>CM008279.1:59516004-60116004 GCA_002319775.1 Fagopyrum tataricum
TATTTTCTTCAATAACCGAGCATATTTAGGAATATTTTTCACTAATTTCAGAAGAGGATGTTTTACCTCTCATTTGGAGGACCTCTCAAAGAGATCTTTGTCCTCTACCATCCTTCTCTCCTTAAGTGCTTCAGGAAAGTGAGCTGGTGGCTTCTCAGATTATAGGAGAGGTTAGCATGGACGGAAATAAGTGTCAACATAAGTTTTTGTTGCCTCTTCCGTGGTGCGGGTTTGTTCCACAAGTGTTGCGTCTTTTTCCAATGACCGCTCAAATTCGTATTGTTGGATTCCGGAGATGCTTCAAGTTGTTTTCCACTTCGAAGCGTCAAAGCACTAGCGTTTTTTCTCGGATTTACTACCATTTGGGATGGTAGCTTCCCCGAGGTCCGAGCCTCAATTTGGGTGATTGCTTCCACCATTTTTCCCATTTGCTTTTTCAAGTTCTTGATGCTCAATTTTGTGCTTTGGACATGGGTAGCAAACTGTTTAGTTAGAATTTACTGGAAAATCCTCGGTTGTCTCGGGCTTACCTGACATTTGTTATGGTTGGTTCGGTTTATCCCTCCAATGGAAATTTGTATGATCTTGCCATCCTGGATTGAAGTTGTTTGAATAGGGATCGTTCTAGAACCTTTGTTGGCCAAATCCTCCCAAATCTTTGACCTCGGCGATGAGATCGTCTTGTACTTGGGGCATGCGTCGGTGGGGTGGAACGGATCAGAAGCTTTCAATAGTTGGGATGTCCTCAATAACGTGAGCCTCTTCACCATCTCTTTCAATTCCACAAAGTTTCTAGTGCCTTCCGCAATTTCCTTCATCATTTCTATAGCATTTTGCGGTAATTTTAAGGATATATATTACCTCCACATGCGACGCCTATGATTCTTCTTTCATTGTCGAGCAAACTTATGTATAGGTACAACAATAGGTCCTGAATTGAAATGGCATTAGAGTAAATTAATCGAAAAATTGCTGACGTGGATAGTCTTATGAGTTGACACGTAGGTAAAAAAGAAAGTTTTATTAGTATATATAAATTAGTCTATTTGAAATTATAAATAACTTATTTAAAAACCGATATATTAAATTGTTTTTATTCAATTAATTCACTAGAAATGTTATGCTTCATTCGACGTATATTATAATTGAACATTAATAAAATTGTCATTTATTATTGTTGTAAATTAAATTGTGCAAAACCCAAAAAATATACTAGAAAGAATATATCCAATTTGAGATTTATAATAAGTACTTTAATTTACGGTATATTGACAAACAAAGTGGGGTTAATACATCATATTCATAGTCATATTTTTCTCTTGCCCGTATAAACCAAAAGAAGCAGCAGAAATATATAAAGCATGATAAACAAGTTGTACGGTAGAAGCAAAAACTAAAATAATGATATATTTGTCACGTGTATCTCTTATTTCCTCAGGGCACAAATCATATTATGAAAGAAAATGATCCAAATGTACGGTAGAAGCAAAGCCTAAGTTTGCAACTTTGAAATGACGGAATTGTTGAAGTAACTGAGTTTTGAATTTAAAAAAATATAACTATTAAGTTTAATATTTAATATATTATCGTTGATCGAAGAAAATAATTTCTTTTTAATTTTTTTTAACATAATTAATATCAGTCGGTCACAACATAATTGGTGATGCTAGAGATAAGATTAGGATTTCCATTCAAATAAAAGAAAGTGATAGAATTAGGGTAAGGTTAAAGTTATATGTATTTTACCGTTTTATCTCTGTACGTTTATGTTATATAAGCGATAATAAGTTAATAAAGCAAACAAGTTTCACCATTGCTACATTCTACATGGTATCAAAGCCTACGATACTAAACACGCTTCCGTCTAAACAAACGCTAAAACACAAACCCTATTCGCACCGCCATCACCGCCGTCATGCTATCACGCCAACCTACTAACACCTAGAGCCGACTTTAAAAGCATTTTTAAATTGCCACCCTAAACCTATTAGCGCCCTAGGATATGAACTTGCCAACACCATAGAGCCGAACCTACCAATGCCATATTGGTGCCGGCATAACAAAGACTGAATAAAGGAAGAAGGTCCATATGTCCTCATTTCATCCCTTCGTATTAACTTCCTACGACGCTAAACCTACATGTTCCATATCCCCATATGGCTCAATCTATCGGTGTCATATTGCGCCAACAAAACAAAGAAGAGAGGAGGGTTCATCAGGTCCTCATTTCATCCCCTTTGTATCAGCTCCCTAGGGTGCCAACCAATCTACGCCCTAATGCTTAAACTACCGGCGTCATATTATAACTAAAATGCGCTAAATCACCTACAAGATGCTCCAAATTCGTCCTTCATGTCTTTAGCTTGATTCCTTCGTCCTTTCCCGTGCACGTATGATCGCTCCAATGCATCCACTCTAAGGCTTGATCCTCAAATGCATCGTTTTAGCTCCAAAATGCGTCAAATCACCTACAAAGCTACAAATAGAATGTGTAGACATCTATTCCTGCAAAGTAGAACTAAACAAGTATAAATAGCACAAACTAAGGCTAAAACATGGATGCGGAAAGGAAAAATCTACCTAAATGCATGACTAAACTAGGTCGATAAATCATGTTATCAATATGCTACCCAAATAACCCGAATATTTAAACAAACATAAAATGGCAGGATTTTTTCAAACTATATACGTTGGATATACAAATGGAATGCCCTGGATATATACCTTTAAACCTATTATGTCGTTGACCTTCGAGTCTTGGAAACAGCAAAAATGTACATTTTATTTTTATTATTTTATTTTTATTATTGCTTAACTCTTAATTAATACAAATTATACAACCAACTCAATATTATGAAAGAAAATGATCCAAATGTAGGGTAGAAGCAAAGTCTAAGTTTGCAACCTTTAAATGACGGAATTGTTGAAGTAACTGAGTTTTGAATTTAAATATATAACTATTAAATTTAATATTTAATATATTATCGTTTATCGAAGAAAATAATGTCTTTTTATTTTTTTTGTACATAATTAATAACAGTCGATCACAACATAATTGGTGATGCTAGAGATAAGATTAGGATTTTCAGTCAAATAAAAGAAAGTGATAGAATTAGGGTAAGGTTAAAGTTATATGTATTTTACCGTTTTATCTCTGTACGTTTATGTTATATAAGCGATAATAAGTTAATAAAGTAAACAAGTTTCATCATTGCTACATTCTACATGGTATCAAAGCCTACGATACTAAACACGCTTCCGTCTAAACAAACGCTAAAACACAAACCCTATTCGCACCGCCATCACCGCCGTCGTGCTATCACGCCAACCTACTGACACCTAGAGCCGACTTTAAGGGCATTTTGTAATCTCCACCCTAAACCTATTAGCGCCCTAGGATATGAACTTGTCAACACCATAGAGCCGAACCTACCAGTGCCAAATTGGAGCCGACAAAGACTGAAAAAAGGAAGAAGGTCCATCATGTCCTCATTTCATCCATTCGTATTAACTTCCTACGACGCTAAACCTACATGTGCCATATGGCTCAATCTATCGGCGTCATATTGTGCCAACGTACAAAACAGAGAAGGGAGGAGGGTTCATCAAGTCCTCATTTCATCCCTTTGTATCAACTCCTTGGGGTGCCAACCAATCTACGCCCTAATGCTTAAACTACCGGCGTCATATTAGAACTAAAATGCGCCAAATCACCTACAAAGCCAAATCACCTACAAGATGCTCCAAATTCGTTCTTCATGCCTTTAGCTTGATTCCTTCGTCCTTTCCCGTGCACGTATGATCGCTCCAATACATCACTCCAAAGCTTGGTCCTCAAATGCATCGTTTTAGCTCCAAAATGCGCCAAATCACCTACAAAGCCACAGATAGAATGTGTAGACATCTATTCTTGCAAAGTAGAACTAAACAAGTATAAATGACACAAATTAAGGCTAAAACATGGACACGGAAAGGGAAAATCTACCTAAATGTATGACTAAACTAGGTCGATAAATCATGTTATCATATGCTACCCAAATAACCCGAATATTTAAACAAACATAAAATGGCAGGATTTTTTCAAACTATATACGCTGGATATACAAATGGAATGCCCGGTATATATACCTTTGGACCTATTATGTTGTTGACCTTTGTGCCGGAAGTGGTATGGGGTTATATATAGTATACAAAACCCGGGACATTTGACCTTTTTTGTAGCAGTGTTTGTGTGTGTCTTTGATTTATAGGTACTACTACAAGTGTATACCAAGAAGTGCTAACAAGGAATTTAAACCCTTTGATTCCAAACGGGAAAGAACCATTATAAGGTGAAGAAATGCATGACTAGCTATGGAAAACCAAGAAGGCGAGATTGAAAGACATATAACCCAAGCAAGAGAGAGAAGAATTGCAAAGACAAAGAATACTTGATCTCGAGTCTAAATAACCAGCTCAGTAAGACCTGGTTAGAGAGGTAATGCATCATGAACAAGTGCCTAGAGCTATGCCTATAATAGGCAATGATAGAAGATGTAACACCCCAAATCCATAGGACTCGGGATGTTACGGGGCTAGGATCTCACAATGGATCCTGACCCTAGCCTACAACAAGTTCACTGAATCTTACAACAAGGCACCAATAGATTAAATACAAAACATCAAACTGTTATAACAGTATCAAAAGGTTTATACAAGTACTGCTGAGTACAACAAACCATAATCATATACATGATCAAAAGATTCCATCCCACGAGGACGACCCAGTGTACGGAGCCCTCAGCAGATCACCTCTCTAGATCACTCTGCAGCTCTCCTAACCTGCAAAGGATCTACAACATGGTATAAAACCGTTAGCTAACTATACGCATATATAAGAAGATGCATAAGCACAATCACACACCATTGAATCATAAACACATCACCATGCTATCACACATTTACCCGGTTTATTATCTTTATAACGTCCAGTCATGCAAGCGTATATATATATATATATATATATATATATATATATATATATATATATATATATATATCAATATGAACGTATGTGACACGAGGAATATAACCCTCGCCTCTCGGGAATGGTGCCAGCTAGAGTGGAGATCCGGTCCCACCTCCCGTGTACCCTATGAGAGTGGTGCAGGTGGCCGGCCCACTGAGCTAGACTGGCCTGCCCGAAGAGAACCTCCAGACTCCCAGTGGGATGAAAGGACAAGTTGTCACGGCCCTACAATGGGCAGTCACTAAACCATAGGTAGGTAATTAACATAACTCGGGCTATCAATCATATAGCACACACCACTCATGCACACATCCAATATATGGATAACAGCTAAGTAAGTCCTATGGACTTACCTCAACCTCGGAAGTCTCAAACCCAAACGGCTCCAACTCTAGAGATCAACACTGCCTAAACAAGGCATAACAACATATATCAAACTCATAACCATCATAGGGGTCACACCTAGACCCAAGGGATCCATAAAGATCATAACCTAACTCATAAACCTCAAAGCCATAACCGGCATACAGATATATCACATCCTCATCATTCTATCCTCCTACACGTACCTAGCATGCTACTAACCCGCTCATACTAGGAAAGGAAAGGATCTACCTAACTCTAGGTAGATCCGGGACAAGACGCACCTGCGTGACAGAAGGACGCAGGGGCGGAATAGGCAATCCCGCAGGGGTGGCAGACTCAGCCGCAGGCGCGGTGACAGTGGCCGCAGGCAACGCAGGCACGGCGCAGGCGCTGGGACAATGGCTGCGGAGGCGGTGGCTTCTGGCTGCGGGTGTGGCGACAAGGTACCCGCAAGGGCGCTTTGTTGGACCGCGGGGGCGGCGACAGTGCAGAAGATGATCCTGCGGTTCTTCTTTCACTCTTCACGTGATCAATTCACGTCTTCTCTCATCCAAAGTTACACATATACATATACATACATAAACCAACATCAATCTATATCCAATCATCTAATCCTAAGCTAAGGAAGGTGGAAACAAGGAAGAAAGAAGAGAAGAGAAGCAAGATCACTTACCACACTTGTGGTCCTAGGCTGCTAGGAAGATCAACACACACAACAGCTGGCTTCCAAGCTCAACAACAACTACATCCATCATCAACATCATCAAACTCACATCAAAACTCTTCCAAACTCCAAGAGAAAACAACACAAGACCAAGGAGGGAGAAGGGAGAAGCAAGAAGGACGTAAGAAAGATGAAGAAGAGGAATAGGAACCCTTGATCACGAGCCAAGGAAATAATAAGAAGGGAAAAGAGTAAAGCACAAGTCAAGGGTCAACAAAGCCGGCTGCAGCCGTCGGAAACCGCAGGGGCGGGTTTCCTGGCCGTAGGGGCGGATCATGGCTCAACCGCAGGGGCGGCTCTACAAACCCGCGGGGGCGGCTAAGGCCAAAGTGGCTCTAAAAGATCAAGGCTCTTACAAAAGAGTTATATGGTCCTAGAACACTTGGAGAAAGGATGGACCCGGCTCAACACATAACACCACCTAGTGTTGTTTTGGCAACAATGTTCCATACAACTTTGAGTTGAAGGATGCTCTTATCCAAATGGTTATTAAAAACCAATTCAGGGGAGGCGCAACCGAAAACCCTCACCTACATCTTGTTACATAAAATGCATTGCTTGAAATCGTCAAGATGAGAGGAGTTGATTCATCTGAGCTTATGCTATTGTGCTCTCATCCTTTGTTACATTTGTTGATAAATGGTGTTTGTCTTGAGAATAGATCGAATTAGATAAGATTTATGCGAAAGCGTGCTGATTCTATTAGACTTTCTAGAATTCAACTTGATTTGGAAAGAGATGTCTACCTTTATTTTGAGGGTTCTTAGTTGTTCTAGATTTACTGGTGTTTTTATGCCTTTTTGGCTTTTTTTGCGAGAGCTTGACTTGTTTTGTTTTTTTACTAGTTTTCTACGTACCTAAAGGGTTTGTCTTTTAACTTCCTCAACTATAAGAGCATCTTTGGGTTGAGTTGAGTGCAATCTTTATACACTGAGATGTGGTAAAGACTACTTTGACAATTACATATATATCCACTGATTGATGTTAATGATGTTCATATACTGGTTATATCTTGATTTATCACAGTGGTGATACTTATTTCGATCCTTAGACAATAAGAAACTAGCAAAACATGTTGAAAGTTGCAAAACAATGTATAAAAATGAAAAATCTTAGGCATAAGTTTCAAAAAAAAATTAAACAAAAGAGATAACTTGCATATATCAATTTAGTACCTCCATCAAAGTTTATAATGAAAGAATGAATCAGTAAAACTTAACAATTTTGCCAACAAAAGCATTCTTTGCAAATTCGATTGGAAAAGAAAAATAGTGTCACAAGGGTTGCAAATATCCAAAGCATAAACCCTTCAAAAGTCTTAGAAAATATCTACTTATAGAATCGGACCAGAAAAGATATGGAAAAATCACAAATAAATAATATTTGAAATCTATTTATGGAAGTTTTTGAACAAATGACACAACTAGTTGAGACGTGATAGACGCGACATAGACACGGGTTCATACCGTTTGTATGTCGTATGGAGGCAAAATCCAAAGCATAAGTGAAGTGCATAGCCAAACACGGGGCATGCCACAACTAGACACGACTTGGAAAGTTGTGGCACCCCATTTGGCAAGTGGTGTCAAGGCATGTCAAAAGCTCAATGTGTGTAATCCGAATCCTCAAATTGAAGTGCATGTCTCCATTTGAGGTTCATTCTTATGAAACTCCACTCGATCCTTCGATCTCCAGATGCTACAATACAACTATTGACCTCAAGGAAGATCAAACTCTCGTGTTTTGGTGCGTCTTTTAAAATTTTGGTGGAAATGCGTCATAATTGGCCTTGAACACCTGAAACACGAAATAAACCAAAGTAGACATCATACAATGCACGATGAATGTTTTTTTTTTTTAGGGTTTGTGAATGCAAAATATGTCAAATGAGACGTGAAATGCTTGAATGTGCCATCTAAAATATGTATGAATAGATGACATCACCGTTTGACCTAAAATTATTTCACTACAAAAAAGAAATAGATTCGCGACGGTAGATTACCGACGCAAATGGGTATTTTGCCGTTGCAAAAAACCTATTGCGACGGCATTACTGCCGACGCAAAGTTAGATGTCGCAAAAGTTCTAGACGCAACGGCGTGTGCCGTCGCAAATATTGCAAATGCAGCTAAAAAAAATACATTATACCCCGGAGGGTATACAGTGTTTCTTTAAAAAACAATAGTATACAACACGGACCTTTGTACCCGGGTTATAAAGGTTGTATTTTTTCCAAAAAAAAAATACAAAACGCTGCTCGATCTTATTCCCTAAACTTCAAATGTTTCTCATATTTTGAAATTACATTCAAGCATGCCAACTATAAAGACTTTAAGCTCCTGTTTGCCCTTTTTTACCATGTAACCATGCCATCTGAATCACTTGACCTAGTTTCACACCCAGTTCCAAGTCCAAGCAATACTTATAATTTGATACCCATGTTCTGCAAATTAGTAGCAATGATAATCAGTGGTATGTTTAAGTTATATGAACAAGACAAATTTTTCACAATAAATACAATTGATTAAAAGAAAAATAAAATATAATTTTTTTGAAAGAACAAATGATACTTTTCATGCACATTCAGTATATACACTTAAACATTTTGATATTATTTATTTGATGCAAAACTACAATACTAGATTGTTCATCAGAACTCATAGACAACCCCATACTCCAATTTTTTGTTAACAATTGTCCAGTTTTCTTTTTCTTCTTAAATATTATATTTAATTTGTTTATAAAAAGGTTGATTTTGAGAAAATAAAGTGACAATTCAACATTAAAGCATACACATTATCTATAGATAGTCTTTTGAAAGAAAAACATGATTTAAGTGTAATCAAATACAGCAAGCCCTTGTTTTTAACCCATCCATCTTCATCCTTGGCTTGATGTTACTGACAATTTTCTGCAGTTGTTGAACATAAGACATACTAAATTCACCATCTCTTCTTTATAACAACATGCACCTATATATATATAAAAAAGTAACCGCAGAACTGATCAACAAAAAACAAATCGAGGGTTGAATCACTAGAATGTTCGTTCGACAAAATATACTTAATCAGGATTCAAAATAAATTAATAAATAAAATTTCAGATAAGTTCAGTAATACAAATGATCATAAGTAGAACAAAAACACAAAATTGGGATGTTGATGATATGTAATTTAGGTGTCTAATAATGGGAAGAAGACAGTTGTCTAATAATATAAACAAGTACAAGAAACAATAAATAATCAAGTAAAAAGAAATGAGTTCTCCTTTCAATCATAAACCCGAATCTTGATCATTTTTTTGTCCAAACATATAAATATATAAAACCAGTAACGAAATTATTTGTCTTGTGCGCAGAATATAGTCAATATAAGATTATATTCAGTTCTTCATTTTATATCATTTACTATCCAAGTCAATGAACCTATTATTTAGGAGTCCCGACTTCAAAATATTTGAGACTAAAGTAAACAAAAATTGTATAAGCCAAAGTAAATGATCTCAACAAATCAGAAAATAGCAATGTTTAAAATATGACTCCAGTATAGAAAAATACCATTGCAAGAAAAACATACCTTTCAACCGAATCAAAATTACTGGCCTTCTTATCCTTGCCTTTCTTCTCTGCCTTCTCTTTTTAATCTTCTTCTCAACTTCCCTCTTGACGAAACCTCTGCATATCTCTCCTCTCTTTTTGTTAGTCTTCTTCTCAACAGGATCAACGACATCACCTCATTACAACACAAAGAACACTTACTCCCCTTTATTCCTCTAAATATCTCTCCTTTGTCTTTTTTGTTAGGCTTTTTTTTTTTTAATATAGTTATTTTTTGTTCAAAAATGATATCTTACGTGGACATGTGTATTACAATAGTTTTTTGGATCATCTCCAATGACATATTCGAAAAGAGACATATATGAGCACATTCACAAGCAAGAACTCTAACATGGACACAATTAAGATTTCAAAAACAAGTCCATTCAATATCACACCAATAGAAAATGATTATCAATGCTGAGTGGAGAAGCAAACTCATGACAAGAAAGGATTTTAGAAGCCCAAAAGTAAGAACTCAATCTTAGAAAAACCTAGCCCATTGATGAATGGCGAGAGCTAAGAAGTTCTTTTCCAGAGACTTTAGAGCTTAAATTTCTCTAATAACTGCTAAACTTGAAATCAGAAAATTTGAAACAACACGTTGTCAATCAACTAATTATATTAACTATATTGAACACAACCATGAAATCAACCACAATTCAAATAACTGCTAAACTTGAAATTAAGGACAAATTACAAAACAGAGGAACTCGAACGATAGGGAAAAGCCATAGCAACAACCAATGAAATCGGACTATGAACAAACTTTTAAGCTTTCTTCGACCGAGAAACAAAGAAAAAAATGCAGAGATTTGAGGCATCGTAGAAATCAAAAATACTAAATGCCTGAGGAATTTGAAGGGATATAAAATGGATGTAGGGATTGCAAACCTTGGAGACGAGAGGGTCGAACATCTTAGAAGTACCATGGACGAGTACCACCTGAACATCAATTTGTTTTCCGCACCCGACTAGAGATAAAGATGAGAGATATTCAGAGAGGCATAGATCGAAAGGGGAGAGACGGAAACGAAGAATGTGAGATAATAGGAGTTTGATTGGAGAAACGGAGGAAGAAGACGGTTGGTAGTAGGGTTTTGCATTTTAGGTCTTCTCTCACGGCGATAAACATATGAGATATGAAAGAGAATGCCACTGACCTCGACTTTATTTTCATAAAAAAAAAAAAAAAATTCTGCATCGGCGTGAAGTTACCGACGCAAAGTCAAGATCAATAGCGATGGCATCGGTGCCACCGCAGCCCCGTCGCAAGTGATAGTCCAATAGCGACGGTAAATACATACCGTCGTATAGATCCGTCGCAAATCTATTTATTTTTTGTAGTGTTTATAGTGTATAAAACGTTACGATTTAGGTACAAAAAGATACGTGTATATCATACTTAAAATGAGAGACATTTTCAATTTTTACAATAATGCATAATAACATAATACATAATCTCCTTAAAATATAATTAACTTTTGTTCAAAGATCCAAAACAATAGTCCAAACTATAACATCATGGCCGTCTCAACCATTTCGGAGGTCCGTTCAACTTTAATTATTGGGCCCTAATTTATTCATTAATCTTTATTAAAAAAATATAATTAATAAAATAATTTAGTAATAAACATAATAAATGCTACCATTAGTATAATACCAAAGTGACCAAAAATGAAGAGAAAGAGGAGTAGTAGTAATCTTATATAAGTATTAAAGGAGAGCCCTTCTTTGCCACGTGTTAACACCAGATTTAACGCAATTTAAAAAAATATTTTAAAAAGTTAATTATTTGAAGTTGTTAATATAAATTATCATTGACGCCCAACAAAATATTTTTAAAAATTTATTTTTTATATCATGATCTTTTAAAAAATATCTTTTTTTTCAAGATACCAAATAGTTGTTTTTTTTTTTGGTAATGGTAAATTCGGAGACCAAATAGTTGTTTTTAACATCTACAATATATCATGATCTTTTATAATTTTATAAATATAATTTTTTTATAAAAAATTTTACTAATGTCTAAGTTAATAGTAAATATATAAATTTATTAGTTAATTTCATTTATTTTTCGAGAATATTTTAGTAAAAATTAAGGAAAATTGAATTGAATTTATGATAAAAATAGATTTTTAGAAAAAGATTGTTTAAGATTTTTTTTTTTGATTTTTTGGTTTGGTTTTGTAAAATTAAATTTTTTTAAATTGACTTGAACATAAAGCTTTTGATCATTTTACTCTTTTTTATTTTCTACACTGTTATAAAAAAATTCATTATTTCATTTAATTATTTCTTATTACATATGATTTAAACTAGATTGTTAAATTTAACTAAATAAATTATATATTTAACAATTTCAAATTATCTACTATTATATTTTTTTCCAATTTATCCAACTTTGAAAATAATCATATTTGATAACAATTTTTAAAAATCATAATTACAAATTGAACTTGACATTGAAAACAAATATCCATTGTATTATATTTTTAAAAAATTTTTAAATAACAACCAATAATTAGCTAGTCCATTTTTTTAATTAATTTGCAAAATCTATTTATGAAAAAAATAAATTATTGTTATCTGATAAATAACTATTATGTTTTATAAATTTGAAAAAGTTATAATTTGTATATGTAATTGTAAATCGAAAGCCAGTACTTATGCGGTTATTACACTAGTTAATAGTTATATGAAAACAGAATTGCGGTTATTACACTAGTTAATAGTTATATGAAAATAGAATTATGGTCGACGTTCTTGCTCAAAATCGTTTAGATTACCAACTATGCTAGACATTTTTAGTGAAGATTTTCTATTATGTTAAATATATTGGGGCCCTATATTTTTGGACCACCCTTTAAGACGGGCTGCATAACATATATAAATGTATTTCGGTCATTTTTAAAAAAAATAAAAATATATAATTAATTTATTAGGCTTATGGATTCAATTTTATTTATATTTTAACTCAAGACTTTTGCTATAAACGGGACGGACTTTACGGGGTGAAGAAGTTAAGACCAACGTCCTGGCTCGGAGATTTTTTTGGCAGAATGGGTTCAGGAGGGATTGCTATATTTGATGAAATATTGGTATGATCGGGACCGGACCGGAATTTTGCAAGATTTGTGCCCTCTTCTAGGTCAAATCATTACTCTATTTCTTTGTGTTCGATCATATCATTTACCACAATCAGGTATGATATTTATTTACGAGATTTGAAACTCATGTTTGAACACTCGTGATCAACCAATTAAGTTATCTAAACTTCACTTAATTACATTACTTAAAATTAAACTCCCTAATAATTAATTATTCAATATTTTTTTTGTATACCTAGAAAATATGAGATTATACATGGTTGGTCCAAATAAAATTTAGAGGTAACCAAATCCAAATTGATTTTGTGAACTACATAACATTTATCCAAAATGAAACCCTAGTTTCTCATAAGTATAGTATTTCCCACATGTTTGGTGTTATTTTGAGGTGAATAGCAGTTGTCCCCCCAATCAACGTTGTACTATGACTATGACAGTACCATCTATAAATTGAACCCTTTGGCTTCAATTGTATTCACCAATCATACATTCCACATAACCCTAGCTACGGCACTTTACTAAATATCTTTACCTCCACACCCACATTTGTACTTCTAAGTCATTCATTTTTACCTTCTTTTATTTTACACTTTACCTAAATCACCATGCTCAACGCTCAGCTGTGCGGCCTTAACACGGCCAAGGCCCCTACGTCATTGACGACCCCCTTGGTTGCCGTGACCGGAATCGGAGGTATCCCAGCCTAGACTTGGGCTAGGCCGAGGCAACGCTCGGGCCAGCTGAGACAAGGGAAGGCGAGAGCTGTTTCCGTCAAGGCAGAAGCGGCTGCTCAGGCTACTGTGCTGGATCTCGGAAAGGCAGCACGTGTTAAGGCGACCATCACGGTGCAGCTAACCGTTGGCGGGTTCTTGTCGAACCTCGGAATCAGTAGGGGACTCGATGACATCTCTGATTTGGTTGGCAAAACGCTTCTCTTGGAGCTTCTTAGCTGCGACCTAGATCCAAGTATGTGCTTCAAAACTTTTTGGTTTTATTATGAATTTATTTCTCATTCCTAGCAGTAAATACTGTTATGGTGAGGAGCTAGTAAAAGTTTTGTTAATTTATTTTTTTTATATTATGTGTTAGTATTTTTACGGTAGCTGTTCATTGTATTTTGTCATCATTCTCCATTTTTCTCTCAGATTCTCAACAAAAATATATGTTAATTTTTTAATATAAAAGTTTATTTTTAAAATATTAAAAAAATAAACCTTTAGTGATTAAAAACTAACTCGTAGTTTAAGAAAATAATTTTTTTTTTCTCATCTCCTTTCATCTCCCCCCCTCCACACCCCTCCACAAGAAGTTTTTCACTGAATCAACCCATATATATATAATTGAATTTAAAAAATTACAATTTTTTTTCCTTTTACATCTTTTTCAATATATATTTTTCTCCTTCAAGGGTGGAACTCCTCATCAATTTTAAACACACAATAAACCTAGTTTATAAATTGATGGACTACTCTTTGTATCATCATTGGTTTTAAAATAACATTTCACTGACCGTGTGTAAGCCTTAGATCTAATGAATATGTGCACTCAAAAGTACGAAATATCATATTGCTCTGATATATAGTAATCAAACGAAAGGCGTCGAAAAATAGAGTGTAGTTACGATTTAGATGTGAGTTGATATTGGAAGGCATATAATATGTAACCCGTGAACGTGTACTGTGTACGATGGTGGTGAAAGGCTGGAATCCAGCCACGTACCAAAGGCTTGATCTTTGATTTATTCGTCATGTAATCTAGATTGGACTTCAGGTACGCTGATTCAAGCATGGTTACAGGTTTATGTACTACAAGGTTGCTGTTATGTTCCATCATGGCTTTGTGTCGGGATGCACAGCTGTTTTTTGGTAAAACGAACATCAAAGATATCAACTTAATTAAACGTTTATTTGAAGGCCAAAGGAAACATTGGTAGTTTAATTTGTACCACTCAATTTGTTTTTGAGAATATCTTTTAAAATGTTTAGAGTATCCTTTTTATTTGAAAATTATATTATAGTGGTATATATAAATTAGAAAAATATGAAATTCAATAAAGAAAAATATATTACAGGTAAATAGTGAATTAAGACAAAATTCAAATCTAAGATTCTATAATAGTAAAAACAGTTAAATACCTTAAGATCTCATATTCAGTTAAATAACTTAAATACCAAAAGAATTGGACTCAATTTTACTTGCTCAATTTTATTACTAACTTTTATTTATTCAATATTATTTATTCAATTTTATGATATTGATAACAAAATGAAAATTTGTTTTTCCTTTTTCAAGATTATTAAAATATCATATAACTAACCTAATTAATTTCTTATTTATTTCTTCTTTTCTTAAGATTATTTAAAATACATCTCCCTCATTTACAAAAGGCATACTTTGCATCCTCTATAATAAAGTGTCTGGTTTTCAAAATTTCCCGTAAATTTTTATAAATATAATAATTTAAATTTAAATAAGCAAATAACCGACGATAAAAAATTATTAATAAAATTTTTCTCACACCCTTTTTCGAAATTTTAAAAATTATTAATAAAAGTTTTCAAAATAGGCAACCATATTGCTACTTGTATTTTTATTCATTAAACTAGCTTATGAATTTATCAAATTAGTAAATACTTTTCATTAAAAAAAACTCAAAGGAATGTTTTAATAATATTTTGGATTAGATAACTATTACACTTAAATTTAAAAAAAATCATAATTTATTAGAGTAATTTAGAAAAAATTTGAATTTTTTCGATTTATATATAAAATAAAAAGGTAATAATAAAAACCAGAATATATTAATTTCATAAATTATATAAAAATAATAATATTAATAAATCTAATTTAAACACAATATAATGAAAATATAATTCATTTTTTTAGTATATTTGGTGAAATTAATTATTTTTTAAATTAAAATTACATTTAAAAAGAAAATTGGTAGTTTAATAACTAATTAACATTTAGGCATTATATCATTTAAAATAGATTGGGTACCTTAAATTAAAAGGTGGAGGGTAGTTGTCCAAAGTTTGAAGTGATTGAAAGCAAATGTTTGTCCATTTTTGGAGAGTGGTCCTCAACGTTCCTAAATATGTTTTCTTCCTTTTTTTTAACTGTTTTTTTTATTTTTATTTGATTTCACAGAACCGCACAAGAAAATGCTATAAATAAATAAAAAATATATCGTTTTCTCGTGATAATGTTGTACATCATAATAGATTGTACACTATTCTCACCCAAAAAAAAGTAATCCGTATATATGAAAGAATAGAACTAGACGTTCACATGGTTTGTCGAGTATTTACCCGATTGTATTCACATTTATAAAGTATTTATTACAGTTACTCTCTACCTAATCCAGTGAAGTTGATTGTTAACTTTATTTTAGAGTTGGACAAATCTAAACTTTAAATTTATAAATTAAGGTTTAAAATTTATTTTTAAAAATTAAATTTATTAAATATATTTAAATTAAAAACAAATTATTTTAACAAAATTTTTTAAATTTTAGCCCTTAATTTATAAATAAATAGTGTAAATTTGTCCAATTTCATAGGGGAAAATGTATAAAAGCAAAATAAAATGTAAGTGATGATCTCGTGCAAGAAAGTAAAGTGAGGGGTGATTTTATACGAGCTCTTTTTTATCGTGTTTTTTTTAATAGCTTAAACTCACTTTCCTCGAACACAAAACAAAAAAAAATACTTTAACGGTATATTAAATTTATTTTTGCACATAAGTGTGTATATATTTTCTATATACTTTCTCATCAGTTTTTCATTAAAATTTCTTTGGTCTTATTACATGAAATCGCCTATATTTTAACCACATTCTCTTAAAATTGCCTCACATTTTTTTGTTTTCAAATACCTACCTTCACTTCTAATATTTCTGTAACGTAATTTTAGAAAATTCCCAGTTTTCGAAATTTAGAAAATTTTATTTTTGTTTATTTTACCTATTCCATATTCCCCTTGGCCCTTTCGCATGCCCCCTTCGCTGTACTTCCCTAAAATATGATCGTTTGTGAAAATAAAAGAGAAATCCATGTTAGGTGTTGGTTTCAAACATTAGAAACTGTTGGTTTGATAAAAGAAATTTGATAGTATTTGAAATTTTGATAAAGTGCATAAAAAAAATGATGATTTTCTTCAAAGAAATGGACAATAAAAGTATTATTACTGATTTAACGTCGTAAAAAACCTATTAATAAACATATCCAAATTAGCTCCATATTTTTGGTACATATTTACGTGTACGTACACAAGTTTTTTATTTGAAATTTCTCCGCCAAAAAAACTAGACACTGTTTATAGAATAATAACTAGCTTAGTACTCGTGCCTTGCACGAGATGACACAAAAACTATTATAAAACTATTCATATATAAACAATGATATACTATATGTTAAAAATATATATGTGACAATGAGGTATTTTATGAAGGGAGTGGGACAGAGAAGGAATCAGTGAAAGCATATGCACACAACGTGAGAAGGGAAGGAGACAACGTGACGTACGAAGCGGAGTTTGTGGTCCCGCCTGAGTTTGGTGACGTGGGTGCCGTCCTTGTCGAGAATGAGCACCACAAAGAGATGCATCTCAAGTCTATCCTTCTTGCTGGCTTACCCCTCGCCGACGTTCACATCACTTGCAATTCTTGGGTTCATTCTAAGTTCGATAACCCGCAAAAACGGATCTTCTTCGCCAACAAGGTAAGTACCCCCCGCTTTTAGATTACAGATAGAAACGGAAAGATAACGTACGGTTACTAACTATATGAAATGAAATGTAGTCATACTTGCCTAGCGATACGCCAGATGCTCTTAAGAGGTTCCGGGCGAAAGAGCTTGAAATTCTCAGAGGTGATGGAGGCGGAGAGCGCAAGAGCTTCGAAAGGGTCTACGACTATGACACCTACAATGACTTGGGCGACCCGGACAACAATGCCGACCTCCACCGCCCTGTGCTTGGCGGAGAAGAACACCCCTACCCTAGGCGCTGCAGGACCGGTCGCCCACGTTGCAAAACCGGTTTGTAGAAAAATAATATATATATATATATAAAGTGGGACATTTTTAAAGTAACTATTTAATATAGTAGAAAATCATTCACACAACAAGTCAATCTTTTAATAAATTTTGTGTCATAACATATTTTTTCTTGTATTTGTATTTTATAATTATACATACGTAATAAATAAATAAAATATCATTGATATAGACTATAAACGTATTATATCTATTTTTATCTTTTTCCACAATTTTTAACATACATTTATTATAAAAAAAAATAATTTTTTTACTTTTATTTATATGATAATTAGATAACTTTCTTATTCTAACTTTAATATGTAAAATACTATATTAATTAGGAAAATATTACTAAAATAATAAATGTATAGTTTATAATATAATATTACTTTTTTTTTTATTTTTAAAGATAATATTTAAAACTATGTAAGATAATATATGTTTATTTTTTATTTATAAATTTTAATAAAATTATTTATCCAATAAAATTTAAAATTACATCCGTGTTTTGACTTTTGACACGGACACTGTCACTAGCTACACTAATTTCTCTTATTTTCATTGATTTTAGGAGAGTAGTTGAATTTATGACCCGGCCTAATTTATAAATGTACATGCAGATCCGCTGTCTGAGACTCGGAGCAGCAGCGTGTACGTGCCAAGGGACGAGCAATTTGCGGAAGTGAAGGAGTTAACGTTCTCTGCAACGACACTTCACTCGGTGTTGCACGCAGTACTTCCTTCCTTGGAGACGGCTATGATTGACTCTGATCTCGGCTTCCCTTACTTCACCGCCATTGATTCATTATTCAACGAAGGCGTCAAACTCCCCGGAATCCCCAATTTCTCTTTGAAAGACGTCCTCCCAAGCCTTGTTCACGCCATTTCTGATGGCGAACAAGATCTTCTTCGCTTCGATTCCCCTGCCTTGTTCGACAGTAAGCACTTTTCATTCATCCACACTCTAGTTACATTTTGTTCTTGATACACTAGCTCACTGCGTGATTTTTTTTAATGTATTTATAAGGGGATAGATTCAGTTGGATGAGAGACGAAGAGTTCGCTCGCCAATCACTCGCTGGTCTCAATCCTTGTAGCATTAGTCTCGTCACCGTAAGTACTGTTTCGTTTAAACATGTTTCAGGAAACTCTTAAAGTGGAAATAGAGACTTATAATAGCTGTTGGATTTCCTCTTAAAGTAGGAAATAGAGACTTATAATAGCTGTTGGATTAATATAAATTAAGGTTCAAGATTTAACATTGTTTATGGTAATAATTAATGAGAATATTATATTGCCTCTAATAGAATTATGATAAAAATATTTTAATCACCAAAATTTCTCTATAAAATATAATCACGACTAAATTGTGGTAATACATTATTTTCATATTGGGTCGTTATTATATTTTATAGAGAAAATTTGGTCGTTAAAATGTTTTTTATATCATTAATATAGTCATCGTTAAAATTTTGTGGGTCGTTAAAATTTTATAGAGAAAAATTGGTGGTTAAAATGTCTTTTTTCATATTTTAACTACCAAAACAAATTTTAACGACCAATCCTAACAAATTTAACGATCAAATTTCTTATAAAATTTATTAATGATCAAATTTCTCTATAAAATATATTAACGATCAAATTTCTTATAAAACACAAATTTTGATCGTTAATTTTTTTTAGTCGTTTATTTTTTTTAATTTTTTGTTTGATTCTGGTCGTTATTTTTTTTATAATTCTGGTTGTTAATTTATAGTATTATACATATTAACGACTAAAAAAAATAACGATCAACCTTATAATATAAAATTAACGAGCATCCTTCTATATAAAAATTTACTAGTCAATGGGAATCAATTCATTCAACGTTTATTTTTGGGA
Organism: Fagopyrum tataricum; assembly: GCA_002319775.1. Classification (NCBI taxonomy): domain Eukaryota; kingdom Viridiplantae; phylum Streptophyta; class Magnoliopsida; order Caryophyllales; family Polygonaceae; genus Fagopyrum; species Fagopyrum tataricum. The sequence continues at coordinate 59,535,727 of CM008279.1, forward strand.
TAGCCCAAAAATAGGATATTTGTTTTCCTAATATGTATAATATTAAATGATTTATTTGTGAAATTTGAACAATCATATGAATCTCACCTATGGAAGCTTATTATGTAGCTTTTATCATGTCCGCTCAAATTTTAATCCAACGAATCTTAGAGGTTCCTATTCCCTACTCTAAGGGTGATTCCTACCGGATTCTGACTCTCTCTCTCTCTCTCTCTATATATATATATATATATATATATATATATATATATATATATATATATTTGTTTAACGAAATTTTTTTAGACATATATTGTTGATATTATTGAACAATTGAGCATATAAATAACACTTAAACCATTAATTATTAATTATATAGTTGAACATTTCAAATGTAGTTGAACAATTAACTATATAAATAAATAAATTTTAATATAGTTAACGATTGACATAATTGAATCATATATAATTGAACAATTTTAAATATATTTGATTGAACAAATATATACTATATTTAAACAATTGTTTTTTTATCCAATGTAGTGGAGTCTTACTCTCCATATATATATATTAAATATTAAACCCAAATGGTGGTTGATCCTCGTTTACAAGGAGAACTATTAATTCAGTGGGATAACTCCAAGTCTATTATAAAACCTAATTGTCCTAGTGTTATGAATGTAGTATTGAAATGCATGTGTAATATGTTGTGTGCAGGAATGGCCGTTGAAGAGCAAGCTTGACCCAAAGATATACGGCCCACCCGAATCAGCACTTACAACTGAGCTGGTAGAACGCCAGATCAAAGGCTATTATTCTGTTGAGGAGGTACATATATATATATATATACGCACCCTTTTTAGGTCTTTATATTATGATCGAATAACCGTTGCTTATGTATTGATGAACGCTGCATATATATAGGCTATAAAACAAAACAAGTTGTTTATAATAGACTACCACGATGCCTTCTTACCTTATGTAAACAAAGTTCGGGAGATCAAAGGCACCACCATGTACGCCTCTCGCACGCTCTTCTGCCTCATGCCGGATCAAACCCTAATGCCAATAGCTATCGAGTTAACTCGTCCACCTTCCGATCAAAAGCCTCAATGGAAGGAAGTCTACACCCCAATCGGAGATGCCACCGCTAGCTGGCTCTGGAGGTTCGCCAAGGCCCATGTCCTCGCTCATGATGCCGGATATCACCAACTCGTCAGCCACTGGCTCCGGACTCATTGTTGTGTTGAACCCTACATAATAGCCATGAACCGCCAACTCAGCGCCATGCACCCCATCTACCGACTCTTACACCCTCATTTCCGATACACAATGGAGATCAACGCCCTTGCTCGTTTAGCACTCATTAATTCCAACGGAATCATCGAGACTTCTTTCACCCCCGGAAAGTACTCTATTGAGATCAGCTCTGCCATTTACAAGCAATGGCAGTTTGATCTCCAAGCTCTCCCAGCTGACTTAATCAGCAGGTATATTAATTTATAATTTGTTCAACTATATATAAAATAGCTACTGTAATCTAATCTTAATTACCATATCGATATAGGGGAATGGCGACGGAGGATCCATCTTCACAACACGGACTAAAACTCGCGATCCAAGACTACCCGTTCGCGAACGATGGCTTACTCATATGGGAATCGATCAAGCAATGGGTTTCCGATTACGTCAACCATTATTACTCTTCATCGGAACTCGTAAAATCGGACACCGAGCTCCAATCATGGTGGACGGAGATCAAAACCAAAGGCCACGGAGACAAGAAAGACGCGACATGGTGGCCAAAGCTCGAGAACATTACCGACCTTATCGGGATTCTAACAAACATCATCTGGGTAGCGTCCGCGCACCACGCAGCGGTCAACTTCGGGCAGTACGCTTACGGGGGATACTTCCCTAACAGGCCAACCATTGCTCGAAACAATATGCCTAATGAGGACCCATCAGAAGAAGAATGGAATTTCTTCCAGAATAAGCCAGAGGTGGCGCTATTGCAGTGTTTCCCGTCACAAATCCAAGCTACCAAGATCATGGCTATCCTCAATGTGCTTTCGTCGCATTCACCGGATGAGGAGTACCTTGGAGAGAAGCCCGAGCCAGCTTGGGCGGAGAATGCGGTTATAAACGCTGCGTTTGAGAGGTTTTCCGGGAGGTTGAAGGAGATAGAGGGTATTGTTGATGGTAGGAATGCTGATAACAAGCTGAAGAATAGATGTGGGGCTGGAGTTGTGCCTTATGAGTTGCTTAAACCCTACTCTAAGCCCGGTACAACTGCGATGGGGGTTCCTAATAGCATCTCTATCTGATTTTAATGTCCGACAGATAATGTATTGAGCTCGAGTTAGTGAGCTGAAATAAATGTAGAGATGCAATCAAGGCTTTTTATAAGAAGCTCATTTTGTGTTATGGCATGATTATATTATAGGAACCTACCTTGCAAGTATATAGATGATGTTAATAGTAGTTTCAAGGTACTAACAAATTACGAACACAGTCACTAGTCACTAGTAATTGAACGACTTTGAATTTTCGATTACTTCTAAATCAAAATTTTGATAGTTTATTTTCAAATTTGTTTTCACTTGAAACTAATTCATAAAGGACGTAGATCGTTCGGTCTAAATGTTTTTTTATAAATATTAAAATGCTCAAAATTAAAATTTCAAATTAACCTTAATTTTTGAATCTGTAATAAGCAACACAGATGACATTTGATTTTTTTGAAGAAATTGTAACCTAAAGGACGTAGATCGTTCGGTCTAGATGTTTTTTTAGTACATAAAAGTTTAATTTCACCAAGATTTGAGCATATATTTCAATTTGAAGATTGAGAGAAATTTTGAAAAAAAAATGAGTTTAATAAAACAATAGACGAAAAAAAAAGAAATTGGAAAAAAACTTATATGTAATTACGATAAAATTTAGGTTGTAAATTTCATTTTTGATGGATTATGACTTTTTGCAAATTATTACAATTTTAAAAAAAAAATATAAGATGCGAGACTTAAACTAGTATTTCGTAAAAATGCAAGCTTAATTTTGATTTTTATAAATAAACATATGTATTATCGAAATAACTCATATTAGAAAAAAAAAAAACTCACTTTCATTTACTCTCAATCACATTTTCTTGAAATCCATTATATTTTTTTTCAACATAAAAATTTTTAAAATGTATTTTTCTTTAATTCTGTCATTATGTATTTATTATAATTTCTACCCTAACTTCATTTAGAAAGTGATCTTATCCAATCAACCATAGCACTATCCACGACAAAAGTTCCTTCAAACACCAACATATTTCTCCTATTCCACACCTCCCATAAAGTCCCTCTCATTGCTTTTAGAGAAGACTCCATGGATCCATTCAACCCATCAATAGTTGTGGTATCAGTGATTAGTTGTAGTAATTTCAATACTGCGTTGTCATGCTTGCAAATTTGTAACACCCCAAATCCGTAGCACTCGGGGTGCTATTGGGTTAGGATCTCACAATTGATCATGACCCTAGCCTCACAACAAGTTCACTGAATCTTACAACAATGCACAAATAGATTAAAACCAAAACATCAAACTGTATATATATATCAAAAGGTTTACAGAAGAACCGCTGAGTACAAACAAAAACATATAACTGTACATACAAAATCCCCATACCCTCGCATGAACCTAGTGTACGGAGCCCTTAGCGGATCACCGCATCTGGATCACTCTGCAGCTCTCCTAACCTTCAAAGGATCTACAACACGGTATAAAACCGTTAGCTAACCATACATATATAAGATAATACATAAGCACAAACACAAGTCGGGGAATATTAACACATCATCATGCTATCACACATTTACCCGGTTAATTATCTTTATAAAGTCCAACACTCAAATCGTATATACATGAATATGAATATATGTGACACGAGGAATATATAATCCTCGCCTCTGGGTCCAATAGCCAGATGGAGTGGTGCCTGGAACACCTCCCCGTGTACCCTATGGAAATGGAGAGTGCCCGAACCGTTTACCAGATCTGGTCTGCCTACAGAGAACCTCCCAAACTCCCAGCGGGATGAAACGGCAAGTTATCACGGCCCTACAATGGACAATCACTATACCATAGGTCGGTAATAATCAACATATATCGCATGCTATCAAGCATATAACACACACCACTCATGCATACATCCAATATAAGGATGGTAGCTAAGTAAGTCATATGGACTTACCTCAACCTCGAAATACTCTCAACACGATCAACTCCAATCTGGAGGACAACACTGCCTAATAACAAGGCATAAAGAGAGATCAAATCTCCTATCAATCAAAGGGGTCACACCTAGACCCAAGGGATCCATAATGATCATATCCAACTTATAAACCTCAAAGTCATAACCGGCATATCTCGATATCATAATCATCATCATTCTATCCTCATATATATACCTAGCATGCCACTAACCCGCTCATACTAGGAAAGGAAATGATCCATACTACTCTAGTAGATCCGGTAGAAGACGCACCTGCGGAACAGAAGAGACACAGGGGCGGAAAGACAGTTGGCGCAGGCGCTGATACACGCTGGCGCAGGCGCTGTGACCTTGGCCGCAGGGGCGGCGACACTAAGGCGCGGGTGCGGTGACAAGTTCCCGCAGGGGCGGCGGCTCCCAGGCGCGGGGGTGGCGACAGTGCAGAACGGGCTTCCCCGACTTCTCTTCGACTTTTCACGTGATCAATTCACGTCTTCATCATTCCACAGCCACAATCATACATATACATATACATTCCAACATCAATATGCATCCTAGCACATCTAATCTTAAGCTAAGGAAGAGGAATCACATGAAGAAAGAAAGAAAGAAGAAGATCGAAGAAAAGAAACTTACCACTACTGTGGTCCTAGGCAGCAAGGAAAAGATCACAAAACACCATCAGTTGGCTCCCAAGCTCAGCAATACACACATCATGCTCAATCATCATTAACCACACAACAAATCTCTTCTAAATCAAGAAGGATTCAAGAACAAGATCAAGATCAAGGAGAGGAAAGGAAGGAAAGAAAAACGTGAGGTTTACTGGAGAAGTGAAGAACCCTTGCTCCCTAAGCAAAGGAGAAGGCTAAGAAGGAAGAGAAGAGAGTAAAGCACGGTCAAAGGGTCAACAAAGCCGGCTGCAGCCGCAGAAAACCGCAGGGGCGGGTTCCTTGGTCGCAGGGGCGGCTCTCTGGAACCGCCGGGGCGGCTCATTCCAATCTCGGCTCTAAAGACTAAGGCTCTTACATCTCACCCCCTCTAAAACAAGTTTCGTCCCGAAACTTGTACCATCTCAAAACCTCTCGGACCCATATGTCGAGGTATAACTCTCTCTATTGAGGCATCACATCTCCGCTCATAACGTATCAACCAATATCACTCTATAACCTCAAACACAAGAAGGGAGGAAATCATCATCTCCAGCAACAAGATCACTATACTATCTAAGGCATAGAGGAAAACCATCTCTAGCCAAACTATCATCACATCACAAGAGCATAGAGGAAAACCATCTCTAGCCGAATCATACTCATAACAGAAGGGCGTGGAGGAAAAACATCTCCAACAATACTATGTCCATCAAAATAGCATGGAGGAATAACCATCTCCAACTGAACCCTAATCGTATCACAATAGCATGGAGGAAATAGCCATCTCCAGCCATAAACAGTAATCGTACTAGCACAACAACATCTAATAAGATCACAAATCACATCATAGCTAGTACGAACATAAACACATCATAGCATAAAAGCACATAATCATAATACTCACCAAGATAGTACTAAGATTTACTCGTCGATCCTACATGTACATCTATCTCGGCATAAAACTCTGGATAGTTCCTCTGAATACTATTCTCAGTCTCCCATCAGCATAGGAATATCCTTCGAACGCAGGCGTCTCATACCTCGTTCTAGGACTGCAATCGGATGCTCAACAAAAGTGTGGTCCAGCTTGACCACCAAATCATCATAACTCACTATATGTCTCGGATCTGGTATGTACTCCATCAACTGAGACACGTGAAACACAGGGTGAACACCTTCTAATCTCGGAGGCAAAGCTAATCTGTATGCTGCGCTCCCAACCCGGTCCAGAATCTCGAACGGTCCGACATATTAGGGGCTCAACTTCCCCTTAATGCGAAAGCGTCTAACACCTCTTGTCGGGGACACTCTCAGCCACACATGGGCTCCTACTCTGAACTCTAGGGCTCTACGCCTCCTATCTGCATAAGACTTCTGACGGCTCTGTGCAGTCAGCATCCGCTCTCTAATCAGTGTTACTCGAGCAACATCATCCTGAATCTGATCAGGTGTCAAACCACTAGCACTGCTCGGCTCATCCCAGCATAACAGAGTACGACATCTCTGTCCATATACTGCCTCATATGGGGCCATCCCAATCGATGCATGCCAACTTTTGTTGTACGAGAACTCAACAAGTGGGAGGTGATCCGTCCACACTTGTCCCCGGTCCAACACACAAGCTCGCAACATATCCTTCAGCGTCTGGATGGTCCTCTCTGACTGACCATCTGTTTGAGGGTGAAACGCAGTAGTAAAGTGCAAACTCGTCCCCAGGGCAGTCTGAATCTGCTGCCAAAACCTCGAGGTAAATCGTCCATCTCTGTCTGAGACGATCGTCCTCGGTACCCCATGGAGTCTCACTATCTGCCTAGTGTACTCCTCAGCTAATCTGCTCACCGGCCACGTTTCCCGAATAGGGATAAAACGTGTCGTCTTCGTCAGTGTGTCCACTATAACCCAGATGACATCAAAGCTCCTGCTCAGTCTCAACCCAGTCACAAAATCCATGGTGATGTCCTCCCACTTCCTCTCTGGAACAGACAGTGGATGGAGTTCACCTCCAGGTCTGCAATGCTCGATCTTGACCTGCTGACAGGTCGCACACTGTGCCACAAATCTTGCCACATCGGGCTTCAACCCTTCCCACCAATATGAACGTCTCAAATCCTGGTACATCTTACTCGTACCGGGGCGCACTGAATAAGGCGTACAGTGAGCCTCCTGTAATATCCTCTGTCTCAGCTCCACATCAGCTAGTACACAAACGCGACCGCGGCGTCTCATCACTCCATCTGCTCCTATGAGGAACTGTGGTGCCTCACCATGGTACATCCTCTCTCGGATCCTCATCAAGGTTGGGCAGGTCTCCTGCTTCTGTTGGATCTCGCTCAACAGATCAGGAAGAACCTCTAAAGTACTCAACTGGGCGTCCTCATCAGGAAACTGGACATCCAACTCTAACCAGACCAAATCCCTTTGTAACTGGTGCTGAACTGTCAGCCTCGCAATCGCCTTCTCTCGAGGCGTCTTCCTACTCAGGTCGTCGGCGACAACGTTCGCCTTTCCCGGATGGTACAGAATCTCCAGATCAAAATCCTTGATCAGCTCAAGCCATCTACGTTGGCGGTTATTCAATTCCCGCTGTGTGAAAATATACTTCAGACTCTTATGGTCTGTGAAGATCTGACATGTAGCACCATACAGGTAATGGCTCCAGATCTTCAGTGCATGAACTACCGCTGCCAACTCTAGATCATGAGTCGGGTAGTTCTCCTCATACGTCTTCAGCTGTCTAGACGCATATGCAATCACTCTGCCTCGCTGCATCAATACACATCCCAACCCTAGCTTGGATGCATCACTGTAAACCACAAAATCAGTTGTACCCTCTAGTTGTGCCAAAATAGGAGCGGAAGTCAGACATCTCTTCAGCTCCTCAAAACTCTGCATACACTGCTCAGACCATACAAATCTGGTAGTCTTCCTCAGCAAACTCGTCAGTGGACAGACAATCACAAAAAATCCCTCCACAAAGCGTCGGTAATAACCGGCTAGGCCAAGAAAGCTACGTACTTCCTTGACGTTCGTCGGTGTCGTCTATGCTGCTACTAACTCGATCTTCACCGGATCAACCTTGATCCCCTCGGCGGAAACAATATGACCCAGGAATGCTACCTCTGGCATCCAGAACTCGCACTTAGAGAACTTAGCATAAAGTTCTCTATCTCGTAAAACCTGTAACACAGTACTCAACTGCCCTGCATGCTCCTCTTTGCTGCGAGAGTACACCAAAATGTGATCTATGAAGACTACCACAAACTGATCTATGAAGTCGATGAAGATACTGTTCATCAACTCCATGAAGACTGTTGGGGCATTCGTAATCCCAAATGGCATCACTACAAACTCGTAGTGTCCATATCTGGTCCGGAATGTTGTCTTGTGCACATCCTACTCTCTCACCCTCGGCTGGTGATACCCTGAATGCAGGTCAATCCTGGAGAATACTGTAGCTCCCTGAAGCTGATCTAACAAGTCATCAATACGAGGCAATGGATACTTGTTCTTGATGGTCACCTTGTTCAGCTCTTTGTAATCAATGCATAGTCTCAACGATCCGTCCTTCTTCCGTACGAAGAGGACAGGTGCTCCCCACGGGGATACGCTAGGGCGGATAAAATCCTTCTCAGCCAACTCCACGAGTTGCTTCTTCAGCTCTAATATCTCGACTAGCGCCATCCGATATGGGGCCTTCGAGATCGGTCTCATACCAGGCTCCAACTCTATACCAAAGTCCACACTCCTCTGAGGCTGCATACTGGACGGCTCAACAAATACATCCGTAAACTCGCAGACCACTGGGATATCCTCTAACGCTAGACTCTCCCCATCCTTCATGGCATAACACCAGAAGGCCTCACAACCCTTTTTTTTTCTTAATCCTAACAAAAACTAACGTGCAATCAACCTCGCTGCACGTACTGCACTGATCACCATGCCTGACCTCCCAAGATCCCAACCTCGGAAGACCTCTATCTGACCTAACTTGGTAGAGAGTGTCACAGTCCTCCTACCTACATCTAATACTGCATGGTGTCTATCCATCCAATCCATACCTAAAATGACTTCTTCATGCTCTAATGGCATGACAAAGAAGTCAACAAGTAACACACGAGTCCCTACAGAAATGGGACAATCATGAATCTCACGGGTACCTCTGACCCTACTACCATCTAGTAACCCTATACTAAAGGGTATCCCCTCAGTCGTATCTAGACTCAAACGCTCCACACATGCATCAGATATAAATGAATGCGTAGCACCCATATCAAATAAAACTCTAACAGGTAAACCATGGATCAGAATGGTACATGTAGCAGTCGGTGCAGCTGGCTCCTCTACACTCCTCAACTCAAACACTCTACCTTGTTGTCCCTGTGTCTGTTGCTGCTGAGGTGGCCTTTGCCCACCCCCTGCTACACTGGCATGAGAAGAACCCTAATGAGATGAAGCTCCACCCCGTCAACAAAAGATAGCTCCGTGACCGGGTCTGCCACAAGTGAAACAAGTCACTGGCGGCCTCGTGCACTCTGATCGCATATGTCCATACTCACTGCAATTGAAGCACTATATTCCCTTATCTGCAACCGGTGCAGATGAGGGGTGACTTTGGCGTCTCTGGCCTCGCCTTGAACTAGAAGCTCCACCAGTACCACTAGTTTGCCCAATACGCTGTCTCTTATCAGACCCTCCGGTCTGAGAAGCTCTCCTCTGCCCAGCCCGCTCTCGCTCATAATCAAAGGCTCTGTCCTGGTAGTCCATCAGGGACTCACAATGAAATCTCTCCATATAAGTCCGGGTAGCATCCCTCAATCGTCGGGAGAAAAGATACGCATGCTGATCTGCAGGAGGTGCAACTGGACCCAACAAAGCCAGCTCCTCCTGGAATCTCCTAATAGCCTCATAGACTGGTACATCCTCAAATACAGCCTCAACAAAATCCCGCAGTTTCTCCCTCCTCAGTGAGGCAGGGCAGAAACGCTCTCTGATCATAGTCCTCATTTGGTCATAACTGGTAACCTGACCCCGTACAGATCTCCACCAGTGTTGTGCAAAGTCTCGGATTAGAGTCTGCATCAACTCTATTTGTCTATCCGCTGGACATCTAATAGACTCAAGAGCTGAGTCTACATGTCCGATCCATAACTCTACCTCTAACCCCACCTTCCTAGAGAAAGGGGGTACTCCCATCTAATGGAATGCCTTCAACCAAGTATCTGGTCGAGGCCCTCTATGCTACTCTGGAACCTAAGGAATCTCAGCAGCACGTGCCGGTACAACTGGCACCTGAGTAACTCCATGGGATCTCACAAATAATCCCTCTTGTGCTGGCAGATCAAGGGCACGTCTACCTGCTCTAGCAGCCTCTTCCACTCGTCTAATATACGCGCGGAACTCTGGTTCTCCCATAGAGACATGATCTGAGTCATTTGACTGGACTCACTGTGGTCTTTGTCTCCCAGCCATACCGTTCCCAGTCTCAGGAACGACACTCTCAACAACATCCTCATGAACCTCCTCCATTGCAGGTGGATCAGCAGCGGGAATCTGACCTGGTCCTACCACTACTAGAGGAAGAGGGATCTACCCCTACCTCGTCCAACTGCAAATAAGGCTCTAGTCCGAACCATCTGCAGGGTATACAATCCTAACTTAGAAGGCTATATATATGCCATATGTATAGATATATATACACTAAAGTCAATCACACATCACATAAGTTAATATCTATATATATCTATACTGTCGAGGTCTTTAGAGGGGTGATGGCTTCTCGTACACACTATCCCAAAACATTTGTACTTATTTCAAACCAAAAACCTTTTGAAAAGTCAGACCCCTTTCGGGTTCTGTTTATTTATCTATTCGACCTTTATCGCAGATTGCAAGTGGCATTGTTATCAACCTAAGGCTCTGATACCAACTTTGTAACACCCCAAATCCGTAGGACTCGGGGCGCTACTGGGATAGGATCTCACAATGGATCCTGACCCTAGCCTGACAACAAGTTCACTGGATCTTACAACAAGGCACAGATAGATTAAAACCAAAACATCAAACTATAATATATATATCCAAAGGTATACAAAAGTACCCGCTGAGTACAAACCAAACATGTATCTATACATAGCAAAAACATCCCATATCCCACGCGTAACCTAGTGTACGGAGCCCTCAGCGGATCACCCCATCTGGATCACTCTGCAGTTCTCTTAACCTGCAAAGAATCTACAACACGGTATATAACTGTTAGCTAACCATTCATATATAAGATAATACATAAGCACAAACACAAGTCAAGGAAAATTAACACATCATCATGCTATCACACATTTACCCGGTTAATTATCTTTATAAAATCCAACACTCAAATCGTATATACATGAATATGAATATATGTGACACGAGGAATATATAATCCTCGTCTCTAGGTCCAATAGCCAGCTGAAGTGGTGCCTGGAACACCTCCCCGTGTACCCTACAATGGGCAATTACTATACCATAGGTCGGTAATAATCAACATCGCATGCTATCAAGCATATAACACACACCACTCATGCATACATCCAATATAAGGATGGTAGCTAAGTAAGTCCTATGGACTTACCTCAACCTCGAAATACTCTCAACACGATCAACTCCAATCTGGAGGACAACACTGCCTAATAACAAGGCATAAAGAGATATCAAATCTCCTATCAATCAAAGGGGTCACACCTAGACCCAAGGGAAACATAAGGATCATATCCAACTTATAAACCTCAAAGCCATAACCGGCATATCTCGATATCATAATCATCATCATTCTATCCTCATATATATACCTAGCATGCCACTAACCCGCTCATACTAGGAAAGGAAAGGATCCATACTACTCTAGTAGATCCGGTACAAGATGCACCTGCGGAACAGAAGAGACGCAGGCGCTGTGACCGTGGCCACGGGGCGGCGGCACTAAGGCGCGGGTGCGGTGACAAGTTCCCGCAGGGGCGGCGGCTCCCAGGCGCGGGGGCGACGATAGTGTAGAACGGGCTTCCCCGACTTCTCTTCGACTCTTCACGTGATCAATTCACGTCTTCATCATTCCACAGCCACAATCATACATATACATACACATTCCAACATCAATATGCATCCTAGCACATCTAATCCTAAGCTAAGGAAGAGGAATCACATGAAGAAAGAAAGAAAGAAGAAGAAGAAAGGAAACTTACCACTACTGTGGTCCTAGGCAGCAAGGAAAAGATCACAAAACACCATCAACTGGCTCCCAAGCTCAGCAATACACACTTCATGCTCATCATCATTAACCACACAACAAATCTCTTCTAAATCAAGAAGGATTCAAGAACAAGATCAAGGAGAGGAAAGGAAGGAAAGAAGAACGTGAGGTTTACTGGAGAAGTGAAGAACCCTTGCTCCCTAAGCAAAGGAGAAGGCTAAGAAGGAAGAGAAGAGAGTAAAGCACGGTCAAAGGGTCAACAAAGCCGGCTGCAGCCGCAGGAAACGGCAGGGCCGGGTTCCTTGGCCGCAGGGTCGGATCACAGGCTCAACCGTAGGGGTGGCTCTCTGGACCCGCAGCATGGCTCAGTCTAATCTCGGCTCTAAAGACTAAGGCTCTTACAAAATTATCGTAGAGATTTATGAATCGAAGAATAATTTTATTCATTAATCGGAAAAATTATTTACAATAAGAATAAATGATTAAATAATAATAAATGATTAAATAATAATAAAATAAGTCTAGTATATGATCTAATAATCTAACAAATCCCTAACACAATGTAGATTTGACTCCTTCTCCAACGACACGGACACGAGGCTTTATTGACATATATATTTGATGGAATTGTAATGCCCGATTTTTTTTTCCTAGAACTCGACTCCCGATTTCTGAGTTTAACCGAATTCAACCGATTTAAGTTGATCCATCTCTAAGTGGGCCTTGAAGCTTGCTAACACCGTCATGGGTATAAATCATCATGGGCCTCTTAATAGTAACTCTTGTGGCCCTTTAGACCCTTCCTCCGCCAACTAATCTTGTACTGGCCTTTGTCATTCTTATCCAAATGCCAACAAACCTTTGTACCTGTTTTTGCAACGACAATATGGAGGAGTGGACCATGCAAGGATTTTAGACGATTCTAGAACCACACCTACTAACTGTGCTCCTCTCCAGTGTAACCTGTGATCATCACCACAACTCGCTAAGGGAAAGCTAGTTTTTGCAACAACGAGCCGAAGCCCCGGTGAACGTGACAGTAACTCCACAGCAAGGAGCCTCCTTCTCTCGTCTCTGTCAAGAACACCGAACACCAGGTTGATATCCTCCTCCCTCCGAGCTGACGGTGGCCGGTCATCTTGAGCGTAGTTGTTGAACTTGCAGAGCTCCAAGGAAGCTAGAACAGCTCGACACCTCTATCTCTCCTGCTCGTGAGTCCCTATGAATCGGGAGCTACTAACAATCGAGCCTCAATCCCCAAATTTCGGTACCCTGTTTTCCGCCAATTTTAGTCACTAAAAGAGCCTCCAAGGGTGAACATTCATCCTAGTCTTGTTGGCCTTATGAGTTTTTCTTTAGGACCTAATATTTGGTTTACCATATTGGCAAACTCACGCAGAAGGAAGCTTGTACCCAGGACTGAGTCTCTCCACTGTTTCAACCTAGTCAGACAAGTGTTTTGGAGAGTAGGTTTAGTTACGTTATACTTAGATTTTATGGCTGATTTTTGGATATGTGATAGTGTGTATATGGTAGTACATCATATTAAAAGTTTAGGAAGATCCAACGGTCGGATCGAGAATTATAAACCTCTAAAGTTGGATGTTAGAGTAGTGACCTGGATATTTTATCTAGGTTTGATGAATAAGTTTTTATGTTTTCCGATGCATCTATTTTGGAAAAGGCACGGCGTAGTATAGGAATTTATTTCTAAATTTTTGAGGATCGTTTTATGGTATAATGTTAAGGTCAAAGTAACGAGCTTATCTAGTTGCTTGTAAGGTGTTCTTTAAAGTTTCTTCGTGAGTCAAAAGTTCGGGAAACTTTCGAACTCATTTAGGATTGTATAACGATCATAATAAGTTGTTGGACTATATGCGGATGTTTAGAGACTTGTATAACTAGGACTGTTAATTTGGTCCGGTTGCAACAGGAACCGTTGTAACCGAACCGGAATTTGGCGGTTCGGTTCGGTTCCTGTACTTATTTGTTAGAAAATTTTGGAATCGGACCATTTAAATACTGTTCCGGTTCCGGTCCGGTTCCAAGTACATAAAAATAAGGGAACCGTTTAAGAACTGTTTAAATACGGTTCCGGTTACGGTTCCGGTCCGGTCCCGGTTCCGGTTTGATTTTCAAGGCTTTTTTCTCTCCCTTAAGACTATAAGAGGGTCAATATGTATAGAATTGTGAAAATTGGTTATATTTGTAACCTTATATTGGATAATGAGGTGTGTTTTTATATGTTTACTTTAATTTTCACTTTTAATTTCATCAAGTATACAAACGGTTCCAAACTGTTCCGGTTCCAAACTATTCAAGACGGTTCCGGTTCCAAATGGTTCTATACAGTTCCGGTTCAACCCGGTCAGGTTCCATACGGTTCTGAAATTTCTTAAACGGTTCCGGTTCCGGTTTAAAAAAAATGTTCCTTAAACAGTCCGATTCGAAACGGTTCTGACAAAAAAAGGGAACTGGACCGTTTACCTTAAGCGGTTCCGGTTCTGGTTCCATAAAAAAAACAGTTCAAGGACCGTTAACAACCCTATGTATAACCATTTCTAGAATTTTAAGGAAATTCGGGGTTAAAATCGTAATTTTCTTAAAAGATAGGCTTTCTTGTTCTTCCTTTCCGAAATCTTCCTTTTCAGTCTAGAGCTTCCTAGATGTTTGTGTATTGTTGTTGAGACGTTTTCCGTTATGACCAGTTTTTTGAGGTTATATACAAGTGGATTGTGACATATCGTTAGTTGGACCTTGGATCAGTTCAAGTAAGTCCTATGAACTTACTTACCTAGCTCTTCCTTGTGTTAGTGTGTATTGACATAGTGGTGTATGTTGGGTGCTCTATAATTATAACTTGAATAAGACGGTGTTACCTTTTATTAGACCCAAGTGTATGAATAACGGGTCGTGGCATCACTGCCCAGCTCTGCCACGAGACTGAGAGGTTCTTTGCGACCAATCCATATCAGTATACGGTGAGATGCATTGGATCCATTGCGGTTGATACACGGGAAAAAGGCGAAGGTCGGGAGACTTTCGTATGTGCCACAAAATAAGTTGAACTAATAGAATTAAATCACCTAAATAAAGATAATAATATGGTTTGAGTGTGAGCATATTGTCTTGTTTAAATTCTGCAATTTTGTGTGTTTGTGCTATAACATACTATGTAACACCTCGAGTGGTTAGCTAACGGTTTATACCGTCATGTGATAGATACACTACAGGTAGGGCAACTATAGAATGATCCAGAATAGGGTTGTCAACCAGGTTTCCGTATGTGGTAGTCGGGAGGTCGGGTTTCTCTTTGCCTTGTGACTAGACTCATTTTCCTTTTCCTTGGATTCTAGCACATAGTAGGATCAGGCTGACATTTGTTTTTACTCTTTTATGACTATTATGCATGTTTTAGACTTTATTTGGTTAATTCCTATTTGTGCCTTGTAAAAGAATCGGTGAGATTGTTGTCATGCTAGGGTTGGGACCCATTGTGAGATCATAACCTGTGATGCCTCGAGTTCCTAGAATTTGGGGTGTTACAAGAATATTTAGATATATGTTGCTTAGAATAATAAATATTTAATTTTATCTGTTTATTTTAGGCTAGTTTATATTATTTTATCCTTGCAATCTTATTCTTCAATTTTTATTCTCTTGAAATCCTTATATAAAGGGTCCTAATAACATAAATACATTTGTGGTTCTAATTCCACCCTAATTTATCATATATGGTATCATAAGAAACCGATCTTGAACCTCAAACCTTGCTACCGTCGTCAAACTACCGACGTCTAAATCAAGCTAGCCACCGATCTATTGGTGGTCCTACCAATCTATTGTTTGCCCCATTCTAATAGTGGTTTCCTACATATGGTGTTACCAACTTGTCTCCTTTGCTCGTTGTTGATGAATGTATTTCCTTGCTCGTTGTCAATGATATTTCAATCTGCAACGTTTGTTTGCATTTTTCATGCTTTGACTGAAGGGGTGTATTGACATATATATGTGATGGAATATTTAGATATATGTTACTTAAAATAATAAATATTTTATCTATTTATTTTAGACTAGTTTATATTATTTTATTAATTTCTTGTAATCTTATCCTTTCATTTACATTGTCTTATAATCCCTATATAAAAAGTCCTAATAATATTGATACAGTTCTAATTCCATCCTAATCTATCAAGCTTCATGTCCTTCAACTCCTCGTGCTAGTCTCAGATTTATTGGAAGCAAATTCTTCATATGGTCTCCTGAATTGACTTTGGTTGACCATATTTTACCCCAAATATCTTAAACCATGGATTGACTTTATAATTTAATTGAATTAATTAGTTAAAAAATTGATCCTTCGAAAACTCAATTCATGCTAAAGAATTGTGTTACCAATATCGTATTCTTAAAGATTTTCCGTTGTTTTTAGTTCTTATGTTTAAGAAGTAACCATAGAAATGAAGGAACCCACTATTTATTTATTCATCTAGATTTACTATGTCTTTATTTTTGATACCTAGTATCAATCCAATTTCATATTTCATTTAGAGTTAGGCCGAAATATCTCGAAAAAATCGTGGTCTGGGAAAGTTATAGTAGCAAAGGCCATGGAAATTCTTTTTATATATTGGAAAAGCCGTTTTGATTTTTCTTTCATTCTACAAAGTTGTATTTTTTAACGATCTGTTATACAAACCCAATTAGTTATATATGAGAAAATAATATGCAAAATCAACCGTTGTTGAGATTGGTGGGATCGCCTTACATTTGTAAGTTAGTGTACGTACGTTTAGAAGTTTTGTGTTTAGTTTTTCTACCGTCAATTGATTTTAATGTGGAACCACTTCGACCTATGTATAGTGTTACTAAGTTGCACCTTCCTTGACAATTGGACCCATTTAATCGACTTGATCTGGATTCATTTTTTTTAACTTAGGAGGACTTTGAAAGTTAGTATATAAGCACGTATCTGGTGGTGAACTAAAGTTTGCTCTAGTCCATCCACAAATACAATAACTTAATACATGCTTACCTCAGCCCAGTCTGTTACGTGGTCATATTTTGGGCCCAACTGCTCCCTCTACTCCACCTTGGCCCACGTGCTTACCTCAGCCCAAAGGAACTGACAACCTACCTTCTCATTCGGCCCACTACGTACCTCTAACCCACGACCCAGGAGCGTGTTCTGCTCCGTTCGTCTTCAACAGCGGCCAAAGCATCAACGGACAACTCGATGTACGACGTTACGCTGAATTGAATTCCGGGAATTGAAGGCGCCGTTACGACAGTAAAGAATAGTAGACCGAGACGGAACAGTGACCGCACATTCCTTCCGCTGGGTTACCCATCTCCGCCAAACCTTACCCTGCTGTGTACTCTACTAGCTCACCGGCAACCTCCTCCGAACTACACTGCCTCCACCTACTGCCGCCGTCGACCGCCACTTTCTTCCTGCTTGCACTCCCTCCTCGCCGCTTCCTCCGCTTTTCCTCTGCAGTGGACGTTTATCTCCACGCTGGTGACTTGTGTGAAACCTGGCGGTTCTCCCTCGACCTTGACCCCGACGTGCACCCTGCTACTTCGTCTCTTGTCCCTGACCACCGCTGCCACCGGAGATTCAGCAAGGATAAACAACCTAGCCTTCCATCCCGGTGAGTTCCCTTTTGTTACTGCATCTAATACGGCCAGAGGTCGAAACGAGATGTGTATTCAACTGTTGTAATGTTCAGGAAACGTAGGCGGGAGGTACCAATCACTAAACAGCCGAGAAAGAAGTGGGTCCGCTGACCACTACTTACTGACCCGAGATTCCGGACCGACAAGCCGTGGTGACAACTAGTGCAATCTGACCTTTTTTTACCGCTATCAAACCGATCACGGTTAGATCCGAATTCAAGCCTTATGTTTAAATTAATAAAGAGAATTTATAAAGAATTATTTACTTAATTAAATTGTGCATGAAGAGATAGCAGTAACTAGTTGATGGCAACATGGATGGATGATTTGTATGAAAATAGAAACCAGAACTAATTTGGAATGACGGAAAGTAGGATTGGAATTAGTTAAGAAACGCTACGATAATAAATGAGACGTGAGAACTATAATTAGTCAAGAGATAAATAACGATAGAATAAGATATGAAATTCCAAGTTAGGGGATTTAAAGAAACGGCTTTGGAGGATAAGAGAACTGGGAACTGCCTAGATAAGTGAGGAGTAAGTATCTAAGTAAAAGACAGAATCTCAAGTTAGCGGATCAAGAAAAACGTACTTTACTTTAGGGACCGGAACGAGAATAGAGATTAGGCAACAATCGGTAATATTAGTTTTTGATGTTTTCGGAGTTAAGTATAAATTAAGAGGATGAAGAGACTATGATTAAGAGAATGCGAATGGACGTGTAGGTCTCAACACCGAAAGGTTGTTGAAGATCAGGGTATTGAGTTTATATATCACATCCTGAGGTTGAAAACGATAATTGAATGAAAGTTAAGGGTGGAATGGTTCTAAGAATAGATAATTTATGAAACATGATAATCGGATCTTTAGTTGGCAAGATCGCGAGACTTTGAGACGAGTACCGTTAAGGTGAGTTCGTAGGACTCACTTAGTTACCGTTTTATACTGAGTGTGCATTTGAGTGGTGTGTGCTATATTATGATAAATAAAATGAACGAATTAGATCACAGTACTTTGTTGTTAAGTAAGGCACAAGTGTATGATAACGTGCCATAAACGTCGGTCCGGGCCAATGGTGCCGAAGGATTTCCCTGCGACCAGTCCAGTAGGTATACGGGAAGAGGTACATACACCAGCCCTACTGGTTTACGGGGACGGGGGCAGGAGTCGGGAGACTGTTGTGTTACAAAATAAGATGGAAAATAGAATTGATCAAGTCACGTAATGAAAAGATAATAAACCGGGAACTGTGTGTGCATGCTGAGTGATTTAATGTATATGCCTTGTGTGTGTTTGTGCTCTAGTGACACTTTAGTATTAGAATTGTAGCTAACGGTTTTTACCGTGTTGTTAGATGATGTAGGTTAGATCTCTACCGAGAGATCGAGAGTAAAGTGACCAGCAGGGTTTCCGTATTAGGATCGGGTGTTTGGTTATTTATTTCAGTTATTTATTTCCGTAGTTAACTTTTACTGTTAGACTTACTCGTCCTAGAGATTGGTTGTGCTATGTTGGTCACGTTGTTTTACTTTGAGTGCTTTATTCAAAGATTTCCTGTTTTAATATGCGTGCCTTGTTGCATGGTCCGTTGTGAAATTGTTGTCAAACTAAGGTCGGGACCCACTGTGAGGTCCTAGTCAGTAACGCTCCGGATTCCCAAAATTCAGGGTGTTACACGTAGTTACGGTGACGAATAGTGATTTTCCCCGGTACGTCTAATAATCCTTTTTTGTGCTTTATAAAATTTTATTACTTTTAAGACAAAATGATTACATTTATTATATAGAATCAATTGACTAAATATCCTTTAATATTATTTGTATAAACCAAATGTATTTTTTTTTATCGTAGAGGTTTGAATCTTTTTAATTATAGAAATTTAATAGTACATTTTTTATCTTAAAAAATATGAACTTATATATTATGATTCTATAGATGTATATTTATTTTATTTGAGAAATTTTTAGTATATATAATAAAAATGACTTGTTTTTATTACAACAAAATCAATTAATTAACCAATTATATTTTAATGTTGTTTGTATGAACCATATATACTTTTCATTGTATGAATTTCGATGTAACTTGTAAATTTATACGAAAAAGGTAAAGAGAAATATAATACTATAAATGTAACACTAAAAATACAAATTCGTGAATAATGACAAACTAATTTTATGGTTGTAAATTCATCTTATTTGGGTTTATTTAATTCTTATATAAATAAAATTTAAAAAATTTTTATGACGAACGATGACCTATGACAAAAAGAAAAAAGAAAAGAATCGTCTTTATAATTTTTTTTTATAACGTCCGTTACTAGTTATTGATTATTATCCAAGATAAATCTAGCTTATTCAAAATTTTGCAAATCTTGGATCCATCCTATCACTTTCATGTACTTCTACTCCTTTAAAACTTACATGTGAGTTCATATATATAAGTTTATTGCGCCTAAAATAGTAATAAACTTATAAAAATACAATTGTTGACATCTGTCCCAGTGTCCCCTACTACTCGATGCATTGTATGAAAGTATGAAACGCGTATCGATTTACTCAATGAAGCACGTTTATTTCCTGGTCTGTGAACATTTAATTTCATGCAAGAAGGGTAGGACGTACGTCTGGACGTGTATTCCGATTCAACATGAAAATACAAATAAGATTCGTGCATTGAAGAGGACCAAAAATAATATAACGAAATATATATATATATCTTGAATCCAACGCAATGATGGTATTAGGGTTCATGCTTCTATCAAATCGTCACCAATGGTCCCCTGGGGCGGCGGCTTATGTGAACGAAAAAAACGAGTGAAAGAAGATCTTACATTTATGTAAGTGGACAAATAAGATTAGATAATAACTAGTTTAGATCTCGTGTCTGCACGGATATTTATAATATATAGGGTTTGATCGGGTGAATAGGCAGTTAAAAAGAACGCATTTTAAAAAAGTTAAGTTTAACTTAAATGTAATTGAAAATATATAATCTGATTTAAATCATGTAATTGAGATTATAGTTTAACCGCGTAAGGAGACTGGAATTCTTTAAAAAAAATACAATATAATAAAGATATAACTTGTTAAAGAAGATAGAAATGCACCGAAATATATAAATCGTTTAAACAAAAGTTAAGTTAAACTTAAATGGAATTTTTTTTAAAAAAAATCGGATTACTTTATTATATAGATGTATATTAGTATATAGATATATAGATATATAGATAAAAGTTAAATTTTAAAATATTTATTTTTTAATTAAAAATACAAATAAAAACTTTAAGAATTCGATCTTTAAATTTAACAACTTAAATAATTATGAATCATGTTTTAAAAAATATATTTTTAGGGAGTGACAATATACTAATATACGGGAATTTGGCTGAAATTTTGAAACATTATAGTGTTACGTCAACAATCCGTAGGCTATTTTAGCTATATAATAGATTGAGGAATTCAAGCAAAATAGGGCGTTTTAATATCTACTTCATTTGGATAATTAATCATACGCATTTGTGTTGATGTTTTTTTTTAATTTACTTTAAATTTTTGATACAATAAATGAATAATTTAAGTGTATCATCTTTGATTAAAAATACACAAGAAATCGATGTCTATATATTTATTTGAGTAAATTTAATGCACATGAACGTTCATGCACATGAATAATTAATGAACTGTACACGATTGATTAATCATTTATTTTCATGAACACGAGCATTTATGTACAATGTGGATGAAAAAAATCGAAAAAGAATATAAACTCGAAAACAAACCCCATAAATATTATGTTCACGGTGGTGTGATGATACAAGAAACATGTGCATACATTATTAGTAATGAATTTATATGATTGAATAACCAACTCAAATTATTTTTTAGATGATGGTCCTATAAAGTTGTCAAATTTAAGTCTATAGTTAGAGTTTTTGTGCTCCTTACATTATTTGCATCTCATAAATTTGATTTACTTTATCGTCAATTTTTTTAAATATATTTTTTTAGTTCATAGCATCATCTTTATTCTTCTCGATCCGTTCCAAACCCGTTTTGAGAGTATTTTAAGTTACTTTTTCTACATCATCCTATACACATAACACTAACATATCGATAGATAATTTTTTTAAATAAATTTATATAATGGTTTTATGAAATAATATATGAAAATGTTTTTTAGATATTCGAAATATTTCTACACTATTTGAAAATAATATATTTCTATGACACTATTAACAGAGTGTTTTGATATATTATGTTTTTTAGTGTAAATATTTTTTAAATATAATTAATCCGTGTATTGTTACTTAATTATGTTATTCCTATTGGAAATGAGATGACAACACCTCTTCGCAAAAATGAATTTGATTGTACAAGTAACGCTTTAGAGAAGAGTTTCATGTATTTTAGACTTGTTGAGATTTTTTCCTTTTTTATTGCCACATATCTTGATTCTAAAATTTTTTATTATATTTATTTTCTTATATTTGTCATTATTCATCTTCCTCTCTCTTGCATTATTGATTGGGTGCACATGCATTTTGAACGTGCACAAAATAGTTACGTGGATGCATCTATAAATGCATCCCTTGAGCATTCTCCACTTCTCACACATCAAACACAAACAACAATTACAATACAATGTTGAACACTAGCCAGTTATGCAACATAAACAACGGAGTCAAGGCCCCGTTACTCCTGGCGGCCGGAGGCGACACCATCCAGGCGGCCACCGCGGGTTTTCAGGGGTTCTCCCGAAAGCATGTGGGTCTCACCTCTAGACAAGGTAAAAATGGGACAATTAAAGCGGAGTCGAAGTCGCAAGAGACATCAACGGAAGTAACTCCTAGAAGAGGTATGGCATTTTATGTTCTTGTATTCGTGCAGAAAAGATTTGACGGTCTCTTGTCGAAACACGTTGGAGCTAACGGAGGTCCGTACACCGCCGAAGACAACTCCGTTGGAGAAAGACTTAACCTTCAGCTCGTTGCTACTGACGCACCATCAAGTGCTGCGGGAACGTTCTATGCAACCAAAGTAGAAGAATACGATGACTTCGCCGTGTATAGAGGCGGAGGTATATTGACGCTATTCTTTGGGACAATTGGAGCTATCTTTGTTGAAAATGAGCATTACAAGGAGATGTACATCCAGAATATTAGTCTTCATGGTGTATCCGTAAACCCCATTGAGTTTACTTGTAATTCATGGGTTCATTCCAAACTCGAGAACCCTCAAAGAAGAATATTTTTCTCTGATCAGGTAGATCCATCATACATGCATACATAATACATACATACATTTGTGCTACATATATATCAATATATCTTATATGTGTTGAGTTGGTGAATACAGTTGACGCTCCTACCGTTACAAACCCCTCCCTATCTGAGGCCCCTCCGAGATACGGAGCTTCGAAATTTACGAGGAAATGGTCAAGGAGAGCGCAAGAAGTCCGATAGGATTTACGACTATGACGTCTACAATGACTTGGGTGACCCTGATGCCGACCCCGAACTCAAAAGACCTGTTCTTGTGGGCCCGGAGCGCCCATACCCGAGGCGTTGTAGAACTGGACGTCCACCAACCGTAACAGGTGTGTACACGTACACTCTTGTTTAAATCATTATAAATGATTTTCTATCTATTTATAATCGATGTGAGATTGTTTGGACATGTAGATCCATTATCGGAGTCGAGAGTAGAAGAGAACTATGTGCCGAGAGACGAGAAATTCTCGGAGGTGAAGCAGATAAGCTTCTCGGCAAACATAGTGTACGCGGTGTTGGAGTCGCTTCTGCCGACACTAGATGGGGCCGTCCCCGGCGCTAGCTTCAATTTCTTCACGGCTATAGACACTCTCTTCGACGAAGGCGTCAAAATCCCAAACCCCCCTTGCGGAAACCGCACCCTCAAGGACGTTCTTCCTCAGCTAGTCAAACCCATCCAAGGAAACGACGAAGAAGCAATCCTCCGCTTTGACACCCCTGCTGCCTTCTTCAGTATGTATCCTAGCGGCCCTTTGATACATATATATATATATATATATATATATATATATACATACATAACTCGTTCCTAATTCAATTGATGCATCGGATATTAAGGCGATCGATTTGGTTGGTTGAAAGACGAAGAGTTCGGCCGCCAAACACTTGCTGGTCTAAATCCTTGTAGCATTCAATTAGTGACGGTAATTAATGTTTATATTGAATCGTAAATAGTCATATAAACTATACACACAATACTCGGTAATAATATACATAAGATCTTATAGGAATGGCCTTTAAGGAGCAACCTTGACCCAAGTATTTATGGGCCACCCGAGTCAGCACTTACAACAGAGCTAGTGGAAAGGCAGATTGGCGGCTTCATCACTGTTCAAGAGGTCTTCTAAATTACAATTAACACTTATCTATACGTATATATATGCCCAAATTGATCACAGTTAATCTGATTAGTGAATCTGTAAACGCAGGCTTTAAGGCAAAAGAAGTTGTTCATAATAGACTACCACGATGCGTTCTTGCCGTATGTGAACAAAGTAAGAGAGCTTGGGGAGGGGACTACAATGTACGGAACTCGAACACTCTTTTGTCTAATGCCCGATGGGACCCTAAAACCCGTGGCTATTGAGCTAACCCGACCGCCTTCTACGGATGGATCAAAGCCTCAATGGAAGCAAGTCTACACCCCTACCGGAGCTTCCACCAATGGTTGGCTATGGAAGTTTGCCAAGGCACATGCCATCGCTAATGACTCCGGTTTCCACCAACTCGTCACCCACTGGTATATATATATATAAGTGTACATACAAGATACTTTGATTTATTTTTCCATAAAATTCCCTTTTTTAAGTTTTAACTAAATTTATTATATGTGTATGCAGGCTACGAACACATTGTTGTTCAGAGTCATACGTGATAGCCACATACCGACAATTGAGTGAGATGCATCCGATTCACAGGCTGCTTCGGCCACACTTCCGGTACACTTTGGAGATCAATGCCATTGGGCGAGTGACGCTCATCAGTGCTGGTAGTACCACGGAGACCTCCTTCAACCCAGGAAAGTACTCCATGGAAATCAGCTCCCAAATCTACAAAGGTTGGCGTTTTGACAAGGAGTCTCTCCCAGAGGACCTTATTAGCAGGTACTTGATAAATTTTACCCATTGAGGGGATATATGTGATTTTAGGATTACGGTTCCGTTCGGTGGGGTTGAACGGGTCACAGATCAATTGTCTTCTCGACTAATTGTACATGTATTATCTTAATTTCGAAAATACAAGGGGAATGGCGATAGAGGATCCGTCAGCTCCACATGGACTAAGGTTGACGATAGAGGACTACCCGTACGCGAGCGACGGACTGTTGATATGGGATGCCATCAAACAATGGGTAACCGAGTACGTGAATCACTACTACTTTTCTCCATCAACGGTCCAAAGTGACTACGAGCTTCAAGCCTGGTATGCGGAGATCCGGAATAGAGGGCATGAAGACAAGAAGGATGAGCCATGGTGGCCTGTTCTAAGTACCCCAGAGGACCTGATTGGGATTCTAACGACCATGATCTGGGTTGCGTCGGCCCACCATGCAGCTGTCAACTTCGGGCAGTACGCGTATGCGGGATACTTCCCTAACCGCCCGACCATCGCCAGGAAGAAGATGCCGACGGAGGACCCAACTGAAGAGGAGTGGAGATTGTTTGTGGAGAAGCCAGAGGTGGCACTGCTGCAAAGCTTCCCTGCGCAGCTGCAAGCGACAAGGGTAATGGCGGTGTTGTACGTGTTGTCTACGCACTCTCCTGACGAGGAGTATCTTGGTCAGAAGCCTGAACCCTCCTGGTTGCACGTTCCTGCTATCAAGGCGGCGTACGAGAGGTTTCACCGGAGCATCCAGGAGATTGAACGGATTATCGAAGCTCGGAATGCCAATAGTGAGTTGAAGAACAGGTGTGGGGCTGGGGTTGTACCTTATGAGCTCCTCAAGCCCTACTCTGCGCCTGGTGTCACCTCCAAGGGAGTTCCCAACAGCATCTCCATTTAAAATAGGAACAAGAGGTCCAAGATGCATACGCACCCATGAAATAATACTCTTGTGTTGTCTCTTGAATAAAATAAAAAGGGTTCATTTTGTTGCTTCTTGCTCGTGTGTTCAAAACTAAATATAGATTATAAAGTTAAATAACTCTCCAATTTTACTGCTTGAAAATCAGTTTAGATGATTAAAGGATATATGAAAATGATAACAGGTGATATGGAAAAATCGGTAGACGTTACGGACTTATTTAGGTTGAGCCTTATTTGGAAAACTCATTTGTGAGAACTTTCAAATTCAGAGAAACCCTGAAATCAAAAAACGGGTAATCTTGAGCCAACTCCTGTTTTTTTTTTTATAAATGTACATGTATTATCAAAAAAGGGTAATCAAACTCATTTATCCTTACCTTTGCAATTGTTTCCTTCATTGGTCAATAATACATGCATGTTTTTTTTCCTCGCTTTTTTTTTTTATTTATAAATTTACAGTTCGCTTATAACAATTAGAGATAATAAGTTCTCACGTCGCTTTCAATTGAGACATTTTGAGCTTAGTATATAAGGTCGGTGAAATACTCCTCCTATTGTCAATTGGTTTTAGGATGGAACCTTATCGGGTTTATGTGATGGTTTTGAGCTTAACGCGCATGTGCGCTCATATGTATACGACCCCACTCTACCCGGTCCGTTTGTATCGGACTCTAACATGGTACCAGAACGGTTAGCCTCAATTCGGATTGGATCCTAATCTGTGGGAGTTGCACTTGTAGGGGCGTGTTGGAGATAATAAGTTCCCACGTCGAAAGATTGGGACATTCCAAGTCTAGTATATAAGGTCAATGGGCTACTCCTTCTATTGCCAATTGATTTTAGGATGGAACCTCACCGGGTTTATGTGCTACACTTAGATCTAAAGCGTATGCGCGCTCGTATACACACAACCCCATTCTACCCGATCCGTCTATATCGGACCCTGGCATAAAAACCCTTCTAATCTTCTTATCTTTCAAACCCCTTTAGCTAGATAATTTGATATTGTAAAATTCATTGTTCTTCAACTCTTCATGTTCGAACATAATCATTTCTGTAATTGGGTCTTGTAATTCATTTAAAAAACAGCCTTGAATCTTAATTTAAATCATACCATAACTTAGATGTAATTAAAGCATGAAAAGTGATGTCTCTTATTTGAAAAAGAGTATGTATAATTGTTATTTGTTTTAGATGTCATTGTTGTTAACTAATTTATAAATATTAAATTTTTATATTTAATAATCTTTTAAACTCTTGAAGCGACTCATATTAGTAGAAGCTTAGAACTCTATGGTTATCCACATTACTGGTTTTTAACCCAATTTTTTAAACTCGTTTTCATTACTCTCACATTTTCTTAAATTTCATGATACTTTTTTTTTTTGAAATATAAATTTCTTAACTCGGTTTTTTTTTTTTAATTTACCAATATTGATTATAATTTGAAAAAATTAACAATATTCTTTTTCATTAAAAAAAAGAAGTTAATTTGTAACAAAGATAAATTGATTTTCTTAGTTTTATCTAAGCTATTTGGTCGAACCATATTTAGAAACACTATTAGAGAAACAAGTCATAATATCAATAATGCCTTTGTCATTTTTTGTCTTTGTTAAGATATGTGGGATTGTCACGTAATAACACCGTGTATGTGAATTTAACATATCTGATGGATAAATAAGTAATAAAACTAATTGACAATAGGAGTTTACAAACCTAATGTACAAGTTTGTTAATCTCTTTATTATAGATGTGAGAAATCCTCCATAAGATTACACGTGAGTCAAGTATATAAATTTATTGGTTACGTCGACAACAATAGGTTGTAAAGATTATCTATAGCTCGTCTTACACCATAAGTGTAGGTACGAAACACGTTTTGTGAATTGATATGTGAATATTTCATGCAAGAATATGTGGTACGACGTGTATTTGGATTGAGGCAAATTACACAAGAGTAAATTACAAATAAGATTATAGCATCGTAAGGAGGAAAGATATAGCAATTAACAAGAGATATACATCCAAAAGTTAGTGTTGAAACACATATATGCACGATAAAAACGTAGATTCCTTGGTTGATTGTTTTTAGATTCTTCATGTCATTTTGGGTCAACGTGGATACGTGCAAATTCTCAATTTCATTGATTTATAATATCAAATGGTCCATGGTTCTATCGAATTGTCATTAGTACGTGGTCCCATGGGGTGGCGGTTTGTGGACATATATGGTCTACTACTATCATGTGTGTAACGAAATAAATGAGTGAATATAATTAGGGATAATAACTGGAAAATATACGCGTGTTAAGAAAAAGATGAATTAGCCACACCTAAATACTCACACTTATAACTATAAGCTATTGGTTAATTTTAACTACACTTTATATTGATGACATACAAGAAACTAGAGTTCTTAATATCTTCTTTATTTGCCTTGCCTAAAATAACATTATGCTAAATATCGGTAATATATATATATAGGAATTTAGATCATCTCCATATACCCTTCTCTTAATATTTTTCTAATAAATAAATATTATCTCTTAGATTAGATGAATGGTTAGAATTTGTTTTATTTTAACATTAATTTAACACACTCCTCATCTTCTTTTTTCCTTACAAAAATCTTTTAGCTATAGTATCATTTTACAGTTCGCAGCAACTTCAGTAACGTAGCTTCAATTGTAGAATTATTCACGAAACTAGAGGCAATTTTACCCAAAAACAACTAAAATAAATATACCTTGATTCAAGAAAGCTAAATCCTCGAAGTATAACTTATGTTTAAACAATTTTTCATTCATTTGGTAAGTACTCGAAAACGCCGGATTCACTACTAATAAGTCTCAATATGAAGTAACAGACCGGAAAGCATATGTACGGTTGCATCGCCTAGTTTTTTATTCATAAAGAAAGCAAATTAATAATTGATCGAGATGTCAGATGTGAGAAGAAGTATCAAGGTAATGAATATAGAGAAGTTTCTTTGCAAAAAAACTAAATCTTACACATATTTTGGATTCTAACAATAAAGTAAAAAATTCAGTAAAGAAACGAAAATTGGATATTTGGGATGCATTTGGTCTAAGTTTTTCTCTTCTATTGATGCTCAGTTCGGATTCCTAAATTTTGTGTTTAATTCCTTAATCTAATATGATTTAGATGATTTGTAGGCGGTTAAATCTGGATATGCATTATTTGTCGCATCTTTGGCGATATCCAAGGAGTTTGAAATATCAAATCCACGAGAATCCATTAAATGGACAACATTTTCGGATTATACGAGTATGAATCACCAGTCGAGCACGAAAGTTCTCAAACTACCATCGAAGTTCCCTTGAGATCGTCCAAGGTTGCCACTTGATAGCCGACTCCATTTTAAGGGGGTCAAAACGACTTTACCTGTGGCGGCGAGAGGATTGTGTTAAGTTGTAGACGACAAGAGTGTACCTAGTGTGGCAGCGAGGCCGATGGGCATGGGAGCAATTTGTTCCTCCCAATCTAGCGATAACAATTTTTGGAAAATGCAGAGTATTGATCCTATCACATTAAAAAGAAGAGTGACAACAATCGAGATCTAAATGATTAAGCATTCGATCATGACTATACTGCTCGAATGCACATCTGACTCAACAACATTTATACCCAAAGCTTTAAGTGGACGATATTCACAATATATTGAGGTTCAAGATGATAGGATTTAGAAATTTGGCGTTTTTGGAAGGAAAAAGAAGAGGAGTGAGCATGTTAAATTAATATTAACAAAACAAATCCTAGCCAATTATCTAATTTAAGAACTAATATTCATTCATTAGGAAAATATTAGGAGTAGACGTTTATATCCGGGTTCGGGCCGGACTCGGGCCGGACTCGGGCCGGGCTAAGCTCGGTTGGCGGACCTACAGTACCTGCCGTACCCGGACCGGGCGGACTGCCTGGCGGGCCTCCGGGTACCCGTTTTATTTTTTCTTTTTTAAAAATAATTTAAAAACTATTTTAAAAAAATTTATTTAAAAATAAAATATATTTAAGATATTATATGTAATATACATTAAATTTATGATAATTATGCTAAATATTCTATAATTATACTTAATATTTTAAATATATACAATATAATATATTTTTTATATATTTTAATTTTTCTACGGGCCGACAGGCCAGACTTTTCGGCCCGGTTGGGCTTCCCTCTATGTTCATACCCGCCCGTTTTTCCGGGCAGGCGGACTGGGCCAGACGGGCTACCCGAATATTATCAGGCCTAGGAGGGTTTATGGAGAGGATACATATTCGATTTGAATAATAAAAATGGACTTTAGAGTCAAAAGTAAAAAACACTCCTAACTCTTGAATCAAAATATTCAAGGGTTGTTGAGTACACGCCCCCACGCGCGACACTCCATTTCCTTGCCCTTCTACGCATGCTGCCCCGCTGCCTTGTTTTCCCTTCCCCATGGGTGAGAAACGCCACAAAAGACCCTCGATTAAAATCTCCCCGTTGCCCAACCCCAACACCCCTCCATAGAAGTCCATCCTTTCCACTCACGAAATCGACACTATCCACGTTCGTTCTTGTCCCGGATGAGTTAATCCGGAGCAATAACATCTGCCTTTCAAAGTGCCTTGTTCCCTCGCTTTATTTGGAGGATTTCCCTCCCCTCTCCACCTCTACCTCCACCGGGACGCCCTTTTCTACCCCCGTTCCCTTCGGCGGTTTGGTGCCTCTTACGGATTCCCCCCGGTGTTGTTTTCCCGGGACCCCTCTTACCTTGGGTTCCCAGTCTCTCTCGCTTAGAAAGGATCCTCCTAACCTTGTTAGTGAGTCCCCTCATGTTCACCCAGTCTCCCCGGTCATGGAATCACTTCCACCTCCTCTTCCGGCTTTGAAAGTTGAGAAGTTGACCCTTCTAGGGCTTTCCCTCCCGGATCGACTCTGTCTCTGCAGAATTGAGTTCCATTTCCTCTTCCTGCTTGCATGCTCCTATTCACGTTGCTGAAAAAATTTCCACCGCCGTGAATACCTTACTTCTGAACCCCGCTCACTCTCTAGAATGCTCTAACCCCACTGTGTTTAACTCAATCCTTGCCCTGACCCCCTCCCTCCGTCATTCCTTCAAAGAAGCCGTACTGGGTGATCTTAAGGATTGGAATCACGTCCCTCTGGCCTTTACCCCCGAGATCGTTAATGGTGAGATTCCCTTTTCCCAAGATGACATCTTGGAGGTCTCTCAAAGACGGGAGCGCTCCCTTGTTGGCATCGCGATGGGTAAAGCTATCTCTTTCAACAAGATGAAAGACTTCATCCTTTCTTCTTTGAACCACATAAAGGAATGAAAGATCATGCTCGACGACCAAGGCGTGTTTGTGTTCCAGTTCTACATGGAGGAAGATCTTAACACTATCTTTCACGTAATCCCCTGGGTTATCAACAGATCCACTACCATTCTCCTCAAAAAATGGTACAAAGGTATGTCACTAGAATTTCATGCCTAAGCTTCATCCCGGTTTGGATCTCTCTCCCGAACCTTGACTATAGGTTCAGGTCTAAACACATGCTTGCTTGCATTGGCTCCGCCTTTGTACGTCCCCTCCTAACTGATGAGGTTCCGGCTAACGAGGAAAGAATTTATTTCCCCAAACTCCCTGATAAAATCTCAACGTCCAGCTCGCTTCTTAGGGAAGTCACTCTATATGGTCCTAATGGTGAAACAATTTCACAACAAGTCACATATGACTAGCTTCCTACCCACTGCTCTAGATGTAGTATTTTCAGTCACAACTCCTTCAAGAACAAGCCATCGTTCAAGGTTACCACCCAGGTTCCCAACTTTATGTCCTCTAAACCTCTCCTGTCAGCTCTTTCCCCGTCCCTTCTCTTACACAAAAAAACACCAACACAAGACAAATGTCTTACTAATGCCTTGTTACCGACACTAAAAAACAAACCCGTCTTGCCGCGCCTCTACCCAATCTTGCTTATATTGAGACCACGGTTTCCCCATCATCCTCTATTGGAGTCTTGCCTCCTAAAATTCCCAATATGACCCTCCCCCTCCCTAACCTCGTCTCTACTGTACTTCCTCCCCCTCTTCCTCCTTCAACCTCTTCATCTTCGAACCTCCTCTCCCCTCCCAATGAGGCAACATACCTATCTTTCCTCCCCTCTCCACTGTACAAGTGTTCTTCTAACCCGAAAACAAAAACCATCAATGAGTGCTAGAATCTGTAGCTAGAGTATACGAGGGTTGAACTACTTGAGTAAATAGAAAGCAATCAAAGATTGCATAAGAATCCATCATCTTTATGTTATCGCCACTATTGAGACCAAATTAAGAAAAGACAAAGAAGACAGAGTCTCCAAATATGTAACACCCCGAATCCGTAGGACTCGAGGCGCTACTGGGCTAGGATCTCACAATGGATCCTGACCCTAGCCTAACAACAAGTTCACTGGATCTTACAACAAGGCACAGATAGATTAAAACCAAAACATGAAATCGATATATATAAGTATCAAAAGGTGATACAGAAGTACCGCTGAGTACAAATAAAACATAACTATACATAATGAAATGTCCCCTATCCCACGATAATGCCCCAGTGTACGGAGCCCTCAGCGGATCACTCCCTCTCTGGATCACTCTGCAGCTCTCCTAACCTGCAAAGGATCTACAACACGGTACAAAACCATTAGCTAACCATACACATATATATAGAAGATGCAAGAGCACAAACACACTTCAGGAATAATAAACACATAATCATGTTGGCACACATTTACCCGGTTAATTATCTTTATATAGTTGAACACACAAAAGGTATAATATATGTATATGAATATAAGTGACACGAGGAATATATATAATCCTCGCCTCTAAGTGATATAGCTAGCTGGAGTGGTATGAGCGCACCTTCCCGTATACCATAAGGAGTGGTAAGTGCCCTTCCCGTATACTAGATCTAGCCTAACTACAGAGAACCTCCAAACTCCACTACGGGATGAAAGACAAGTTGTCACAGCCACTACAATGGGCGGTCACTAAAACATAGGTCGGTAATAATCAACCTAGCATGCTATAAAGCATATAACAATTACCACTCAAGCATACATCCAATATAAGGATGACAGCTAAGTAAGTCCTATGGACTTACCTCAACTCGGAAGTAGTCTCAACTACGATCAACTCTCAACCTGGTCCACTCCAATTTGGAGGACAACACTGCCTAGTAACAAGGCATAACAATACATCAAACTCATATCCATCAAAGGGGTCACACCTAGACTCAAGGGATCCATAAGGATCATATCCTAAGTCTTAAACCTCAAAGCCATAACCGGCATAAACGATATCATACTTATCATTATTCTAACATCGAACATGTACCTAGCATGCTACTAACCCGCTCATACTAGGAAAGGAAAGGATCCATACTACTCTAGTAGATCCGGGACAAGACGCACCTGCGGAACAAAAGAGACGCAGGGGCGGAAAGACAATAGGCACAGGCGCAAAGGCACGTTGGCGCGGCCGCTGTGACCGTGGCCGCAGGGGCGGCGGCTTCTTGGTGCGGGTGCGGTGACACCCTTCCGCAGGGGCGGCAGTTCACAGGCGCGGGGGTGGCGGCAGTGCAGAACGGCCTTTCCCGACTTCTCTTCGACTCTCTACGTGAGGAACCCACGTCTTCAGCATTCCAAATCCAGACACATGTATATACATACACATTCTAACATCAACATACCTTCCATACATCTAATCCTAAGCTAAGGAAGATGGAATCAAAGAATGAAGAAGAAAGGAGAAGCAAGGAGCTTACCACTGCTGTGGGTTATCCTAGGAAATGATCACCAACACTATTAGCTGGCTCCCAAGCTCAGCAACATACACATCAAGCTCATCATCCTCAACTACACAACACTTCTCTTTCAAATTCAAAGGAAATCAAGCCAAAGACCAAGGAGAGGAAAGGGAGAAGGAAGAAGGACGTAAAGATGGCTAGAAGAAATGAAGAACCCTTGCTCAGCAAGCCAAGGGAGAGTTTAAGAAGAGAAGAGAGTAAAGCATAGTCAAAGGGTCAACAAAACCGGCTGCAGCCGCAGGAAGCCGCACGGGCGGGATTCCTGGCCGCAGGGGCGAAACAACAGACGAGCCGCAGGGGCGAAACAACAGACGAGCCGCAGGGGCGAAACAACAGACGAGCCGCAGGGGCGGCCTCACAGACCCGCGGGGGTGGCTAAGGTCAAAACTAGCTCCCAAAAATTAAGGCTCTTACACCTCACCTCCCTAAAAACAAGTTTCGTCCCGAAACTTGTAAAGTCCTGAAACCACTCGGACTCACAAGCCGAGGTACAACTCTCTCTATCGGAGGTATCACATCTCCGCATAGTGTATCAACCTATATCACTCTATAACCTCAAGCACAAGCATGGAGGAACTCATCATCTCCAACAACAAGATCAATATACTATCCAGGGCATAGAGGAAAAACATCTCTAGCCAAACCGTCGTCATCACAACACAAAGGCGTAGAGGAAGAACATCTCTAGCCGTACTATATTCACCAAAGAGCATGGAGGAATAACCATCTCCAGCTAAACCTAATCGCATCACAATAGCATGGAGGAAAGAACCATCTCCAGCTATAATCAATCGCACTAGCACAACAAGATCAACTAAGATCACATATCACATCACAACTAGTACGAAAATAAACACATCATAGCATATAAGCACATAAGCATAACATTCACCAAGATAGTATAAGATCTACTCGTCGACCCTACTGGTACATCTATCTCGGCTTAAAACTCTGGATAGTTCCTCTGAATACTATCCTCAGTCAATCTGCCTCATCGGGTCCTCGTCTCGACCACTGTATCTTCAGCATAGGAATGTCCTTAGAACCCAGGCGTCTCATACCTCGTTCTAGGACTGCAATAGGGTGCTCCACAAAAGTGTGGTCCGGCTCGACCACCAGATCATCATAAATCACAATATGTCTCGGATATGGTATGTACTCCCTGTAACCTCGGAGGCAAAGCCAATCGGTATGCTGCGCTCCCAACCCGATCCAGAATCTTGAACGGTCCGACATATCGGGGACTCAACTTCCCCTTAATGCCAAATCGTCTGACACCTCGTGTCGGAGACACCCTCACCCACACATGGGCTCTTACTCTGAACTCTAGGGGTCTACGCCTCCTATCTGCATAAGACTTCTGATGGCTCTGTGCAGTCAACATCCGCTCTCTAATCAGTGCTACTCGAGCAACATCATCCTGAATCTGATCAGGTGCCAAACCACTAGCACTGCTCGGCTCATCCCAGCATAATAGAGTACGACATCTCTGTTTATATACTGCCTCATATGGGGCCATCCCAATCGATGCATGTCAACTGTTGTTGTACGAGAACTCAACAAGTGGGAGGTGATCCGTCCACACTTGTCCCCAGTCCAACACACAAGCTCGCAGCATATCCTCCAGCGTCTGGATGGTCCTCTCTGACTGACCATCTGTTTGAGGGTGAAACGCAGTAGTAAAGTGCAAACTCGTACCCAGGGCAGTCTGAATCTGCTGCCAAAACCTCGAGGTAAATCGTCCATCTCTATCTGAGACGATCGTCCTCGGTACACCATGGAGTCTCACTATCTGCCAAGTGTACTCCTCAGCTAATCTGCACACCGGCCACGTCTCCCGAATAGGAATGAAACGTGCCGTCTTCGTCAATCTGTCTACTATGACCCAGATGGCATCAAAACTTCTGTTCGGTCTCAGCCCAGTCACAAAGTCCATGGTGAGGTCCTCCCACTTCCTATGTGGAACAAGAAGTGGATGAAGTTCACCTCCAGGTCTGCAATGCTCTATCTTGACCTGCTGACAGGTTGCACACTGTGCCACAAATCTGGCCACATCGGGCTTCAGCCCTCCCACAAATACGAACGTCTCAAATCCTGGTACATCTTACTCGTACCAGGATGCACTGAATAAGGCGTACAATGAGCCTCCTGTAATATCCTCTAGCGCAGCTCCGCATCAGCGGGTACACAGACGCGACCACGGAATCTTAATACTCCATATGCTCCTAGAAGGAACTATGGTGCCTCATCCCGAGACATTCTCTCTCTTATCCTCCTCAAGGTCGGGCAGGTCTCCTGCTTCTGTTGAATCTCGCTCAACAGATCAGGAAGAACCTCTAAAGTACTCAAATGGGCATCCTCATCAGGAAACTGGATGTCCAACTCTAACCAGACCAGATCTCTATGTAGCTGATGCTGAACTGTCAGCCTAGCAATCGCCTGCTCTCGAGGTGTCTTCTTGCTCAGGGCGTCGGCGACAACGTTTGCCTTCCCTGGATGGTACAAAATCTCTAGATCAAAATCCTTAATCAGCTCAAGCCATCGACGTTGGCGGTTATTCAACTCCCGCTGCGTGAAAATATACTTCAGACTCTTATGGTCTATGAAGATCTGACATGTAGCACCACACAGGTAATGTCTCCAGATCTTCAGTGCATGAACTACCGCTGCTAACTCCAGATCATGCGTCGGGTAGTTCTCCTCATACGTCTTCAGCTGTCTAGACGCATATGCAATCACTCTGCCTCGTTGCATCAATACACATCCCAAGCCCAGCTTGGATGCATCACTATAAACCACAAAATCCTCTGTACCCTCTGGCTGTGCCAAAATAAAAGCGGAAGTCAGACGTCTCTTCAGCTCCTCAAAACTCTGCCTACACTGCTCAGTCCACACAAATCAGGTAGTCTTTCTCAGTAAACTCGTCAGTGGACGGGCGATCACAGAAAATCCCTCCACAAAGCGTCTGTAATAACTGGCTAGGCCAAGAAAGCTACGTATTTCCTTGACGTTCATCGGTTTCGTCCATGCTGTTACTGCCTCGATCTTCTCCGGATCAACCTTGATCCCCTCGGCGGAAACGACATGACCCAGGAAAGCTACCTCTAGCATCCAGAACTCGCACTTAGAGAACTTAGCATAAAGTTCTCTATCTCTTAAAACCTGCAAGACAGTCCTCAGGTGTCCTGCATGCTCCTCTCTATTGCGAGAGTACACCAGAATGTCATCTATGAAGACCACCACAAACTGATCCAGGAAGTCGATGAAGATGATGTTCATCAACTCCATAAAGACTGATGGGGCATTTTTAAGCCCAAATGGCATCACCACAAACTCGTAGTGTCCATATCTGGTCCGGAACGTTGTCTTGTGCACATCTTGCTCTCTCACCCTCAGCTGGTGATACCCTGAACGTAGGTCAATCCGGGAGAACACTGTAGCTTCCTGAAGTTGATCTAACAGGTCATCAATACGAGGCAATGGATACTTGTTCTTGATAGTCACCTTGTTCAGCTCTCTGTAATCTATACACAGTCTCAACGATCTGTCCTTCTTCCGTACGAAGAGGACAGGTGCTCCCCATGGAGATACACTAGGGCAGATGAAGCCCTTCTCAGCCAGCTCCTCAAGTTGCTTCTTCAGCTCTAACATCTTGACAGGCGCCATCCGGTATGGGGCCTTCGAGATCGGTCTCGAGCCAGGCTCTAGGTCAATACCAAAACCCACACTCCTTTGAGGCGGCAAACTAGACGGCTCAACAAAAACATCTGCAAACTCACAGACCACTGGGATATCCTCTAAAGCTGGACTCTCCCCTTCCTTCATGGCATAGCACCAAAAGGCCTCACAACCCTGTGTAATCAGTCTCACTGCCCGTATCGCACTGATAACCATGCCTAACTTCCCAAGGTTCCAACCACGGAAAACCTCTATCTGGCCTAACTCGGTAGAGAGGGTAACAGTTCTCCTACCTACATCTAAAACTACATAATGTCTATCCATCCAGTCCATCCCTGAATGACTTCTTCATGCTCTAATGGCATGACAAAGAACTCAACAAGCAGTATACGTGTCCCTACAGAAATGGGGCAGTCACGGATCTCACGGGTACCTCTGACCTTACTACCATCGGGTAACCCTATACTAAAGGGTATCCCCTCAGTCGTATCTAAACCCAGACGCTCAACACATGCATCAGAAATAAAAGAGTGTGTAGCACCCGTATCAAATAAGACTCTAACAGGTAAACCATGAATCAGAATGGACCTGTAGCAATCGGTGCAGCTCAAAAACTCTACACTCCTCAGCTCAAAAACTCGGCCTTGTGGCCCTCGGGTGTCAGTGGTGCTCCCACCACGACCTCTACCTCTACTCGGCCCAGGAGCAGATCCCTGAGTCGTAGGGCGATCTAGGACCCTCTGTTGTCCCTGAGTCTGTTGCTGTTGAGGTGGCCTATGCCCACCTCCCGCTGCACTAGTAGGAGAAGAACCTTGCTGAGATGAAGCTCCGCCCTGTCGGCAGAAAACAACTCTGTGACCCGGTCTACCACAGGTGTAACAAGTCACTAGTGGCCTCGTGCACTCTGGCCTCATATGTCCTGGATCACCACAGTTATAGCATTGACGTCCCTTATCTACAACTGGTGCAGAGGAGGGGTAACTCGGGCATCTTTGGCCTCGCCCTACACTAGCAGCTTCACCGGTACCACTGGTCTGTCCGGTACATTGTCTCTTCTCAAACCCTCCGGTCTGAGGAGCTCTCCTCTGTCCAACTCTCTCTGTCTCATAATCAGAGGCTCTGTCCTGGTAATCCATCAAAGACTCACAATGAAATCCTGCCATATAGGCCCTGGTAGTATCCCTCAGTCGTCGGGAAAATAGATATATATGCTGATCTGCAGGAGGTGCAGTTGGACCCAGTAAAGTCAGCTCCTCCTGAAATCTTTTGATGGCCTCAAAGACTGGTACATCCTCGAATCCAGCCTCAACAAAATCTCGTAGTTTCTCCCTCCTCAGTGAGGCAGGGCAGAAACGCTCTCTAATCATGGTCCTCATTTGCTCATAACTACTAACCTGACCCCGTACAGATCTCAACCAATGTTGTGCCAAGTCTTTGATCAAAGTCTGCACCAACTCTATCCGTCTGTCTGCGGGGCACCTGATAGACTCAAGAGTTGTGTCTACGTGTCCAATCCACAGCTCAACCTCTAACCCCACCTTCCTAGAGAAAGGGGGTACTCTCATCTGATGGAATGCCTTCAACCAAGAATCTGGTTGAGGCCCTCTATGCTCCTCTAGAACCTGAGGAATCTCAGCAGCAGGTGCCGGTACAACTGGCACCTGAGTAACCCCATGGGATCTCTCAGATGATCCCTCTTGTGCTGGCAGATCAGGGGCACGTCTACATGCCCTGGCAGCCTCCTAAACACGTCTAATGTACACACGAAACTCTGATCCCCCATGGAGACACGATCCGAATCATCTGACTGGACTCTCCGTGATCCTTGTCTCCCAGCTGCCCCGTTCCTAGTCTTTGGAACGACACTCTCAGCAACATCTTCCTGAACCTCCTCCGCTGCACGTGGATCAACAGCGGGAATCCTACCCCGTCCTCTACCTAGAGGAGGTCTACCTCTACCCCGTCCAGTTGCAGGTAAGGCTCTAGTTTGAACCATCTGCAGAGGACACAAACCTAACTTAGAAGTCTATATATATGCCGTATGTATAGATATATATCAAATCAACCACAACAGAATATCTATATATATATCTATACTGTCGAGATCTTCAGAGGGGCGATTGCTCACGTACACGATATCCCAAAACAGATGTACTCATTTCAAAACCAAAACCTTTTAGAAAAGTCAGACCCCTTTCGGGTTCTGTTTATTTATCTATCCAACCTTTATCGCAGATAGCAAGTGCCATTGTTGTCAACCTGAGGCTTTGATACCAACTTTGTAACACCCCGAATCCGTAGGACTCGAGGCGCTACTGGGCTAGGATCTCACAATAGATCCTGACCCTAGCCTGACAATAAGTTCACTGGATCTTACAACAAGGCACAGATAGATTAAAACCAAAACATGAAATCGATATATATAAGTATCAAAAAGTGATACAGAAGTACCGTTGAGTACAAATAAAACATAACTATACATGATGAAATGTCCCCTATCCCACGATAACGCCCCAGTGTACGGAGCCCTCAGCGGATCATCCTCTCTAGATCACTCTGCAACTCTCCTAACTTGCAAAGTATCTACAACACGGTATAAAACCGTTAGCTAACCATACACATATATATAGAAGATGCAAGAGCACAAACACACTTCAGGAATGATAAACACATAATCATGCTGGCACACATTTACCCGGTTAATTATCTTTATATAGTCGAACACACAAAAGGTATAATATCTGTATATGAATATAAGTGACACGAGGAATATATATATAATCCTCGCCTCTAAGTTATATAGCTAGCTGGAGTGGTATGAGCGCACCTTCCCGTATACCATAAGGAGTGGTAAGTGCCCTTCCCGTATACCAAATCTAGCCTAACTACAGAGAACCTCCAGACTCCACTACGGGATGAAAGGCAAGTTGTCACAACCACTACAATGGGCGGTCACTAAAACATAGGTCGGTAATAATCAACCTAGCATGCTATAAAGCATATAACAATTACCACTCAAGCATACATCCAATATAAGGATGGCAGCTAAGTAAGTCCTATGGACTTACCTCAACTCGGAAGTAGTCTCAACTAAGATCAACTCTCAACCTAGTCCACTCCAATCTGGAGGACAACACTGCCTAGTAACAAGGCATAACAATACATCAAACTCATATCCATCAAAGGGGTCACACCTAGACCCAAGGGATCCATAAGGATCATATCCTAACTCCTAAACCTCAAAGCCATAACCAGCATAAACGATATCATACTTATCATTATTCTAACATCGAACCTGTACCTAGCATGCTACTAACCCGCTCATACTAGGAAAGGAAAGGATCCATACTACTCTAGTAGATCCGGGACAAGACGCACCTGTAGAACAGAAGAGACGCAGGGGCAGAAAGACAATAGGCGCACGCGCAAAGGCACGCTGGCGCGGCCGATGTGACCGTGGCCGCAGGGGCGGCGGCTTCTGGGCGCGGGTGCGGTGACACCCTTCCGCAGGGGCGGCAGTTCACAGGCGCGGGGGCGGTGACAGTGCAGAACGGCCTTCCCCGACTTCTCTTCGACTCTCTCCGTGAGGAACTCACGTCTTCAGCATTCCAAATCCAGACACATGCATGTACATACACATTCTAACATCAACATACCGTCCATACATCTAATCCTAAGCTAAGGAAGATGGAATCAAAAAAAGAAGAAGAAAAGAAGAAGAAAGGAGAAGCAAGGAGCTTACCACTGTTGTAGGTTATCCTAGGAAATGATCACCAACACTATCATCTGGCTCCCAAGCTCAGCAACATACACATCAAGCTCATCATCCTCAACTACACGACACTTCTCTTTCAAAATCAAAGGAAATCAAGCCAAAGACCAAGGAGAGGAAAGGGAGAAGCAAGAAGGACGTAAAGATGGCTGGAAGAAATGAAGAACCCTTGCTCAACAAGCCAAGGGAGAGTTTAAGAAGAGAAGAGAGTAAAGCATAGTCAAAGGGTCAACAAAACCAGTTGCAGCCGCAGGGGCGGGATTCCTGGCCGCAAGGTGGAACAACAGACGAGCCGCAAGGGTGGCCTCACAGACTCGCGGGGGCGGCTAAGTCAAAACTAGCTCCCAAAAATTAAGGCTCTTACACATCTCATACCCCACTGGGACCACTTCTCCAATGGTTCGTGCTCTTCCAACTATCGGATTTGGATTTGGTGGAACCCTAAAAAGTTCAAGATTCTTGTCAACAGTTTTTCAAATCAACTTATTCTTGTCGAGAATTCCTCCCTAGAACGATCTCAACATCCTTGGCCACCTTACAATGACCCCTTGGGATGTTCTTGGCGATTTCAATGTCACACTCTCTCCAAACGAAAAAGTCTCTGGATCGGCCCCAACTATTGTTCATCCCTCTTTTGAGCTCGTTGATCTTCTGAAGTCCATACATCTCAACGACCATAGCTTCTCGGGATGTAAACCTACATGGAGCAACAAACAGGTTGACTCGAGAATTTGTTGCAAGCTTGATCGGGTCCTCGTCATTGAGGGCAGAAGAACGCCTTTCCCAACTCCTCGGTTAACTTCGGGCACCCTTTTGTCTCGGACCACACCCTTGCCTTCCTAACCCTGGATAGTGATTCTACGAAACTCAACATCCCTTTTCGCTTCAACAACTCCTGAACTCAACATGAAGATTTCTTAAACAAAGTTTATGAATCTTGGTTTCTTCCTCACCATGGCAATCCTATGTTCGTTCTCGTCAAAAAACTCAAACTCCTCAAACCGACCTTGAAGCGATTTTACAGTGCCAAGATGGAA
The DNA here is from genome assembly GCA_002319775.1 of Fagopyrum tataricum. Lineage (NCBI taxonomy): Eukaryota > Viridiplantae > Streptophyta > Magnoliopsida > Caryophyllales > Polygonaceae > Fagopyrum > Fagopyrum tataricum. Next base: position 59,577,956 of record CM008279.1, read on the forward strand.
GAAATCATTAAGAGAATCAAGCACAATAAAGTGATGCTCAACGATATCAAAGAAGTCCTTCAATTGAATCCGCTGGATCACGATCTTTAGATCAAAGAAAAAGTGCCCTTCCGATGTCCACCTGTCCTTCAACGAACTTCATGCCGTGAGTGCTCAACTCGCAAAGATTAAATGGTTAGAATTTGGTTATCACTGTAGCGCCTATTTCTTCAACTCTATTAAAGTGAAGAAGACCTCTTCAAAAATTCCCTCGCTCCTAAACCACAACAACAACCTTGTTTTCGAGCATAAAGACGTGGTTGCTCTCCTGGTGAAGCACTTCTCTGATCTCCACAAGCCCCGCTCACCTAACCCTTCCCCTAAGATCTCTCACACACCTCTTTTCCCTAAGATCACGCTGGAGGAGTCATGTCTTCTTCAAATCCTCATGGAGCATTGTCAAGGACGACTTCTGCAATGCGGTGCTTTACTTTTTCAGGACAGGAAGACGTATTGCTTAAGCATATTAACCACACCAGCATCTCTCTTATTGCCAAGGTGGACAACACCTGCTCCCCAAACGAATACCAGCCTATTTCCTACTGAGGAGTTATCTACAAGACCATTGTTAAGCTATCACCTCCTGTTTCCAAAAGGTTATCCCTAAGCTAGTGGGGAATCACCAAGGTGCTTTTGTTAAGGGAAGATCCATTAAACATAACATTCTTCTATGCCAAGAATTGTTTAAGATATATGGAAGGAAACATATTTCTCCTAGATGCACCCTCAAAGTGGACCTCAACAAATTTTTTGATTCCATTCACCACGGCTTCATTATTCAGATTCTCCAGATGACCGGCTTTCCTGACTCAGTTATCTCCTCGATCCACTCTTGTATCACTACTGCTTTCTTCTCCATCAATGTGAATGGAGGTCTAGAAGGATTCTTTAATGGTATCAAGGGCCTCAAACAAGGATGTTTGCAATCCCCTTTCCTCTTTGTTCTTGGCATAGAGTACCTATCCCATATGATCCATGACAAAACCTAGAACCCCAAATTTAACATCCACCCCAAAAGTTCCAAACCGCGTATAACACACCTTTTCTTTGCAGACGACATTATGCTTTTTTGCAGGGGAGACAAGACGTCAATTCTTCTTCTCAAAGAGACCCTGGAGGATTTCGATTACTTTCCAGACTTACTGTTAACAAGAGCATATCCTCCTTATTCCTAGGTGGTATTTCCGACACCGATAAAAGTGCCCTCGAAGCTAGCTCCGGGTTTCCCCTAGATACTACGCCATTTCATTACCTGGGGGTTCTGCTTGGGTCTAGAAGACCCGCCAACTTTGACTATTACCCGCTCATCAACAAAATCACCAGGTCAATTTGTGGAGTGCGAGATCCCTTTCTTACGCTGGAAAACTACTAGAGTTCTTTGTTCCTACTACCGCCAGCTGCCATTAGAAAGATTACTAGCATCATCCGCTCCTATCTATAATATATATAGTCCGGAAAGGACTCCGGCAACCGTGGTCTCATCGCCTGGGACTGGGTCTGTCAAGCAAAGAGTTTTGGAGGTCTTGGATTCAAAGAGTTGCTCTATTGCAATCAAGCTAGTATCTTTAGACTCTTCTTCGAAATCCACAATAACGAGGTTAGTATTTGGAACTCCTGGATCCGGAACCACTACCTCAAGTCCTCGGATATTTGGAATTGCACGGCGAAAAGCACCAACTCCTTCTTCTGAAACTCTGTTATGAAGGTTCGTAACGACATATTCAGTAAATGCAGCGTTTCTAACCTCCTTCCTCTTCTCCCAAAGTCCAACGGAACCTACTCTACTTTGAACGTCTACCATATTATCCATTGGATCTCCAGCCATACTGATAACATAATTTATCGACCTAGTTTAGTCATGCATTTAGGTAGATTTTCCCTTTTTGCATTCATGTTTTAGCCTTAGTTTGTGCCATTTATACTTGTTTAGTTCTACTTTGCAAGAATAGATGTCTACACACGCTATTTGTGGCTTTGTAGGTGATTTGGCACATTTTGGAGCTAAAACGACATATTTGAGGATCAAGGCTCGAAGTGGATGCATTGGAGCAAGCATACATATAGGACGTTTTTTGAGTTTTATCGATTTTCGAAGAATTTCGTGTACTACCCCTTTTGAACTTTTTAAAAAAATGCAAAATTTTAAACAATTGATTTCTTTTTGATCGGACATACTCTGTAAACCATAAAATGTGTACAAAAAAGTTTCACGCTTTTTGGACCAATGGATACGACTTTTTATTGTGTTTTATCGATTTTCGAAGAATTTCGTGTACTACCCCCTTCGAACTTTTTCAAAAAAGACATATTTTAAACTATTTATTTTTGTGATCGGGCACACTCTATAAACCATTAAACGTGTACAAAAAAAAAGTTTCACGCTTTTTGGACCAATGGATACGACGTTTTTTGTGTTTTATCGATTTTCGAAGAATTTCGTGTACTAACCCCTTCGAACTTTTTCAAAAAACGACATATTTTCAACTATTCACTTTTGTGATCGGGAACACTCTATAAACAATAAAACGTCTATATAAGAAGTTTCATGCTTTTTGGACCAAATGATACGACGTTTTTTGAGTTTTATCGATTTTTGAAAAATTTCGTGTACTACCCCCTTTGAACTTTTTCAAAAAACGCAAAATTTTAAACTATTGATTTTTTTTATTGGACACACTCTGTTAACCATAAAATGTGTACAAAAAAAGTTCCACACTTTTTGGACCAACGAATACGACGTTTTTTTGAGTTTAACCGATTTTCGAAGAAATTTCGTGTTCTACCCCCTTCGAACTTTTTCAAAAAATGTCATATTTTAAAATATTGATTTTTTTTATCGGACACACTCTATAAACCATAAAACGTGTACAAACAAAGTTTCACGCTTTTTGGACTAACGGAAACGACGTTTTTTGAGTTTTATCGATTTTCGAAGAATTTCGTGTACTACCCCCTTTGAACTTTTTGAACAAACAACATATATTAAACTATTTATTTTTTTGTTCAGGCACACTCTCTGAACCATAAAAAATGTGTAACAATAAAGTTCAACACTTTTTGGACCAAATGATACGACGTTTTGTGAGTTTTATCGATTTTCGAAGAATTTCGTGTACTACCCCCTTTGAACTTTTTCAAAAAGAGACATATTTTAAAATATTTATTTTTTTGATCGGACACACTATAGAACCCATAAAACGTGTACAAAAAAAGTTTCACGCTTTTTTGACAAACGGATACGACATTTTTTGAGTTCTATAGATTTTCGAACAATTTTGTGTACTACCACCCCCTTTGAACTTTTTCAAAAAATGACATATTTTAAAATATTAATTTTTTGATCGGACACACTCTATAAACCATAAAACGTGGACAAAAAATGTTTCACACTTTTTGGACCAACGAATACGACGTTTTTTTTTGTGTTTTATCGATTTTCGAAGAATTTTTCGTGTACAATCCCCTTTGAACTTTTTCAAAAAATGACATATTTTAAACTATTTATTTTTGCGATCGGGAACACTCTATAAACCATAAAATGTGTGTAAAACAGGTTCCACGCTTTTTGGACCAAATGATACGACGTTTTTTGAGTTTTATCGATTTTCGAAGAAATTTCATGTACTACCCCCTTTGAACTTTTTCAAAAAACACAAAATTTTAAACTATTTATTTTTTTGATCGGACACACTCTATAAACCATGAAACGTGTACAAAGAAGTTTCACGTTTTTTGCACCAACGAAAACGACGTTTTTTGAGTTTTATCGATGTTCGAAGAATTTCGTGTACTACCCCTTTGAACTTTTTCAAAAAATAAAATATTTTAAAATATTAATTTTTTTGATCGGACACACTCTACAACCCATAAAACGTGTACAAAAAAAAGTTTCACGCTTTTTGGACCAACCGATACGACGTTTTTTGAGTTCTATTGATTTTTGAAGAATTTCGTGTACTACCCCCTTTAAACTTTTTAAAAAAATGACATATTTTAAAATGTTGATTTTTTTTGATCGGACACACTCTATAAACTATAAAACCTGTACAAAAAAAGTTTCACGATTTTTGGACCAACGGATGCGACGTTTTTTGTGTTTTATCGATTTTCGAAGAATTTCGTGTACTACCCCATTTGAACTTTTTCAAAAAACGACATATTTTAAACTATTTATTTTTGTGATCGGGCACACTCTATAAACCAAAAAATGTGTGTAAAAAAAGTTCAACGCTTTCTGAACCAAATGATACGACGTGTTTTGAGTTTTCTCGATTTTCGAAGGATTTTGTGTACTACCCCCTTTGAACTTTTTCAAAAAACGCAAAATTTTAAACCATTGATTTATTTTTGATCGGACACACTCTATAAACCATAAAACGTGTATAAAAAAAAGTTTGATGCTTTTTTGACCAACGGATTAGACGTTTTTTGAGTTTTATCTATTTTCAAGAATTTTGTGTACTAACCCGTTTGAACTTTTTCAAAAAACGCAAAATTTTAAACTATTGATTTTTCCCGAATTCTGAGAATCCGGAGCGTCAGTGGCTATGACCTCATAGTGGGTCCCGACCTTAGCTGACAACAATCACAACGGACCTTGCAAAAAGACACAAATATTAAAACGTTAAATCTTTAATAGAAGTACCGAAGGTAGTAAAGACACAACCAACATAACAACAACCAATCTCTAGGACAAGTACGTCTAATAGGAACAATCAAACTGCAGAAATAAATAACTAAACAATTACCCAAAGACCCGATCGTAGTACGGAAACTAACCTGGCTGGCCACTTCACTCTCGATCTCTCGGTAGAGATCTAACCTGCATTATCTAACAACTCGGTAAAAACCGTTAGCTACAATTCTAATACTAAAATGTCACTAGAGCACAAACACATATAAAAGAATATACGATAAACCACTCAGCATGCACACACAAATCCCGGTTTATTATTTTTCATTACGTGCATAGCATGTGATCATTTAAGGGTATATTGGTAATCAGTCAAAAAACAATCTTCTTAATAATCTCATACCAAACATCAAAACATTTCATATTTTATTAAACCCCAATAATCTCCATCTACTAGAATCTCCAAGAATCCCGATAATCTCCATCCCGAAGAATCTAAATGAAGAATCCCCATCTGATACCAAACAGGCCCTAATTAGGTCTTTGCGGATGATTGTAATTTATTTGGTTGTGTTCATAGGAAAGATTAAGCTTTTACTAGAAGAAACTAGAACGTTGCTACACCACTCGAGCCGACTAAAATTCTTCCATCCCGATTGTGCAAGGAAGGAGGCTCGCTGTTTTTCAATAAAGCTAATGCTTTCTTTTGTGTGAAAACCTCAAAGCGCCTCCGATAAAAGAAATAGGCAAGAGGCATCCGTCCTCGGATCGTGCAAGGACCGAGGCCTCCAAGCAATCCCGAAAAAAATAATAAAATAAGATCAATCTTCTAGTAATATATGATCTCCTAATATTGATTAGATAATATCTTATAAATATATGATTCTTTCAATCTATCTTTAAGTTTCTCGCTTAGAATGAAGATTTAATTTATTTGCAAAATAAATAAAATAGAAAATGGGATGAAAAATAAAAATTAAAAGCCTAAAAGAAATAACAACTCATAATTTAATATGCTTTTTATGGGCTCGAAAATAACATAACTATGTCCGAATTTTACCCTTGGAGTTCATCCAAAATATCATCCATCCATGGATGGCCCGTTGGTGAAAGTGTTGATGCATGACTAGCTCGTTACGATGTTTGCATGGTTGTAAGGACTATCTCATGGCTTCTTACGTGCACATACATGGGAGAGCTCTTCTCTCCGTGGCTTTGATCTTCATCTCCCACATGCGTGTGTATGGACCAAACGTGTGCTTGTATGATCTCTTGGCTTTAGAATCGGATCTATCCATCCTCTCTTTCTTCCACACGTATACTTGCATGGGAAAGTTGGTTTTCATGCATATGTGGATCTTGTCATTTTCCATCTTCAATAGTCTTCACTTCTCCATTAGATATGATCTTCATTTCTTTCTCAAGGATGATCATCATTTCCTTCCGAGAAGTGGTCCGGGAAATGGTTTCTTTGATGTAAATGGTTTCCATTTATTCTCTGAGAATGATTTTCAATTAATAATTTTTGGTATGAATATGACCGAAAAAATATATGTGTAAATTGTAAAATGGCTTATTGAGCCGTTTACACTCAATGTCAAAATTCACACATTTCCATTACATAATCCACATACCTTATGGACTATGTATATTGTGTTTCATGAAACACAAACAACGAGTAGCACCATTGGTGGACTAGACAGATCTCAATACCTCACACATGCTTAAAAACCCCAAGATGCCAGCTAATCGGGCGACAAATGACGTACACGCCACATCCGATAACCATATGCAGACAAGACGACAAACAACCATGGTAGTAGACAATATATTATGTTTCCGTGTCAAAACACTGAAAATGATTGTATACTACAACCGTATGTATTTACGATTTACTTTATTCACTCTCGTTCAACACCTTTCGGTACTAGCTACTAAAATTTATCGATTAAATCACACAGTGCATCTCACATGCGACGCAACTAGTTATCATTTGTATTGAGTCTATTGGTGAATTTGTATTTTCATGTTTTACAACTTAACTTTGTAATTATTATTTTTTAATGTCTTTTTATGTTTTTAATTTTAACTATAGAAAATTTACTTTTTATTAATTGTCCAATCTCTTTTTTCCCTTCTTCATTTAAAAATTTTTATTTCGTAAGGTGAATGATGTGACGGACTTGCTTGCTGAGTTGAGACACGACTGCACCTATTTGTCAAGGTCGTCTACTGTTCAAGTAGACAAGCTCATCCGCAAGGATGCTCTAGGGCAAAAAGTCTCGAGGAGATAGACCATCCTAATTTCTTATTACCTTATTGTATTAAAAAAAAATTGTGAGGGGGTCCACCATGCAATGTCAGTTCCGTAATTTCGCAGATCGTACACCGCCATATATAACCCATCTCCGAGCTTTTCATTTCTCATTTCCGTTTTCGGGGTTTTAGGGTTTTTTCAACATTCCTCTCTCACGCTTCCCTGCACGCAAGTGAATCCTGCAGCCATGACTGCTCAAACTCAGGAAGAGCTTCTTGCCGCCCATCTTGAAGAGCAGAAAATCGATGTACTTCCTTTCTGTCCTTTTCCACCTACTAAAATTTCTTTCTGTTTTGGATCTGACCATTCTTGATGCCTCTCTCTGATTTGTTATCTCCTTCAATTGATACTTGAAAGCAATGGATTGTTTTTACTTTTTTATTTGTTCTGTCTATTATTTGAGTGTAAAAATTGTTTACATTTTATGTTAATTTGTTTGTGCTAAACGATTAAAGCTTGATCTATGTTTCGGTAGTGTGCCCCTAAGTAAAGTGATGTATTTCTTGTTGATTTATGTGAACTTTGAGTGGATCTTGAAATTGGAAAGATCTCGACTCAATTGAGACTGATTTGAGTCTTTTCCCACTTCTTTGTTCATCCCTTCAATATGTTTAGTAGTTGATCCATATAGCCAAACCAGTTGATTGTGCCTGAAAGAGTATGCAGCTTTGTTTGCAAAACTATGTGCTAATTTGTGAACTTCTAGAAGATCAAACGATTGAACTAAATAACCAGCAGTTGATAGAATCTAGTTTGCTCGTTGATTGACGTGATTTTGTATGAATGCTGAAATACACTGTACTCCCTTTGCAGAATGACGAACCTATTGTCGAAGATGATGATGATGAAGATGATGACGATGATGATGACAATGAAGATGATGCTGAAGGTATGTCCACGAATTAAGCAGCACCAATTTATTTCATATTATATATGCATGAGCTCTTTTGAGAAATTTAGTAATGAGAGATGTATTATTATGTTGCTTAGGGCAACTAGATGATGGTAGTGGTAGGTCAAAGCAAAGCAGAAGTGAGAAGAAGAGTCGTAAGGCCATGTTGAAACTCGGGATGAAACCAATCACTGGAGTCAGCCGAGTCACCGTGAAGAAGAGCAAGAATGTGAGCTCTTCAAAACAACTTACCTCATTTTAAAACTCTATGATTCAGATACTTACCTTCAATAAAACTCTATGATTCAGATACTCTTCGTCATCTCAAGACCAGATGTTTTCAAGAGTCCAACTTCGGATACATATGTGATATTCGGAGAAGCCAAGATTGAAGATTTGAGCTCACAACTCCAGACCCAAGCAGCTGAACAGTTCAAGGCTCCGGATTTGAGCCACATTGCATCACAGCCAGAGACCTCTGCAGCTGCTCAGGATCAGGATGAGGAAGATGTTGTAGTTGACGAGAGTGGAGTAGAGCCCAAGGATATCGAGTTGGTCATGACACAGGCCGGTGTCTCGCGGTCTAAGGCTGTCAAGGCTCTCAAGGCTTCAGATGGAGATATAGTTTCTGCCATCATGGAGCTGACTAATTGAGTCTTGTGATTTTCCCTTTAAAAAAGTTTGTGTTGAGAAGAACTTGAATTTTTCTTCAAAGCTTGTGAGTTGAGGATTTTCTTCTCTGGATTCAATCCCAGTTTACCTTGCGTCATGGTGGTATTTCGTATATGTGTTCAACAATTAGCACAATAGACTTGATAAATGCTAGGGGAACATAATCAATCAGTAGCACAGTAGACCTGTGCAAAAATCGGATTTTCAATTGAATCCGATTCTATTTACAAGAGAAAATATGAATGTATACACCCTCTTAAGTTGTAGGACACCAACTTTAATATCATTAAGGAATCTTTACAAACAATACTTTGGTTAAAACATCAACTAAATGACCCGCTAGAAACATTGCAAGACTAGGAAATAAGATCGTCAAACAACTTCTCTCGAACAAAATGACAATATAATTATACGTGTTTACTGTACATGATTTGGCTAGGAAGTGACAGACTGTACATGATCTGGCTAGGATGGTGGATAGTAAATGATAGACCAATCCCGAAGTTTGTCAAGAAGTTAAACCTGCCAGCAAGATGTTTATAAGAAGTGTGATCAAATAAGGGAGTTATTGTAGAAGAGAGTTTTGAATAAGGATCAAGAGGAACGTGTAAAACGAGCGGAAAAAGGGGCACAAAAGCATCATTTTAGAGCAGTAAACCCCGGTAAATATAGTTGTTCAAATCACTTTGCTATATTGTTTGTTACTTGTTCACATTGTATTGTTCATCGTGTACAAATGAACACCAATGGATGCAAATGAACATGGTGGGGTGCACAATCGTACACTAAGTAAGGTGTCAGTTGCCTAAAGTATGACATGACCTTGAAATAACATGGCATGCGATCGTGCATACAAGCCGCGCGACCGTGTGCTCATTTTGGTGTTTCAAAACTGAAATCAGATACTTGTTTCAAAATGAGCACGGACGTGCTCATCTGACCTTCAAAATAACTAGATTCTTGTTTCGAAATTGTAATTTCATTTATAAATCGGTGTGCACGATCGTGCAAATATATAAATTAACAACATGTTCATTTTTAAATCATTGCATGTTCGTGTGGTCAAATGAGCATGTTCATGTGTTACATATGTTCCAGTAAGAAAATGAGCGCACAATTATGCAATTGTATTGCACGATCATGCAATTGCATTGCACGATTGTGCACTTGTTATTGTGAAGGTCGTTGATGCGGTCCTTGGATACGTTGAATGACAAACTTCGGATCTAGATCAAGCTAGAGCTTCAACTACTCATTTGTTGATGTGCATGGTTGTAACTTTGGATTGAAAATGGGTGGCGGAAGCGATTGAGATGAATGCGAAAGCAAATGTTGATTCGATCTAGAGAGATTGAACAAGGCGTTGAAGTTGATCGATTATTTGATTCTTGAGAAGAATCCTCGAATATGAGTTTCTTGAATCAAAGACTAGATCCAAGGAAGAATTTTAAGAGGATGGAAGAGGAAGTTGATGCGCAAGCTAAGTAGGAGAAAATATTTCTCAATACTTAGTAAATTTGAACATGGAAAAACAAGTGAGGCAACACATCCTTATATCGAGGATGTTGCCTAAATATGGGTCTACGAGCCAAAAGAAGTCCATAAAACGGGCAAAAAAGGAGGACTTAAAAATGGAATATTCTATAATGAATATCTCTTTTATTACAATATAGAAAAACATGGTAAATGTAGTCCAAAATGTGCTAGCTTCATTCCATGGTGTCGAAAAGACGGGACATGCCACTAATGGGGCCAAGTGGCGTGGACGGAGCCTGTAGTCTATGTCATGGTGGTGTGGAGACACGGCATGCTACTAACATGTCCAAGTGTAATGGTGTGGGTGATCATAGAGGCCGGTAGCTTGGGCGATGACTTTGACTTGGGCACGGGTGAGTGGTCCGTCGGAGCGAACCATCAAAGCCTCGTCCTCATCATCTACGGTAAACATAGTCGAGGGCGCATCATTTCCTCATATACTTTGTTGCACTGGTCGCAAGGAGCCTTCTAGTCGCCTTCAATGTTGGACAATGATGTTGCAGCCCGCTATCACACATTTCAGCCTCTCCAATATTAAAGGTGCAGGTGGTCTAATCAAGTTTCAATTAATAACACTCAATACACACTACATTAGCACACACTTAATATTATTACTGAAAGCTAAGTAGGTCCGATGAACTCACCTTATCCGGTCCGATACTCTAATACGCAAATCTCGATCCGTCCGTCGACGATCTCACAATCCTGATTAAGATGAGACAACATCATAGTTTACTCGTTCCACTCTTCCAAAAAATTTAGGGTAAGATATCTTGCATCTCTACCCTTCCTAACATCTAAGTCCTAGGTTTCATAGACCTAGACATCCATTCCACAATCTCGTATAATCTCATCATTCCGCACATATCTCCACTCCTCATTATAGTCACATTCTAGTATTCTACAATCCTCCATTCTAGTGGCCACATGACGTTTACGCTATCTTTGTGTTAGTGTCCGGTCTCAACTTAGTCAACACACATGAAATACATGTGTGTCCACTAGGTGAAGACTATATAACCCCCAAGAGAAGGGTCGTGTCACGGTAAATATATAGCACTCCCGGTCAAGTCGTCTCCCTGAGGACTATGTCATCCTCTCCTTACTCTAGGAAGACGTATAAGAAGGTGTAAGTATTGTAAAAGAAAATCAAGAGTTGCGACTAGGTGGTCGACTTATAACCACTTCAAGAGTGAAAGATACTGAGTATCCTCAATTGAATCACCTAGACAACTGTAATCGAGTCACCCTAATAACGTGGATCGACTGAAAATACTTGTAGCTTTTAAATCAGTCGAGTCAAAAACAGAGGAATAAAGAAATGTAAAACTAAGTATGAAAATGACTAGAGGTTGGGATTAATTCTCTCAATCCTTGTTAATGCATAAATTATACACGTTATAATGCAAATTAAAGAGGGAGAACTATTTGCTCAAGTAATCATGTGAATGATACTAAATGAATGTATGCATGTGATAGATGAATGCAAGTCTAAGCATGCTAGTCAATCCAACATAGTACCTCACATGGTGTTTGCTATTGGTAAAATGCTAGTCAACTACGGTCTCAAACTAGTGGTCAATACAAAGTAATCAAACCTCACATGGTGTTTTCTATTGGTTTGATTAAATCATAAGGACATAGAGTGGACTTGCACTTCATAAATTGACACTCAATTATTCCTCACATGGTGTTTGCTATTGGAATAATAGAAGTATCAATACTAGCAATATAGGTGTCTACTAAAAAGCATCACTAGTATATGGAATTACTTATGAGTCTCATCCGTACTAGCCGGCCAATTATCAACACATGGGGTCATGCTTAGAAACTAAACAAAGTGCATAAAGGAACAATCTAAGCAAGCTTAGCATCGGACTTTCAAATTAGTCTAAGCATGGATCCTTGTGTTCTAATCGGTTTTAACCTCATGTATGCTTACTATCATGCTTTGATACTCACATAACATCTAGGCATTATAACGATAAAAATCAATCTACATAGCTTTAGATTGATATTTTCACCTCAATCCCTAGTATATATGGAATTACTCACTCATGTTGAGTGAGACAAACACAAAAATCACGCAAACAATTAAGGAATCCATGAGAGAGAGAGACATAGAGAGATGAATCTATGAACTAAAAGTGATTTAGAATTACCAAAGTACAAAGGAAAGTAGCAATTCAGCTCTGAATGACTCAACTCGGCCACAAATCGGCATAATCTCCATACAACTCGGACAGACTCGTAACTTACTCGGCTAACTCGGCCCTAAACTTTGGAGACTCGGCTCCGAAAATGAGAGAAATAAGAGCGAATTGTGTTGTGGTGAATTGGTTTTTGATCCATGCAGTTATGCTCCCTTTATATAGGCTAAGAAGGTGTAGAAATTGGCATGATCAACCCCATGTTTGGCAAGTATTGCCAACATCAACACCAAAATTCCCTTCTAATCGTCCTCACATGGCGAGTTGGATACAACTGCACAACGCATGCATCGAGTTGACCCAAGTTATCTTATGGTAAAGGGTAAGAACTTTGTGAGTCATTTGCTAAAAGAATGAGCAACATTTGTTTCATTATATTTTGTGACCACTTTCTTTAAAATCAACTTTATTTTTTTTCTTTAACTTTTCGTTTCTTTAATAATATCTTGCAATTAAAGTTAATCATTAATGATTTCTATAATAAGTCCTATTTTTGGAATTTTTTATTTTCTATTATCTTTTTAGTTGTAAATAATCTCATTTTTTTTATCCTAATTCGTAAATGTTTTCTTTCACCTATGATTGTTTTTTCTTAATGTACCAGTTATTGGTATTTATAGAATAAATCTAGTTGTTCATTCATATAAAATATCGTTTATTTGTATAAAATATAATTCTTCATTCATGTAAATATGGTTGTTCACTCTTGTTAAAATGATTATTCACTCATGTAAAACATAAATTTGTGAAATTCAAACCCACATATAAAATTTTCGTTCATTCCCGTAAAATAAAATGTTTGTTCTTGGTTGTTCATTCGTAATTGTTCATTCGTAATTGTTCATTTAAAATATAATTTTTAATTCATGATAACTAAAATATTTATAAAATTGTTGCAAGTCAAAGACTTTTCATTTCAAGAGTGCCTATGAGTACCTCTTAGGTTTTGATGATTTTCAAATCTCATTTAAATGGTTTAACATTTGTTTGATTTTAAGTTTCAGGAACTCAAGACGTCCCTACAAGTATACCGCAAAATAAAAGGAAACACCTACAAACTCCAAGTTTTCTAAGGGTTTCCAAGTTATTAACGGAAAGGCGCTCATTATGCACTCGGAAGATATGCACCGGCCTTACATTGTAGAAGATTTGAAGATTGGGTTTATATTATAGCTAATGATGATTTACTTTAGGATTATCTGTAAGATCTTATCTTTTTCTTATAGTCTATTTTATTTTAGGATATTATCTTAGGTACACTCAGTTAAGATATAGTCTAATCATTAGGAATATATGTACAAGGTTAACACAAGTCTTAGGGTAGTCGCTTTACAAACATCCATATGAAGAAGGTGACGATCAAGGTGAAGACAAGACGCCCATAGAGCTAGAAGAGAAGAATCTTTTCAGAAGCTTGCGTAGGAGGACTAGAATTTCAGATAGTATTAGTATTGGATTAGTTTATCTTGATTATGGGAAGTGTAGTTCGAGTGCTATGGTGTGATAGAGATAATTGATCAGTATATGTTATTTAGAAGTCCGATCTAGCAAAGCTAGGAAGAGACGAATCAGGTAGAGAGTTGGTGGAGCGAGCTTATCAAGTTGCAAAGTTTCAACCCCTATAATCAAATACAAAAAGAGCCGAATCAGGTAGATAGGGGCTAAGCAATTAATAAAACAAGCCAAACCATAAACCTCCCTTACAATGACGCCAAATGGATGAGGGGTGAAACATGAACCTCTGATCTCGCAAATAATTTACAAGACCCAATTGTTGTTAGGGGGTTGGGATAAAACTCGGGGAGATTGATACAATGATTCGGATCATTAATTACAAATCCAAATGTAACATACATAAATTGAATTACAAAAATGAGAACACAACATAGATATGGAAACATAAATGAGCGATCGGCGAATAAAATGCCACAAGTCGGCCAACCAGGTGACACAAATCGGTTGATCACAAGTGAAAATCGAGGAGAGTTGAGGGAGATTAATGGATGTGGTTGGTTGATCCATTCACGAACAAAAAGGGGGAAAAAAAACATTCACATAGGTGATTAAAAGGTATCCCAAAGTTTGAACTACCACAACAATACATAATAGAAACTCAATTCATAATCAATCATATATAAATTATATACGGTCGTGCTATGAAAGGAACATCCCCATGCAACTCTTGCATCTTTCTGAAAACTAAGGTATTTGTTCGCTGGTTTTACACCCCTATAAACCTTTATTAATAATGATAAAGACCTATAAGTTAGTAAAACAAGGAAGGGATAGTTTTATATTTATAACCTGTAATAATTCCCTAAATAGCAACGAACCCACAGTGTATCGGTCAATCACAGTAAAGGTAAGTATTCAAGGTCGATCTCAGGGACTGGGAGGATTAATTTGCAATAGTGATTATAAATAGGATAGATCTCAAATAAAGAAAGGGAGTTGGAAAAGATAAGGGGAAGAAATCAAAAAGGGTTTTTAAAAGGTTTTAAGGACTCGCAATCAATTGTCACTTATTGATTGAAAGTCAAAACAAACAAACAAAAGGAAAAACAAAGATAATCAAGCTAAAGGAAAGAAAATGGATTCCAAGGGTTCAAGATCATTGTTTATACAAATAGATTCAGGAAGACTCATAAAGATATATGGTAGAAAAGCCACAGGGATGAACGTTTCTAGGCTGATAGTCTAGTACCAGGTAAGTCTCAAGACCATCTAGTTCCAAACCAAACTACCTATCACCGGGTAAGTCTCAAGGTAAAGAGGTAGGAAATTCTAAACAAAACAGACTACAAACTAAGGGAAAGGTAAACCATCACCGGGTAAGTCTCAGGTATTACCCTACTTAGGAAGGAATCTAAGCACATTCAACCAATAAAGGATGAACCTTTATTACCTATGGTCAATCACTCATGTATCTAAGAAGGAATATCACCGGGTAAGTCTCAATTCCAACTTAGGTTACTAGCTAGAAGGATTCTAACTAGATTCAAGTCCAAGGCAACCATTAGGATTTCAAGCCGTTCAAAGCCAAACAAAGCACAATCTAAACCATCATAATCAAAGGCATAAACAAATCCCTGTCAACCTTGGAACCACAAGGTTCTAGCCAATAACAATCATATCAAAGAAAGGGAAATAAATAAATAACAAAGGGAAATAAAAGGAACTTAACTTCAATAAATGTAAACTTGCAATCTTGACAAATCTTGACTCCAACAATGTCTTCTCAACAAAACTGAATGTAAAAGTATGATTCTTGAATCTAAACTATTGAAGAACAATGGAGAAGAAGAAGGGAAGGGAAGAGAGACGGCTAGCCCTTTGGGGCTAGATCTGGGCGACTCCCAGCACAAAAGGCGGACCCTTAGAAATAACCTAGAGCTTCCCTTTTATAGGCAACAACCTTCCAAAGAACGGGATGGGCCAAAACTGATCCAAAAATAAAATAAAATCGCCGAACAGGAAATCTCGGGCAAAAATCTCGGCCGAGATCAGGCCAGTCGGGACCGAGATTTGACAACAGAAAGTTCAGCGTCGTAGTACATCGGGAATCTCGGCCGAGATCAAGAAATCTCGGCCGAGCTCGGACCATCTCGGCCGAGCTCGGACCATCTCGGCCGAGCTCGGACCATCTCGGCCGAGCTCGGACCATCTCGGCCGAGCTCGGACCATCTCGGCCGAGCTCGGACCATCTCGGCCGAGCTAGGGCCATCTCGGCCGAGCCCAGGCCATCTCGGCCGAGCTAGGTGAAATCTCGGCCGAGATCATGGACCATCTCGGTCTGGTCTGGCCGAGATCGGTCCATCTTGGTCCGAGATGCGGTCTTCTTCGTTCCTTCGCGTCTTTAGCTCGATTCCTCGCCTTTCCCGTGCACGTACGCTTGCTCCAATGCGTCCACTTCGAGGCTTGATCCTCAAATACGTCGTTCTAGCTCCAAAATGTGTCAAATCACCTACAAAGCCACAAATAGTGTGAGTAGACATTTATTCTTGCGAAGTAGAACTAAACAAACATAAATGGCACAAACTAAGGCTAAAACATGAATGCGGAAAGGGGAAATCTAACTAAATGCATGAGTAAAACAAGTCGATAAATCATGTTATCAGTATCAACTCACACATCTCTCGTATCTTACAAGTAACACCTTGAAGTACAAAGAAAACCAAGAATCATCCTCATGCAATTCTTGCATCTTTTGATGGATGATCATTGGGCTACCATAACATATAATTTAAGACATATAATCAAAGTGTAGCGACAATCATAAACAACATAAAATCGTCAATGCAAGTCGGGTACTCTACCCTAAAATAACAAGAACTTGGAAATACATACTTACAAAGCCTCTTTATTTATTGAATATGTGGAAAACAAGACAAGTCGGGAATAACCACAGACAAATATACCGACTTGGTTGGACCGATAGGCCGACCACTAGTGGAGTTCGATCCGATCGGTCCAGTCTTCTCCTATGTTAATAATGAGGTCTCGGAAATTGAACGTAAAAACAGGATAAAGAAACTAATGGTTGAATAGCGTAATCCTACTAAACTCTGTCCATAAGGATAAAAGATAAAAACGTCTAAATGTACGGACTAAAAGATAGCCCAAATTACAAGGGAAAGAAAAGATAGATCATCCAATCCGGATGCAGGAGGTGGACCAGTCGACCAACTTGGAGGGGTGGATCGGCCGATCTGATAAGGTGACAATTCGACTCGTGGCAAAACACCGTCTTCGAGAATAGGTCAACAACTCGGAGAAACATAGAGACAAATTGGCCGTCCTATAGGGATAAATCGGCCAATTGGCACTTTTTCCTTAAGGGGTCTCATTTCTTCACTCTCGGATTTGAATCATTTTAGTCTTGACCTCAAATTAATTGATCGTAGAATGATCCTTAGTGTGTAGAAAACGTTCTTCGGAGAATAGCTCCATTTCAGCTCTTGGAAGGCCTAGAATGCCTGCAATAATGCCTGCAATATCATGAACGCACGAGTAGATCTCCAAAACACAAAAGGGAAGGAAATATATCATAACACAATGCAAGCCTATAATAAATGCTCAAAGGTTAGATAAGAATCATGTTGAAAAAAGACGCTAAAATGGATGTTATCAAGAAACATGTATGCGACGAGAATGCTAGACATAGAGTTTTTTAGTAAAAGTGAGATGAAGTTATTTGGTGTTACGGCGGTAGAAAAGCAATTGTCGTAGGCAACACATACATCCCGCCTTGAAAGGGTCCTTGGAGAATAAGACAATTAGTCTTGAAATCCTTCACAACAAAGGAATCGACATGAAACTGAAAGTACACATAATTATCAAAAGAAATACGATGAGCTGATAAAAGGTTTTTTGTGAGAAGAGGATTTTGAAGAAGATGAGACGAAGTAAAGATATGTCGATTCGAGTTCAAGTTAATTAACCCTTGGTGATGAATCGGAATGGTTGAGCCGTCACCCAAAGACACTTGATCAGTACAATGGTAGGGATAATTATCAAGCTTGAATTTGACAAATATGGTGTATTATGATGGGTTGTTGTGTCCAAACACCACGAAGTGATCGATGGTGTCGTGAGCTTGGAAAGTTGGTGGTGGAGGCGTCTGGTAAGAATAATTAAAGCGATAACGCGATAACACATAAGAGATATGTGACCAGGTTTTGTACAAACATGACAAGTATCAAATTGGCTAGTGAGTGGTAGAGTTAACATCGGGAAGTTAGGTAGTAAGGCATTTGTTTGTTGGATCAAGCGAGATTCATAGACCAAAAGGCGAAATGGCACCTAAGTAGGCGAGGGAAGGGTAAGTTGGGTGGAAAGACTAGTGACAATGAAATCAAAATCGGGAGCCAAACAAATAAGAAAAAGGTTAATAGACTCTATTTCAAATATAGTCCGACCAATAACTAAGATTAAGAGCGACCAATAACATCAGTAGTACACTAGTACCCTACTGATGTTCTGAATCCGAACCCAGATATCAGAATACATATATATGATTCATCTTGGTAAAACAAAGATATCCGGGCGTAACCAAAATTTGGGGTGCACAAAGACACCAGTATAGCACACATATATGACGAGTACCAAACAATGGCATCACGATATCTTGTGAAGCCCGATATTCAAGTCAGAGGATATAGAGATTAAAAGTGGAAACGAATAATGCCACAAAGCTTTGAACACTCGTTTCTGATGAGCTTTAACGGATTGGCAAGGCTTGTCAGAAGTATATCTGATATCAAATATGTGAATTGTTGGATCTGCTGAACCTGATGTAATATATAGACCATCAGGTGACCATGCCTGATTAATCAAAGCTGATTGAGATTCACTGCTTTCCTGCTTCCATCCAAAGGCATGTAATTCCATTCGGCTCACCCTCGCATCAAACAACCGTAGCTGCCTTTCAGGTGTCCTGGAAATTTATTTGCATTTATTAGCAGAAATTACTAAGGGTCTGTTTGGTATCCGTATCTGGATATCAGATATGGATATCGACATACAAAAAACTCATACCTATGTTTGGTATAAGAGTATATGGATATCAAACTAATATCTTGATATACTTCTACTACACATTTTCTCCTTTTTATATACTCTAAAAAAATAGCGGTATCAAATATCTAAAATTACTTCTTCCTATTCTATTCTTCCTCTCCTAAACAAAGATATCAAATATCAATCTCATACCCACATCTTGATACCTCTTACCAATATCTTGATATCTAGATATGGATACCAAACAGGCCCTAAAATGTACTCCTTACTGTTCTCAGAAGAAAAAATAAATCAAGAGATAAATTTCATACCCTGTTTGAACCATGAAAAGATTGAAATCACTTGGATTAGGGAGGACACTCATGCACTTGCTTTCTATTTGATGTCTATAGTCTGATCTTCCAGCCAGCAAATCGAAAGCAATTATCCTCTTGTCGGAACCAACAGAGAGAAGTACCTGCTTATGATATAATCCAGCAACTCCCATAACAGCAGAACTATGTAGGCCCCTGTGGAGAGCTTTTGGTTTCCACCGGTCTTCTTTATCTGTTTCATTCCAGAGTACAACAGCATGATCACTGCCACCACTCGCAAAGCACACGTCATCCCACGGCATGAACATTATGCTATTAACTATACCCTTCACATGAGGCTTTTCCTCCAAGAAAGTAACACGATCTCTCTGCCAACCAATCAACAGATATATTTTAAAACCCAAAAGGTTTATCAGAATGCTCAAAACTACTACAACTTTCTTTGCTTGTTAGTTTGAACAATCAAAATGCATGCATCAACCAAGAATCAGTATTTCATTGCTTTTCTCCAGATAAATATATTAGCATGACATTTGCAGTATAATACTACAAGCATCGCAAAATCAAAAGGATGGCAAAGGTGATTTATACCTCAAAAGCATGCAATGTTTTTCAAAGACAACAAATTAACCAAGAAACTACATCAAAAGATGCATGATCAAAGACTCAATCTACTGATCATTTCTAAGACCCAGATATAATGACACAGTATATGCATCATTGATGCATAGTATTATACTACCTGATTCAACTTTTTTATTGTTTCACTGCCTTTCAAGAATACTCTGAATTCCCACCAAAGCAGAAATCAGGATTAACTAACTACAAAACAACATGCTCAGTTTTCCCCTCAATGAACCTAAATTAGGGAAATTGGGAAATTTTATAATGCATCAACTTTCACAACATATGCATCGAATAAAAGATTAAATTACAGGTTTTATAATGTATATTTGTCCGACTATATTTAAGAGATTAAATTAGAGGTAAGTGTCAATTATAATGCATGTCTTGCTTTATTAAATTTCTGTTAATTGCTAAATTTTACTGGCTTTGGATTATATCATCTAAATTTAAAAAAAACTCAGTTAATTAAATGAGAAATAAGATGGAAGAGATGCAGTATAGCAATATGGCTATGGAAGGGTGATAAATAAATATATTTGCTTCTAATTAGCGTTATTGGCATGTGCTAAGGACAAACACAAGTAAATATATTTTTGTATGGCCGTATGGGAAACAACTTAATTTGTTTTGATTGATAATCAAGACAAGACACTCGACCATTGAAGACAAAGCATTTAGATCAATGGTCTAGATCCAACGGTCCAGATTAACTGCAGTTCGACCGGTATTTGCATTCCCTATATATAATTAGTAAAAAGTGTTTCTTTAATTATCTCGAAGAGAACTTCAAATTTGTTGGCTGAATGTCCTAAGACTTTGTTGCATTCTTAAGCGTAGATTTATATGCAACCCAATAAATCTAAAACGAATGGCGACCAAAATCACTTTAAAATTACTATACACATAAAAAAAAATTATATCATACTTTTTATAATTTCAAATAGTAGTACTATTTCATGATTATTTGTGGCCTTGTCCAAATAATAATATAGTGCTGTATGTTCATAATGATATAATGTTGTATGTTCATAAATTTATGAGAGAAATTGGTGTACTATTCTCTTTCACTATCTCTTTTAGCTTTTTGTCTCCCTCAATAATCACTTTAAAAGATATCCTTTTGTGGATAAGTACCAAATACCCTCAATAAATATTTTCAATTTTTTATCCTAATAGGTTGAGGCTTCTTTATCCTTAATTAAAAGTCGTAATCATCTTTATACTCAATTAAAAATATGGTTTAAATACATCCACAATTAATATCCATCCCCTAATTTTTCCTCTTGTGATTTTAAGTATCTCGGTTTTCTTCAATTTCACTATCCTCTTCTTCATCAATGCTTATTCAAGAACGTTGTTTTTTTTTATCCGAGAACGTGGCTAAATGGAGAATGTTGTTTTTCCACAACAAATTGTAGAGGATAATGATGAGAATTTTAAGTTAAAAGTATATAATTCATTTTTACGTTTTATTTCTTGTGATGCACATTTATTTTGCTTGTAATGGACATACATATAAAACACGACTTCCTCAATATATGTTTTGCATAGTATATACTGGGAAACTCGTGATTTATTGTAATATATCAATGAAAAATGAATCTTGTACTATTTGAAAATTTTCTTGTAACTACGTTCTCATTGTTTTTAAAATTTCGGTCTATTTTAAATTTCTTGTATTCACTTGTCTTCTTAGATTAGGTTTTTTTGTATACAATTTAGCATTTTAATTTGTTTCTTGTTATGTTATTTCCTTGTATGAACTTTTTTCATTTCATGTAATTTTGAGAATGGGTCTTGTACACCTGAGAAATACGAGATTGTGGCACATACATAAAATTGCATTCTTGTATGTGTTTAAATTTATCATGCATTTAATTTCTTGTAAGAATTTTTTTGGTTTTTGTAAATACTAGATTCACTGTTGTGCATACATAAAAAATTAAGTTTGTTTTTAGATTTAGTTTCTTATGTTTAGTTACTCATCTACCTACTAAAATATATTAGAGTCGCCTTTATTAATTTGATTTCCTATATTGTTTTCTTTTAATTAGTTTTATGTTGTTTTATCTAAAGCATGAGATATATTAGGAGAGAAGGGTGGGGTATTTGATTGGTAACATAAGATAAGAGGAGCTAATTAGCCAATTTACCCACACATAGTACTTAAAGAGTTTTTTCCAAATGATGATTTAATATAGATGTAATTTAGGCAAAGAGAATGAGTTATTAATCAGGGGTAAATCAGTCCTAAAATAAAATAAAGGATATTTGCTAATCAATAAGGTAGTGGGTGACAATGGCTAATTTTTAATCATCATAGTAGCTAATTAGCCAATTCACCCACCCACATATTGCTCTTAAGAGTTTTTCCAAATGATGATATAGTGTGGAATGTCTGATTTTTTATTACACAATCTCACGTTCTGGTGATATATACTTGTCACCTATTCAACATTGGAAAAAAAGAAATTAGTTTTAATGCTAATGAGAACTCTAGCTCTCATAATTACTTATGGGTTTATTCCATACTTTTCCAGCCCACTATAATAGAATAAAATATATAAAATAAGTGTTAGTAGAGTAGAAGGTACATATCCACAAGGTAAGCCAAACAAAGTACATATTATGCCTTACCCCGTGATTTTTGTTCAGGTTAATGATTGATATCTGATTATCCCCACCGTCAGCAGTATATGCTGCAAATATACGGTTTCCTTCAGGATGCCATGATACATCTTCTGGCCATCTCCTCTGCTTTGGAGACAGGCATTCGGTGGCACTCAAGAGGGATGCACCTGATCTGGACATATCATCACAAACATATTGTACTAAGCCATAGATCCATATGATTACCTTCTGATAAAGGATTCATAGAAAAGTTAGTCTGCTGACACTGAATACGATATTTTAAGAAGCAAGATTGTTTCACTCGATGCAAAATACTAAAAAAAAAAAGCACATCCCCCACAATGATATCAACACTCTTAATATCTGTCATTTTACAGGGACTTGTCATTATTGTTGGTTCCGCAAACTTCTGAAAACAGAAAACACCTTGATCATCTTCACTATCCATAATCCTACATCTATTAACCCACTTGCCTTCTTCATCATATTCCTATTGGTAAGAAGAGCTATACACAGGAAGGATACCCAGAAAGCATTCAAAAAACTGAAGGAAAGAAGCTTAACTGTACAAGAAAGAAAGTCACAAGACCTACAAGATAGATGGAGGAAGAACACAACCTCCCATCTTCCTTAAAGATAATGTCTTGAACAAACAATGGTTTACACATTCAAGGAGCGTTCTCTCTATCTACAAGCCTGCAAGATTGTTTGTTCATAATCTTCAAAAGAAAAATGATATATTTAGTATTGATCTTTACTGTTTTACCATAAGTATTTTTCAGCTTATCTTCATGCGTCCCATTAAACTTCATAATTTTTTTCACTTTTTAATCGTTTTGATAGACCTCAATACCACCTTTGATTATTCTCACATGCATTGCCCTACTAATCAGTGACATTATCACTTACATATATAATACAATAATGTTAACTGAGAAGAAAACATGAGCAAAAAATTTTACCCTTTCGCTTCTAGTTGCCACAAGTTGACTACTCCATCCAAGGCACTGTGACAAAATAAAATGGAACAATCATGAAAGAATGCAAGGTACAAGAAGAACTAACATGAAAACAAAGATCTATCAGGGAAATAAGACCCCAAAAGGCACTTTCAAGCATCACTTTCTACCACATAAAACAAACTACAGAAAGGCTTTAGTGTGCAAGACATAATTACAGTTCATGCCACATTGCTCCTTTTAATTTCTTTTACACCGTCTCCAGCCTCCACAAACTTTTACCATTATCTTCTATTGTTAAAATATAATCTGCTTCTTGGAAACAATCATGTCAACTTTAGAGGAATTTTCTCAAATTATTTTTATAAGGTTAAAGGTTCACACTATATCATTTGCAAAAACAAAGGTTATTACTTGCTATGCTCCAAGAAAAAAATGGCTTGTAAACATCAATGTTAAATCAAGGGAACTAATTATAATAGTATTCAGTATGTTTGTCATTGCTGTACATTCATCATCATCAAACATATATGTTGGATATGCCTCTCACTAATGGAAAAACATAATGCTCTACAAACCAACTAGAAGTTCAGAACCAACCAGAGGTTTAACATGGCATATTTAGGGCTCAAATACAAATTGCATCTAGAAAATTTAGTAGAACAAACAACTACAGGTTAGTCAGATTTATGGCAGCATCATGTATCCTAAAAATAAGAGTAACTTGGCCAACGACATGCAAAGCAATAAAAATTAACAAAAGATGGATAAACCTACAGGTCTTCAACTACACATAATCAATGCAACTGGCAAGATTTATTTTTCATTATTTTGATGAAATGCTGGCAAGATACTAGTTAGCTTTTGTATAGGCCAAAACTACAATTTCCTCAGAAGCAACGTACTCAAAGAAGAAAAGAACATAAGGCAAACATGGACAATCCTCTCCAACCAGCATGAAAGAAGGGAAATAAACAAATAAGTCAGAAAGCAGAAATAGATTACCTGGTCATAAATAGATTAGCATTGACGGGACATGAAATCAAGCTTCGCAGCTTCCTTTTGTGTTGACTAGAGATGTGGGTACTGGCATTACAGCGAATCAAACACGGAGAAGACTGCCTCTTTATGAAACGTACCACTTCAGTATGTTCTCTGGACTCTGTAGCATTGAAGATAACACATGAATTTTTTAGCTCAACAAGCACAAGATGGAAATGAAGAAAAAAGGGAAATTATGAGTTATACGAAAAGAGGCTATTAGATAACAGGGTTAGACATAATCCAACAATTGTAAGCAGCGGAGTTCACACCGTTTTTCCTCTTCATGCCACAAGTTTGAGATTTAGTTTGGGGCAGCTGAGAATCCAAGTCCTCAGAACGACTTGATCGGCTTACATCAGCTTGTGCCTCAGGCCTTGATATAACAAGTTGTGGTTTGCTTCTAGGATGGTTTTGCAAGGAGGCCTTTCCTTTCTGGACTGGACTAACTGATCGGCGTTCCTCTTTGATCTTCTTATGAGAAGATCCGTTAGATTCCCTGAACAAGCTTTCATTTTTACGGCGGCGAATACGAGCCAGTTTGGATTGTGAATCATGTAGTCTCTTTTCAGATTCTTGAAGCTGCACAGTGATGATACATATCTATTAAGTTTGCGAATAGAAAGACTTACCAAACAAACCACGATATAATTCTCCCGGGAATCCTACCTACATGTAAGATTGAGTTTTTTTCTTTAATAAATGCTCAACGGTTGAAAACAGCCAATATTCAAGAGGGAGGGTGAGCGATTATTGAACCTAGGGCAGAGATGACTAATTAGCAATCTAGAGTAAATATCACATAACTCAGGCTCCACTCCCAGTAGAAGATTGTTGATTGACATTAAGCAGCAAACGAAGCCGAACTAACGAAACTGTAAAATAACTAGTCTTAGCTCCAAATTAGGAATTAGGAGAGCGCAAAGAATGAATAAGATGTTGTTGAGAATTGAAATTGAAGTATGAATTGAGCGGCGGGGAGGAAAGGAAATGAAAGAGAATGGACCTGAGAGTTGTAGTAGGAGATGCGTTTATGAAGATGTTCGACTTCTCTGGTACGATGCTCAACCAGAGCGATCAAGGCTTCTTCTTCGTCTCTGCAATCTTCGATAAGAGTACTTGCCTCTTCTTCCTCCGCCATTACGAGTTGTGTTTACGCCCGAGTGTTTTGGTGTGAATGCCCTAACTATTCTAAATTTCTAACCGTAACAGGGAGCGGAGGTGGTGATGGAGGACTGCTACTTTGAAATGAATCCACCCAAAAAAAAAATTTAGGGCATTTCGCCTAATTTTGTAACGACATTTATACAAATGTAAATCAAATACTATATTGGATTTTACATGTAGCAAAGAGATAAGTTAAATATTAGATCAAATAACAAACTAAAAGAAAATGTATTTCACCCTTTTGTTTTTATGAATGCTAATAATACTTGGGTTTTATGAGATAAACCTGATAAATATAAGCTCAGTAGATAGATCTGCAAAATTAAAGATGGAACTAATAACACTGAACCAACTAGATATAAAGCAAGATTAATTGTTAAAGATTTTACACAAAAAGAAGGACTTGACTATAATGATATTTTTGCTCCTTGTGAAATCAAAACCCTTAGATTGTTGCTTGCTATGGTTGTTGTATATGATTGAGAATTAGAACAGATGGATGTTAAGACTGCTTTTTTGCATGGTGACTTAGTTGAAACAATATATATGTTACAACCTAAAAACTTTATTGATAAAAATAAACCTCATGTTTCATGTCTACTTACAAAATCTAAGGGTAAATTAGATCTCACTATTTAGTCTTTTTTTGAA
The DNA here is from genome assembly GCA_002319775.1 of Fagopyrum tataricum. NCBI lineage: Eukaryota > Viridiplantae > Streptophyta > Magnoliopsida > Caryophyllales > Polygonaceae > Fagopyrum > Fagopyrum tataricum. The sequence goes on from CM008279.1 coordinate 59,604,164, forward strand.
AAATTATAAATATATGTTAATTATGATACTTGGATTCTCTCTTAGACACTAATTTTCTTGTACAAGAATTATTATAATTAATTTTCACGTACACAATTATTGTATCTTATAAAGTAACTCAAAAAGTATTCTTAGATCATTTTTCTTGTACACAAATTATTTGACTATTTCTTGTGCCTGAAACTCATATACAAGAATTAAATACAAAATCTTGTAACATATTAAGAAAATTTATTTTATTAAATAAGGGTAAATTAGTACATTCATCAATAAAGATGCTATACACTCATTAATTTATCATGAGGGGACATACACTAATTAACTAACTATTATGAGCTAAGGTTACATAGCAAATTCACTGTATGTTTTATTGTACGTTGATGACATCTTGATTATTTCTCCTAAAAGTGCTCATTAGTAGTGTTAAACATGATCTTAGAAATAATTTTGATATGAAAGACATAGGTAATGCTAAGAAAATTTTAGGCATCACTATCATTAGAGATAGACCTAATAAATCCATGCTATTATCCCAAGCTGAATATGTTCATAAAGTGTTGTCTAAGTTTCATATGACATATGTTTAACCTACACCAATTCCCTTAGGAAGGCATTTGGAACTGTCTAAAAGAGAATGTCCTACTACCTTAGATGGTAAGGCCAAGATGGCCAAAGTACCTTATGATATTGTTGTTAGTTCTCTGATGTAGGCAATGTTGTGTAGTACTAGACCTGATTTCGCCTTGGTATTAGTGTGTTAAGCAGATGTATGTCTAATCATGGATCACCACATTGGGATGCTATGAAATATATGTTAAGATATTTGAATGGCACAAAGAATAAATGCTTACTATAAAGAACATGGTTCTACTAATGATCAGTATGGCTATTTAGACTTTGAGTATGCCAATAACAAGGATAACAAGAAATCTACTACCTCTCTTTTCTTTACATGGGCAAGATATTGTATATCTTGGAAATCACAACAACGTATTGTGGTTGCCCTACCTTCAACTGAAGCTGAATATATGGATGCAAATGAGGCTGCTAGAGAAGTCACTTGGCTTAAAGGTTTACTAGAAGAAATTGAGAATAAAACTTATGTTCCTATTATTAACATTAATTGACAGTCAAAGTGCTCTATATCTTTGCAAAGATCTCATGTACCATGAAAGAACATATTGAATTATTGATGCTAGGTTTCACTATATTAGGAAGAAAGTGAAACATAAACTCATACATATTCAGAAAATCAAAGGTTATATGAATCCTTCTGATTTTGATACTAAAATCGCGACTGTTGACAAATTTGCATATTGCATAAACTTCCTGCATATCTATGATGCTCCATGAGATATTTAACCGCATGATTGAGGACGGACATGAAAATCCCCATTCACTACTAGAAGATAGATTTGTAGAGTCCTTTGTTTAGGAGGGCATATTGTTATATCTAATATAAACAATATAACAATGTACATGTGTTTGCTATGACTTGTTAAATGAGATTAAGTTAACACTTATACACATACTAATGAATGCTCACTTATTGGTAGGTGACTTAGGACTTGTTGGATAACACATAAGGACACTTAAAATGTTAAGTGAAACCCTAGTGTGATTCCAACATAACCTAAGATGCCCTAATATGTGATGTGATCATGTGTATTGTGCTATTATGGGAAACTTAATAAGTTTTGGTTATTGCATATAATATTTGTATGTGTTATATTACATGTTGTCGGCTTATATTAACTTGTTGGGTATGTAATTCTTGTCTGGGCCTTGCCGTTCTACTTCCGGTTTAAGTTAAATGAAAACATGTGAGCGTCACGTGAGTTGTAGCTGCCACTCTTCAACCCTAAGTACTTAAGCTTCATCCAGGCGAGCCGATTCACTATTGAAGCTAGCGGCGCTCCAAAAACTCTTCACAGAGAAAGAGAGAAAAAAGAGAAGAAGAAAAAAGAGAAAAGATAAGCGAGTGAGAGAGAGATCTTGTGCTATTATGGTTTCTTTGCCTCATCTATCCTTCGTTTCTTACTGTTCTTGTTGTTTGTCGTATGTTTCTTGTTCTTATGGGTTTTAATCTTTTTACGAGTTTTTTGTAACATGTACAACTACGATCTATCTACCTAGTGAATTGGGACGGATTATTCCTCTTGAAATCCCGCAGAGTAGGGTTCTCACGAATTGTGTCACCAAATGCTTTGTGTACGTTTCTCAAATTTAAAACTGTTTTTGAGCAAGATCACTCTAGATCTGTCAAAGTGATTGTATAAACCTTTGGATCTAGTTTTATCAATACTTGGGCAAAAGATGAAGATTCTATTCACAAAAATGTTATCGAGTATTACATTGAACTCTTCACGCAATAAGATGATCACAACAATATGGATGATATCATCAATATCGTATAGCCAAAAGTTACTACTTAGATGAATGAGAGTCTCCTTCAACTCCCTAATATGACGAAGTAACATGGGCTCTTAACAGTATGAAGTCCTGAAAAGCTTAAAACTCTGAAAGACTTCATGCAGGCTTTATAAAAGATTATGGGGAACTGTAGGACATGAAATTACTCACTATATTCAATAGTGGTGGAAAGGTGATGTTTTGCTCGATAATCTCAATTACATGATTGTTTCTCTCATCCCAATGCTTCCTTCTCCAACTAATACCAAGGCCAAGGACTTTCGCCCTATCATTTTATACAACGTATTATACAAGCTCACCATTGAGATCGGAATGCTTTAACCACGTGAAGCATAAAAGAACATGAACGTGGCTCTCAAACTCTACATGACTAAAGCATTCGATAAAGTTGATTGGAGCTTCTTAGCGGCTATTCTCAAGCAACTTGGTTTCTCTCCTATCTGGGTTGATCTCCTCATGTCATGTTCACTACTTTTACCTATTCTTTCAAAATAAATGGGCAAACCGTTGGCAAAGTTTATCCTTCCCGGGGTGTTAAGCAGGTTTATCCTAGGTGGCTTAATGTGGTAATGACATTTGAAAAAAATTCAATGTGGTTTAATGAGGCGATGACACGTGGTTTTATACACTTCTGTTTTAGTATTATACTAGTTTTAATACCCGTGCCCTACACGGGTAATACAATAATGTGTGTCAAAAAAATATTTGATAATTCATTACGTTGAGAATTGTCTTAATTGTTATGTGATAATTGTTGTAAGGCTGTATTTTTCACATTATGAATGAAAATCAAGCAAGAATTCAAATCTTGCAATAACAATCGGAAAAGAGGATTTCGGGATGATTTTTTTGATTTTTTTTCCATATATTTTAATATGATTTATGAGTTTTTATACAAAATCATTTAAAATATTTGAACTTTTTCCAAAAAATATTAATATCGATTTTTTTAAAAATGAAAAATACTTATTATTTAAAAAAACGTTTTTTTAATTCTAAAATTTTATTTATTCTAAAAATATTTTTTTTAATATTTTAAAAAAATCTGATTTTAGAATTTTTTTTATTTATAAGTTTCAGAAAAAAAAAAAAGTTCGATTGAAAATTAAAAATATAAATGAAAATATATTAAGATCTTTGAGAGTTTAAATAATAAATAAAGTTTATAAGTTATAAAAAAAAAGCAACATAGTTGAAAAATACGAGTAAACAAAATAAGATTAAATTTAAAATAAAATTTATAAGTTTTAAAAGGTATAAAGTTCAATTGAAAAATAAAAAAAAATATTTTCAAAAAATATTAAGATCTTTATAAAATTGTAAATCTTAACTATTTTAAATTTTAAATTGCAAATAATTAAAGGTCAATATTATTGTGAGGGACTAATAAAAAAAATCAGTTAGTAAAATACTTAAAATAAATTGATAAATTAAATATTTAAAATAACTTGTTTTAACATTGTGTGACCTTAACTAACAAAAATTTGACACGTATAAACTTCATGACGTAGATTCACCAAACTATGACACGTGTAAATTTAATGACGTGGATTTATCAAACTGTGCCACGTGTAAGTTCACGGGTTGCTTTAATATATAAGAAGATAGATAGTAGATTTTAACCATATCAAGAGTTATACTTAAACTTGATTAAATCGTCTATTTAAGTTTTTAAAATTTTTTTTGGTACAATTTCAATTTTAGTTGAATATTAGACTTGAAAAAAAATTAAATTTCACTGAAAAAAATCAAATCCGTCCACCGAAGGATACGGCCAATAAAAATTAGGAATTGATGAAAATTTTAGGTGACGAGTTGCGCTATAAAAGCAGGGTGAGTGGTACATTTCTATCGCTTGATCACTACTTTTACCTATTCTTTCAAAATAAATGGGCAAACCGTTGGCAAAGTTTATCCTTCCCGGGGTGTTAAGCAAGTTTATTATAGGTAGGTGGTTTAATGTGGTAATGACATTTGGAAAAATCAAATGTGGCTTAATAAGTCGATGACAAGTTTTTACGCTTCTGTTTTAGTATTATATAGTAAATTTTGTTTTAACCACGTCAGGAGTTAGACTTAAACTTGATTAAATCGTTTATTTGTTTTTTAAAAATTTTTTGGTACAATTTCAATTTTAGTTGAATATTAGACTTGAAAAAATTTAAATTTCACTGAAAAAAATCAAATCCGTCCACCGAAGGATACTGACAATAAAAATTAGGAATTGATGAAAATTTTAGGTGACGAGTTGCGCTATAAAAGTAGGGTGAGTGGTACATTTCTATCGGATCTAGTAGGGTGAGTGGTACATTTCTATCGGATCTAGTAGGGTGAGTGGTACATTTCTATCGGTTGCTTGGTCATTGACATCCGTCGTTTAAATCTTCAACTAATCAAAGAGAAAGAAATATCTAATATTCACCTCCACAAAAGGAAATTATTTGGGTACCCCAACACGAGCCAAGCGTGAGAACGCCGTGCCTCTGGTTTTGTACTTGCTTCTGTTTGGAGATAATAAATAGTGAGACACGACCCTCTTAGATTCATACAGATCTTTCCCTAATACGCGATCGGCAGTTTCACCCCCCTTCAATTCACAGGTACCCTTCTACTCTGCTTCTAATCGCGCCTCAATTTCATCAAGCACTTGTATATCAATTGCAATTGCAATTGCATTTCCTCATATTAGGGTTCTGGATTCTTCTCTCAGTTGTACCTTATCTCGCACGAATGAGCTTTGAACGAAATTATCGTACTTGTTATTTTATGCTTGTAACCCAAATTTATTCGATTTCGCGTTTTCAGTTGGAGTTTAGAGAATCTTCCATACATTCACTTGATGCTATTGAATTGATTGTATGCTTTGGAAATTTGGATGGTGAATGTGTAGTTGACCTGTACAAGTTTCCGCTTTCTCATCATAAATTCTAGTCGCACAAGTGCTATATGCTTTCGTTCATTTGTTTTTCTTCCTATAGAGATCAATTTTAAGGTCCTAGGTATGCAAATGACCCCGCACCTTCATAATCTTAACGCTTACTTGTAATTGTCATCTTGAACTCAGAAATTAGTCAATTACCTCGTGACCCAAAATTTGCGTGTTATTTGGGGTTTGAATCTCCTGTAAATTTGTATCGAGGGTTGGAGATGACATACGTTGCACTGATTTTTGGTATCATTATAGCCTCAGTTTCATCTGGAAGTATCAAAGAAATGGAAGTTCAAATCCACTACTTAAAACTAAAAGGCTAGTGGAGGGCGACATGAAAATTCCATGTTGCAGTATTCTAAAAGACAATGACAAGTAAATTCAGATTTAATATTAATATTTATTGCTAACTCGTCTTAATTGCTACTCAAAGTTTGTCTGATCTTGAGTAGATCGAAATACCTCATGACCAAATAGAGCAACAAGTTTACTTGATAGTAAACATTTGCCAAAAATGTCTACAACAATTGTTATTATAAAATGTAAAATTCACTGACATTCAAGAGATGGAAATACCTTCTGTAGATAGTGGTCTTTATCAGGAACCTTTTGGTTGTGATATTACATTGTGTCCATGCTGTCAATATAGGTTTGGAATGTTGACTCTGATTTCTTTTGACTCAGTGTTCACAAGACACTGCAATGACGCCGGTTTGTCCATTTGTTAAAGCTACCCGCCCGGAAGACTCCTCTTCAAAAAAAGTTGGTGAAAGCCAAAATAAAATCTCATCACGACATGATAATAAAAGTAAAAGCGAGTCTTCAGAATCCACAGTGATTCAAGCAAAGTGCCCCTTTGGATACGATTCAAATTCATTCAAGTTGGGCCCTCTCAGCTGCATTATATGCCAAGCTTTACTTTTTGAAAGTAGTAGATGTGTTCCTTGCTCCCATGTATACTGCAAGTAAGTCATTATATAGTTAGGTCTTTCAAGTTCAAGTTAGATCAAGCTCTTAATTAATACCTGCTGTCTCTAAAGCTTAATCAGATAGTTTATTTTCTTCCTTGTTTATGTTTTATATTACTCTGTCTTTGGCAACACAGAGCCTGTATATCACAGTTTAAGGATTGTCCAATATGCGGAGCTGACATTGAGAAGATTGAATCCGATACGAAACTCCAGGAGGTAGTTGATCGTTTTATCGATGGCCATGCCAGAATTAAGAGGTCTCATGCAAGTGCAGATGCAAATAAAGTTTGTGATGAAAACAAGCCTGTAATATATGAGGATGTCTCATTAGAGAGAGGTGCTTTTTTGGTGCAACAAGCTATGAGGGTGAGTTTGGGTCATTCCTAATTCCTACCCATAAACAACATATTATTGTATAAACAATTTTAGATAGATACTGCTTTTTAACTTTCTTGGGCTGATTCTAACTATGTTTTTCAGGCATTCCGTGCTCAAAATATTGAAAGTGCCAAATCTAGACTAGGAGTTTGTGCAGAAGATATTAGAGAACAGCTAGAAGGAACAAGTGACAAGCCGGAGTTGTGTTCACAACTGGGAGCTATCTTAGGGATGCTTGGTGATTGTTGGTATGTTACCATATCCCATTCATATGGCTCGTGATATGTTCCTTCTCTTTCTCATTGTATCCCACGGTGATGATCCTTCCTAGTCATGCATACATGATATTCTGCAGTTCTTGTCAGAAATTGAGCTTGCATCCAACTTTTACTTGTCTCATGGTGGGTAGGGTAGTTGGCAGGTGGATTTGTATCCATTTTAGTGGTGGAGTCTTTAGTATTTTAACGGTGTTTCAATTCAAGGACATACTTTTGCATGTATTTCTACCTTGTTCTCTAACTTGCGGAAAGACCATTCGAAGGACATGCTTAAACATGGGCTCGAAAACTAAAAACGGGATCTGCTATGTTTAACCCAAAATCACATGACAGGTTTAGGTCCAAAACATATAATTTGATCCTTATGAAGCAAAAGTCATTGACAGTTGTGCAGGCTGATTTTTCAAACTTTTTTTTTTAATCTGTGGGACTGAGGGAAAAAAATTCCCAGAATTCTTCCTTAAAGTTGAAATGATGGAATACATATTTTTGCCTAAATTTGAGTTTTAGCCGCTGCTGTTGAAACTCAAATATGAGCCACGAAGCACAAGTTAAAGTAAAGTTTCAACTGCTAGGTTGCAGCCCTACAAAATTTAAAGGCCTAAAAGGGGAGCCAAATCTCTGGGTTGGCACTCAAGATCCTGGTAGCAGCTAAAGTCCAATGTATAAATCATAATTTTGACTATACATTGAGTTCTTATTCTGAATTTGAGATAAATTATTTGCTGAAATATGTCTTTCCACTCCACAGGAAAAAAAACCAATAAATAAGTAGAAGTGAAAGTAAAAATAAGAACAAACTGATCTAGTTAAACAACTAGTTGGTGATTTCTTTCTGTTAAACGGGATGATGGCGTTGCTATATAATAAGTTCGAGTTTCTGATTTCTAAAGCAATCCCTGCTAAGAAAATTCTATGCATTGCAGTCGTGCATCTGGAGATGCTACTTTGGCAGTCACCTACTTTGAAGAAAGTGTTAAACTTTTGTCAAAACTACCCAATGAAGATGCAGAGGTTATAACTTCTCCCTTTGGTGGATTTCAAAGTTATTTTTGTTATTAAGTTAATTTTCTGATGTTTGTTAATTATGTATACTGCAGCTAACTCACACGTTATCGGTTTCACTGAATAAAATTGGAGATCTGAAGTATTATGATGGTGATCTTGAAGCAGCAAGATCTAACTATTTTCAATCATTGGAGGTTCGTCGCAACACTATGAAGAATCAGCCAAACGTTCCATCCCAGGTTGGTTTTTCGTTGATTTCTCCCACGCGTGTAAGGGCCTGTTTGGTACGATTTCTGTAACCAGTTTGGGATAAGACATCAGTTCAAGCAATTTCTGATATTAGTTTGGTTAAATTTTGGAAATCAAAATGGGGTTTCTTCCCCTCCAACCCAACACCAAATCTGCGTCCAGGGAAAATTGAATTTGATCGGAAGCCATAAAATCCCGTTAATCGTTTGTGTTGATAACTACAGGTCCTTGACGTAGCAGTTTCTTTGGCAAAAGTGGCTGATGTGGACAGAGGCATTGGAAATGAGGATGCAGCGGTTTCTGGTTTCCAGGAAGCGTTGAGCCTTCTAGAGTCATTGAAAATAAAGTCCAATGAAGAAGCTCTTGAGCAACGGGTAAGCTTATCTTCTTTTCTGTAGATTCGTCTTTTAGTAAAGGAACTTGACTTACCCTTATGTTCATATATATATATATTCCAGCGACTGTCAGTTGTCGAGTTTCTGAAAAATCAGGTAGCCGAGAAGCAGTCAGGGTCAGCTTCTTCTTGACAACACGCTCTGAGAAAGGCACGAAAGGAACACAACACACTACTTGATGTGCCTTTCAACTTGAGTAAATGTATGTATGTAGAATAATACTCAGGTTAGACAAGTACACTACGAGTAGTGCAAGCTATCAAACCAAAATCAATCTGAAAACGTAAAGATTCCACGATTATATGTGCAACAAGGCATGAACTAGCATTGTGGTGGTTTGTTTCAGCTGCATATGGGCTCCCATCTATGGCAATTGTGTAAGGCGGGGAAGCTTTGTGTTTTTGGTTCCATCTTTTTCCTATGCTTTGCTGTGGAAGAATTTACTTTTTCCTTGTGGTTAAAGCAATACATCTTGGTTTCTTTGTGCAAAACTGGATGGTTCATTAATATCATTATATGGATTTCTTTGCCAACGATCATTCTGTTGTCTCTTATCAGATTCCCTTCGTACTTTACAAGTTTTGACTCTTGTACAATAAAATAAGTTGTTTAACTTTCAGCCATGCCCAACTATAAGTTAAAAAAAAAAATCTGTAGATATTTATCATATGAATTTTTTTTCGCGGGCAACTCGATATGATAATAGTACTAAAGTGAAAAAAGCTGTAAACTGCTAACCATATTATTATCAATATGTCCAATATGAACACATTTCATAATAATTAATATAGTGATTTTATTCGGCAACAGAAAGAATAACTAAAGAGTCGATATGCGTCATGTGTATGCACCCGGTCTAAGTACATGTGTCTGAATTTGCTATTTTATTAGGCAACAAAGAATAACTAAAGAGTCAACACCAAGAATAATTAAAGAGTCAACATGTGCGATGTGTATGCACCCAGTCCAAGTACATGTGCCTGAAATTGCTATTTGGTCAACGTTTAGGAGTCAAAAACACACGAATTGTGCATGCGCCTCAGGATGTGTATGAGGTTGAGACGCATTATCCACACTGCGCATGTGCCCGACATTAAGTATTAGGATTTGTATCAAATATAAAAAAGGCTTTCCTGCCCACAATTTTTGTGGAAAATCTCACGGGCCTTTCATTGAAATTCTTGTTAGAACGAAAGGAATTGAATCCCATTTTTCGAGGCTATCCGAGACTTTTTATTATTGAGAATGAAATCGCGAGTTTATAGGATAGGACAATATTTTGAATCTCATCGAAAACTTACAGCAACTTGCCAAACAAAGGCTGGTAGAAAACTGAGTACATGTATGACTGACATAAAATCGACGATTGAACTCAAAAATGCATAAGCCTCAAGCAATTTCGGCGAATAAAAAAAATACTTGAAGAAAAGAAAAATTAATACAAATATAAATCAAACTAAGTAAATTAAGCATTTCAAACTTTGTCCTAGCACCGCATCACTACTTTGCCCTCTTATTTCGACAAAGAGGGGCTCCGGACGCATGCACATTGTGAGTGCGTCCAAACCTCATGCACATCTCGAGGCGCATGCTCTTAGGCGGATGCGCAGCTCGTGTGTTTTGACTTAGCGTATGACCGAATAACAATTTCGTTTTATAGATCTTGTGATGTTATTTGAACATGATTACCGTAATAACATTTTCATATGATTTTCTTTGTGTATTATTAGTTTAATTAAGAATTACAGTTAATTTTTATTATTTTATATGTAACCTTGTCTTAAACTCTTAATAAAGTAAAATATATTATTTTATATATTTAAACTTGTGTTTAAATAATGGATTGGTTCAGATGCATATCACTTTTTCATGTATGACATTACAGAGCACTACTGACGTGACATGTGTTAATTTTATTTATATATCTTTTTCTTTTTTTTTCTTCTAACATGTACTTTTTCGTTCAAAATTTATTTATTTATTTTATTAGTTGAAATTATATTATACTAATGGTTTAAACATTTTGGAACTAACAATATCAAATATTTAAACTTTTTCTACTAGTTTTTCTCCCTTCCTCCTCCTTCTAATGGACATTTTTTTGTTCAAACTATCCGTTTTTTTAATTAAGATTCTATTATACTAATAGTTCATACATTTTTACAAAAATTTTTCATAAGTTCAAAATAATGCATCTATTAATAATTAAAAATGTTTAAACTATAGAACAATTGATTTGAACTAATAGTATAAATATTTTGAACTAACAAATATTATAATAGAAGTATTCTAATAACTATAACTATAAAAATATAAACCTTTATAATATTTGTTCAAAATTTGGACATCATTCGTTCGAGCATTGAATACTTTTAGTTTAAACATTGTGTTTTATTAGTTCAATAAAAGAGTGCATAAAAACATAACTACTAAATTAACAAAACAATACATGAACTAACAATATGAAATATCAAAACTGATAGTATATAATTTGAACGAATTGAACTAAAATTATGAATTGAGATACTAATTGTTACGATTTTTCTCATGAAAATTATAAAAACATAACTACTAAATTAACAAAACAATACATGTGACGGATTTGAAGTTCTAGAAGATGCGAATCGAGGATTACTTGTGAGGGATAAAATGTGGACCTCGAGTCTCACAAATAAATACAAGACCTGCTATATAATAGGGAGTTAGGATCGAACACGGGAAAAATAATGTCTTGCTTTGGCGAAATATTTAAGAAACCAAAATATATAACTAAATAAACTAAACTTAATATGTACAAACAGTAAAGACCATAAACAAAAAAACAAAAACTAAGAGTCAAAGGACTCGGTCGAGCAGGTTAAAATGCGAGTTTTGTAACCAGAAATCAATGTATAGATAACCGCAAAAGACCGAAGTTGTAATCACCAATCGCTCGACCTCCCTCGGAGAAGTTGTTCGATTGCTTCGTAAAATAGTTTATAAAAGCGAGGAGAAAATTTGGATCTTTAGATTGTCAGAAATCTTATAGTAGAGGAATGAAGACAAATAACAAGCATCAATTAGGTAAACCAATTTCGGATTCCAGATCACCACAACATGATATAATAGATCTCAATTGACGATTCCACAATATTGAATGTAAGATAGAGTTATGTAAAAGACAACTTCATCCGATTGTCACGTGGGCAGGTGGTATACAACAATGTTGTCACCATTGATTATTACATTCCCAAGACGGATCATATTATTTACATTGAAATTGTCATGGAGGTATGATTTCTATCATCACTTGAAGCCAACATCACCTTGAAAAACATATAGCAAGGTAGAATCCAATACTACCATAACTCATAGACAACACATAATGTATAGACTCAATACAACATCACAAATCAATATAGTCGGGCTCACCAAAACCTAGAAAAGATGGAAATTATCCACACATACCTTAAACAAATTGTAAAGCTTTGTTATTGATCGAAAACAAGGACCGGTCGAGTGATCACATTGGTGGTCGAGCGACCTCTTAATTGGAAAGAATAGCGGCATAAGTGAAAATAAATTGCATAGGAGGAGAAGTCTAACCTAATGGTTGGAAAGTCTTATTTCTAGGGTTAGGGGATAGCCTGAAAACCCTAGATCTCCTCGATTTTATCTTCTAACAAGATAAGATAAAATCTAAAAGATAAAATGACCAATTGAACAAGCCAGAAATCCAGTCCAACTAAAATATATAAGGGAAAGAAGATAAGACGTCAAAGCAAGCAGATCGAGTGGGTTGGTCGAGCGACCTCTTGACCAAAGTTATGGGTATGGTCCAGAATTGTTTAAGGATATTCCTTGCATCAACGGGAGGTCATTTTGGGGTCATGTGCAACAGTTGAGGATGGAGGCCAAGCGACCTATATGGCGTTCGAGCCATTCTACACTTTCCTCAATTTTTTTCACTTCACTCTCGGATCGTAGTCATTTCCATCTTGACCTTGACTTCTTTGACGATAGGGAAACCCTTAGTGTGTATCAGACCATTCGGATGCATGTGTATCATTTGTGATCCGTAAATGTCTAGAATGTCTACGACTACATAAATCAACCAGTAGATCTCCTAAACACTAACATGAAGGGAATAGACTGATCGGATATGTCATAAAGCCCAAAAGAGGTAGGAGATGGAATAGAATGATGATGGAAAAAGATAGTACATAGAGCGCTATCAAATACCCCACACTTTTCCCTTACTTGTCCTCATGTAAGATCCGATGATATCTCACAAATCAGATTCAAATACTTGTTTGAGATAATACAAGATCAAGCACTCCAAGCATCATCATCATCATCACACAAATAATTGTATAAGGAAGACTCAAAGCTCATAAGTTTCATGACCACTCACAAAGATGTATATAACTCTCTCACATGTAATTTGAGGGATATATATGATGATGCTCAAACTCAACTAAAATGCAATGATCATTAACAAAAAATTCACCAAGGTGTTCTCCATCTCTATCGTGTAGCCTTTTCTACGAGTAGAATCATGAATCAAGAGAAATTGTATGGGTTGTAACTTGGTCTAGTAATGAGCAAGGGTACAGTGATGAGTTTTATTTAGTTGTGTGGTGCAATAAGATCCTGGAACAAAGACGTATCGAAGCTCACGGTTGATTTGATTACTACGTCCAATAGATCAAACCATCTTCTTGCAAGCCTGATCTCTTCATTGCAACACTTTATACTTTGTAAGCTTAAAAGTCCTTTTTTTAGTAGGCCTAGCTAGGTGGTGTACCATTGTATTTATTGATTTCGACTTTGTTCTTTTTGATAGGTCTAGAGGTGGAACACGTTATGAGGTGTACATGATCATGATTATGGACACCCTTATGCTCTTTGTTCGACTACTCTTGGTTTCAAATTGTTCTGTCGGAACTTCTCTTTCCTCGTCACACCTCTATTATTGTCTACGCCCGTAACATCGGTTCGACTTAGCTCACCTTCTCTCGAATACGATAAATATAGGTGTTCCACTAAATAATTAGTGAACAAATATAACATCATAATCCTAATATTTTTTGGGAGACAAGTTAGATTTCTTAGTCAAGACACTAAAGGTCGCGAGATGCGCATCTTTCGTGGGCATCATCCACCGGCTACAATATATATAAGAAATCTGCATGAAATATAAAATAAGTGAATAATATAAAACACGTACAGGATAAAGAGAATGCACCATGCACTGCTAAAGTGCTAAGTAAAGAAAAAAGTAATAAAGTGTATATGCACCATGAATTATATGTTATTACCTGAAGAATAAAGGAGCATCATCAACAACAAATACAATATTAATTGCGAATAAAGGAGCATAATTAATACATTTTGGACAACTCTTTCTTGGTCCCTCCATAGCTTTTGCATGGTTAACTACGTACACGAGAATTGAATTGGTATTAAATTATGAATTTTGATTAGTTAATCATGAAAGAAGATCGAGGAACATTTGGCTTTTTACTTTTAATGCATTAATCCATATAATGGATTCCAAGTTTCCAACTGCTTCGTTTAATTTATATTTGTCTCACTTTTCCATCAAGGTCGACTTATCGAAAACAGTAATTGAATGCCATTACAACCAACAAATCATAGCATATTTTTATATGTCCATGCATGAATCACAGACTCACAGTAATTAGGAAATGGATAATATATACATTCTTTAGATTCTTTTTATTAAAAAATATTTTACAAGGGTTGTCCCCATGTAAAATAATATATATATATATATATATATATATATATATATATATATATATATATATATATATATATATATATATATATATATATATATAACGTGTTCTTATGTGATCGGAGTAGAAAAATTATTTGGATTATCATTTATATAAGTAATTATTCACCCCGAAAATAATTTATTAAATATCGTCTTCCAAATCAACCCGAAACAAATCTCTTTCAAAAATCGTAGTCCGGACAATTCTTACTTCAGTGAGACAATCCATCCGAAACATATCTCATTCCATGTTGAAAGCAGGTATGAAACCTTCCTCCTAATTTTGGTTAATTACATTATTTCAAATTAAATGCTATAGGTAATTAATTTTCGTCTGATCTTAGAATTGGAACTTTCTGTTGGCCAATCGATCTTATTTGTGTCCGTATCTACATTGTCTTCTCAGTTCCGGTATTCTGTTTATACTTGGGTTTGTAATAAATAATTCAAATCATTACATCAACTCAAGAGACTCCTATTTCAGCCCTCATCAACCTCCAAAATAACAAAGTGAAGGAATTATATCATAATATGATGCAAAACTAACATATATTTCAAGAGACGGGTAAGAAAAACATGTTAAAATGGATGTTATCAATACTCCACTACTAAGGCTACACCATTTGAGGTTGTATGCGACCATAATCCATTGAATCCGATCCCGAGGATCTCGTCTCATGTCTACTTCGAAACCAAAAATTTTTGAAGCTACAGAATGTGCCGTCTTCTTCAAGGAACTTCACAATCGTACCCACAAACAACTAGATCGAACGACGGTCTAAATACTCATGACAAGCCAGCAAGTCTTGCAAGCATGTGGTGTTAAAAAAAGGAGACATAGTCGGGTCCATTTATGTAAATAATGCTTCTTGACGCAACAAACAAAGTTTGTTCCCCGTGCGGCAATCCTTTCACAATGCTATACCTTGTCAACAACAATGTCTACCAAATTGACATTCCAGGCGAGTATGGTGTTCATGCTACTTTCGATGTTGGTGACTTATCCCCTCCCCCTTTCTTGCAAATCACTTTGACGAGTTTTACATTAATTCAGGGACGAATCAAATACAAGAAGGAGAGGATGATACAATCCAAAAGGCCGATAATATGTACAAAGTGGTAAATCATCACGGAGGAGTATTTATAGATGTTTAATTGATGGTGTTATGTTTTATTATATTTGGATAGTTCACTAATAATTGTTACCGAGTAATTTTAATTTAGGTAGTTGGTGGTTATATTCAACCGGAGGAGCGTGCATGAGTTTATGAAAGGAATCATATTCTTGTAATATCTGTTTGAATATTTTTCTTATGTCCAGATAACCTTTAGTGATATACTATGTTCGGTGGTCATTTTCACATTATATATTATTCATTTCGCATACATTATATATCTATATATTTTAGTCCATGTAAATATGATTCTCTTTCTTATTTCGGACGAATTTCAAAGAACATATTAAATCAAGTTAGGAGTTAGACGGGCAACAAGTTGTGCCGCCAACCCATCCTGAATAACAAACATGATTCTCCTAAACACTAAATCTAGAGACCTTTATAAATAAAGTTAAGATGTTTTAACTCTTCTCATTGTGTTCTTACTGTAAGATCCCTTGATAAACTTGTTGAGTTTTTACGGTAATGACATATTCCTGAAGCTGAAATTAAAGAAATACTGCATTTTCTTTAGTTAGTTATCATCAAAATATTCAGAAAGTATTAAAAATGTTAGATTTCCAAAATATCCAAGTTTCCTAGAACATTAAAGCAATAAAGAAGAAGAAGACATGTATGCCTATTGTCCTCTACATGGTTGAAATCATCAAATAATGTCCACATGAGGAACACGATTCATAAAATAGCAAAAGGAGGCATTGCAAAAGAGAATCAAACCAAACTAATCCAAATGCTTTATGAATATGATATTACCCCACCAGTCATCTCAGAAACTATACTACAATTTAACATCCCTATAAATAAATGCGTTGATTGCTTAATCAGACACTCAATACCTTCCAATGGATTCTTCTGTCAAATTTCTCATCCTCTCACTCTTCATCTCCCATCTCCTCTCTTTCTGTGCTTCAGATGAAGCTGTAAAGGTGGATCACACTACATTTCATGTTATGATGGACAATGTGTAATTCATAATACTCACAAGTATATGTATGTCATGCAGCATTACATAGTGTATATGGGAGGACCGTCCTGCGGAGAAGAAGACATCCAACTTGCAGAGCTAGCTCGTTTGCAATTCCTATCTTCTGCAATAACAACTTCAAGGTATAATATATATATACATATATAGGTTCCATCGAAGAAGCTCCTCATATAGAGGAGTGACTGGAAATTTTGTTTTATGTGTTCATTTTATTTTGTTATCACTGCTCTTTTTTTTTTTAGATTATGAACAAAAATATGTTCATTTTAGAAAAAATAGATGAAAAAAATAATCGGTTAGTGAATAAATTTTGAACTCAGTTGTACAAAAAACGAACAAAATTTCTCCTTTACCTCCTCTCCACAAGGAGCCTCTTCACCCGAACCTATCTCTCTCTATATAATACATGAATCAATGAAGTCAAGTTGAATAAAACCTTAACACGAGACGAGGTTGCAGGGAGAAGACGGAAAGGATAGCAGTTCGCCATGTCTATCATCATGCATTTAGGGGCTTCTCTGCCATGCTCACTGAGCAACAAGCTTCGCTCTTATCTGGTAATAAAATCTCTACATCTTATTTTTAGATAAACTACTGTTCAGCATTTACAAATTTAGAATCCCTGAGGAAAATATATACAAATTTGCAGGTCATGAAGAGGTAGTATCAGTGTTTCCAGATGGCATGTATGAACTTCATACCACTCGTTCATGGGACTTCCTAGGGGAGGATGTTCCCTTCCAGCCATTCCAACATCACCATCAACACCCTTCCAACTCTTCTGATGTCATTATTGGAATAATTGACAGTGGTATTTTTCTTTCTTTCTTTCTTTCTTTTTTTTTTTTTCTGAACATTTAGTTTGTTTCTTCATTCACATCTATTTACTGATATATTAAAGCATAAGACATTCACGTAACGCGTCATTCACATATTAACTTCGTCATACAAGTATTCTAACTTTAACATATAAATATATAATTGTTTTTTATTAAATAGTAAGTACTCATTAAATCAACAAATGTATAAATTATAATAATATTAGTGTTACATCTTCTTTTTTTTCTTTAAAGATCATATTTAAAATCACCTAAGAAATTTTTTTAAAAACTCAACTTTTTAAATTTTCCTATTTTAACATTCACGTTTCAATTTTGATATTTTTTATTTTTCTGTTAGAACTTTAATCTCACTTTATCATCTTTCAAAATAGTCAGCTGATATTAAATTATTTTTACACTTTTACTTTTATAACAGACAAAAAATTATATATAATATCATCTAAAGTAGTCTACTTTTATCATTTATCAAAAATTATAATTAATTTAATAATAAAATTTTGTTTTATTTTCTCTTCGAATAAATTAATTAAAATCATTACGATATATCGAAAGTTTTTATAAATTATAAATTTTATTTTATATTTACCTATTAAATTTAATATTAGAACCGTGCATCTATAATACCAGTTCATTCTTTATCTCTAAACATACCTTATTTTCTTCTACAAACTCCAAGCAATGACAAGTGTCAAAATCAATGCTTATCTCTTATAAAGATGGGATTAAAAGGGCTGCACCCGCGCCAAAATGTTACATCCAATAGCTTCAAGCAGAGTTCTAAGCTTGATTGAGCATCCATCTTCTGCAGACAGTAGAGAGTAGGAAGATAAACTTGTCAATCTCAGGAGACAAATGTAAAAGGTATAATAACATGACTAGGAGAGAGATAAAAAGGAGAAGATGAAACTAGCAGTATAAATTTCAACAACTTTGAAGGGAGTATGTGTCGATTCGGGTTATATAGGTGCTTTTATTTGAACCTTATAACCCAAATGATAGCGAACTTGTAAAAATGGCCTTTATTGATACAGGAATACACCCAGAATCACCAAGTTTTAGTGACAAGGGTATGGGAGAAATACCTCATAGATGGAAAGGGATTTGCATGAGTGGATCCGACCCGAACAAGAGTTTTTGTAACAAGTACACCCTGTCCTAGATCTAATCATATACTAGTAAATAACCAGATGGAAGAACTTATTTGCGTTTGTTGTAGGAAGATAATCGGTGCAAGGTATTATGATGCCCAGAGTAGCAATAGCAGTGCTACAGGCTCACCACGGGACAGGACTGGGCATGGGACCCACACAGCATCAACTGCAGCAGGCTCAATGGTGCCTCATGCTAGTTACTATGGCTTAGCAAAGGGCACAGCAAGAGGAGGTTCAGTAGCAGCTCGAATTGCAGCCTACAAGGCATGCTCAGAACTAGGCTGTAGTTTTTGCAACTTACTTAAGGCTATTGATGATGCAGTCAAAGATGGAGTGGATATCATATCATTATCTGTTGGGATGGGTTCTTCACAAGTTGATTTTTTAGTTGACCCCATTGCAATTGGAGCATTCCATGCCCAGCAAAAGGGAGTCATGGTGGTTTGCTCAGCAGGTAATGATGGACCTGTCCCTTACACAGTGGGGAACACCGCACCTTGGCTGCTCACTGTCGCAGCTTCCAATATTGACAGGGACCTAGTATCCACCGTTGTCCTAGGAAATGGGATCAGTTTCACAGTAAGAAGCAATACATATACAATTATCTATATATGTTTTGGTTCCGGTGAGGAGGCTTCTTATAGAAAGGAGTGAGGAAAAAAAATAAAATTACTTATCACTATTTTTTTTATTTTTTATTTCTGATTATAAACAAAATAACAAGTTCATTTTTTTAGGATAAAAGTTCATGGTTAGAAATTTACAAAAACTGAACTCAAGTAGTACAAAAAACTGAACTCATAGTACAGAAAAAAAAAAAAAAAAAACTCCCTCCTCTCCATAAAGAGCCTCCTCACCTGATCTAGCCCCTATATATATATATATATATATATATATATATATATATATATATATATATATATATATATAAATTAGATATACCTGTGTGGATACAACTCAATTTGACATGATTTTGCTGAACAGGGCTCTTCAATCAATTTCTCAAATTTGACAAAGTCAACCAAATATCCTCTTGCATTTGCAGGGGACCTTGCTGCAGCTTCCTCTCCTGCATCAGATGCGAGGTACGCGAGACTTGGAACATTTCATTACAAATATGATTTTACTAATGGGTCTACTGTAACTGCAGAAACTGCATCCCAGGATCCTTGGATGCCAAGAGAGTGGCTGGAAAGATCATAGTATGCATAGACAAAAACCAAAATGTTACCCGGGTGAACAAGATTACCACTGTGGATAATGCTGGTGGAAAAGGGTTGATTTATGTCAGTGAGAGATCAAAGGATACACTTTTTGAATCGGGCACTTTTCCATTTGTACAACTCGGGGAAGATGCTGGTCGGCAGATTCTCAACTACATACATTCTTCCAAGTAGGTAAACTTGATCATCTTATTTTTTGAATTAAGAATAACTATTCCTAAGAAACAATCGAAAATTGTATGTAGGAAGCCAACAGCTACAATCCTTGCAACAGTTACAGTGCCAAGGTCGAGACCAGCACCACGAGTTGCAGATTTTTCATCAAGAGGCCCTGGGTCTATCACTGAAAACATCCTCAAGGTTCATTTTCAAAATATAAACTTAGATATCAGCAGAGACAAAACTTTCAAGTCTGGCATTTTCTCAAACACCTTGGTGACATTGATTTTTGGTTTCAGCCTGACATAATGGCCCCAGGAGTTGCAATACTAGCAGCCATGGTTCCGCCAAATGGAACAGGTCCTGGTGGACGAAAACCATCGAATTTTGGGGTGAAATCGGGTACTTCAATGTCTTGTCCTCATGTAAGTGGCGCAGCTGCCATCATCAAGTCTGTACACCCTGATTGGACACCACCCATGATCAAATCTGCACTCATGACCACAGGTATCCTCAACATGTTAAACTGAATATACCATTTACCTTTCTTGACCCCTTGTTTTTGTTGTTTTCAGCTGTTCATTCCAACAACATGGGTCAAGCTTTGACAAATACCACTGGTGACTTTGCGACTCCTCATGAATCTGGAGTAGGAGAAATTTCCCCAATTAAAGCCCTAGATCCCGGTTTGGTGTTTGCAACTACAACAGAAGACTACCGATATTTTCTATGCTACTTTGGCTACTCAACCAAGACCATCGCCTCCATGATGTCAAAGGCAATGTCCATCTGCACAAACATATCTTCATACACCCTCCCAACCGTCTCCAAGAAATTCAAATGCCCAAAGGGATCTTCAGAAACCCTAATATCCAACATTAATTACCCAACAATCTCCATAGGTGAGATGAAAAGCCATCAGAAAAGAACAGTAAAAAGGAAGGTGATGAATGTAGGGTCTCCAAACTCTGAGTACACTGTCACAGTTCAAGCTCCTCAGGGATTGAAGGTCAATGTCTCACCGAAGACAATTGTTTTCAGAGAGGGCGTAACCAAGGCAACCTTCACTGTCACATTCTCCCAGGCTCACGGCAAAGGCTACAAGTTTGGATCACTAACTTGGTCAGATGGACAACATAATGTACGACTTGTTTTTGCAGTCAATATTGTGTAGAAGTTCACTGCTGCATCCTTCTACCAGCTTTGCTTTCATATTCAACTATTTCACTGCTGTTCAACCACCCTTTGCTTTGAACTTTGCTTCAGTTGCATTCAAATTGTGTTTTCTGTGTATGTCAAGATTCTTCCTCCAATTTCTCTGTACGCTTTGAACTTTGCTTTAGTTGTCCTTATCTTTTATGTTTATCTATATTAGTTGTGTCGCACAATCTTTTGTTTAAAGAAGCATGTTAGATTGTGGATGTTTTAGCTGTCTGTCTCTCCAAGACACATTTTATATATGCATGAAATTGACAAGAAGAAATACATAAAATATCAAGGACATTAGAAGTAACAGAAGTGAGATAACATGCATGCAATTAAGGAGTATTTACGTAAGCATCCACAAAATGAAGATTGATATGGATTTAATGTTGACAATTCAAAATCAGTTACATGATATAAAATTTATTAAATATCGATAAAAGAAAGTAAGGAACAATAGTAAAAGATTGTGCACTTACATATTCTGAACAATGAGGTAACTGCAGGGTGAAGGGTATGTTCTCTGTTGAATTCAACATTATAGGGTCTTATAGCAGATTGCTCTTAGATATAGTCATATGACATGTTGAAGTTCGACAAACCAATACCATGCGATGAAAAATAGCTTCCTTGTCACCAACTAAACATATACATTAGAGAAGTGAAATCTAGATAGTAAGAAGATTAAGGTTCCATAATGTGTAAAATAGAAATTGGTATCAAAAGTTCTGGATTTCTCTTTGTTCAACAGATCAATAATTGTATCAGTTGGGCAGTGTTTTGTATTGTATTATTATTTAATTATAAAGAAAAAGGGTTAAAATATTTGATATCCACAATCCTACTAACACAAATATTACATTCTTGTAAGGAAATGCAGTATTTTAGTACAAATTTGAGTTTAGGATAACACCATTTCCTCTGCTTAGTTCCACACCAGTCCCACCAGCATCTGTGCTTAATATTATCTAATTGCTATTATCAACAATTAGTCATTAAGCTGCAATCATGATACGATAGATACATGTAATTATGTAAAGGTGGAACATATTTTCGATGAGTTGCATAAGCAGTGGAGAGAGATTAAACGCAGGTTCACAATGACATTTCTTCCCCCACAAATATCAAACATGTCATTGAGAACCTAAAAACAACGATCAGATCTACAAAATGTTGAAGATTCGAGAAAGAGATTAAACCTAGACACTATGTGGACCACTTGCCTCTTTTACTAGATTGCATCAGTAGCAAAGTCACAAAATAATAATTTTGATGATGAAAGTCAGTTCTCACCAATGTATAACATGAAATCAACAAAGACAAGTAATGTTGACCAATATGGGATCTAATTAGACCAGTGGAATGTATCCTTAAACTTTCTTTTGAACAATGGATACCGAAATGAAATAATCACTCCGAACAAATGTAATAGTAGTTTCACAATTAATCTTGAAAATGATAAACAACGCTAATAAACCTAAACAAAGTCGTGAAGCGGGGAAGAGGAAAGACCCATGAAAGCCCTTGTTTCTTTATCAACCATTTTGTCAAACACCTGATATGCATCTTAAAGTTGAAGCTTATATCCAAAAACTGAAGAGTATTCATTCACCAATGCTCCAATGTAGGGACCGAAGACAAATATAAAACTACGGTTGGGATTGATGATAAATTAAGAACTGACGGATTATAATACCTTGTCCAAGAGGAACGTAGCAGGAACCCATCGTCGGCATAGAGGTCAGGCTGCCGACAAACACTGCGTCAGAAATCCGACAGTAGACATACCTATAAATGTAGAATAGAAGCTTTGAATATGAGCTGGTAACATTTATCTAACAATGACAGACACAAGGCACCAATAGCAGGATGATACAAGCCTTCATCAATCTACTATCCAATTAAAATTTAAGTTTCAATTCATCAAAAATATGTTCTACCGACTATAGATTGAGTCCCACACAAAATTTAAATAACTAGGGGAAGGGTTTGGAAGTTAGCAAAACAGGCAATTAAGCGGAGGAAAGCGTACAATGTGACGAGTACCGTGGAAATTTGTGCCGGGATTGTCAAGGCCAACGATGGGCCAAGGTTTGGGCTTTGGGGCGGAAACACCCGGGCATGACGTCCATCGGAGGTAGCGCCCATGGATCAAGCCACGTTTAAATGGTCCATGGAAAGGGATGATACCTGGAAGCCGATTTTGCCAAGGAGTGAACCAGCGGCGGCTCCAAAGTTTCGGGGGAAAACCAGGGAAGCCGGGCTCGGGCCGGGCCGCCTTGTACGGGCCACAAGCACGGCCCGTCACGTATAATCAAGGATGGACTGTCCGGGCCGGCCCGTATGTGATTAGGACTTGTATCAAAAATTCAATATTCTTATATTAGTGTTAGGATTTAATAAACTAGCCCCAGTACACAAACCTAGGTTCGGGTTCAATATACAATATTAATAAATCTTGTAATTATTAGATTTTGAACTTTGGATGAGAGCACCTTCGTCTCACCTTATACCAACCGGACTAATTGAACTTGTTTACCCATTATTGTTTTTTTTGATGTTATACTTAAAACCGAATATTAATACACAATGTTAATACACACTTTCGTCATTTATAAAAGTTCATTGTTTACACAAGGTCGAGTTACATAAGTCTAAGACAATTCGAGTTACACAGGCTCAATCAAGTCCAAACTCAATCGCGATACACAAGTCCAAGGTTCGTCGAGTTACACAAGTCCAAGGTTCGTAGAGTTACACACGTCTAATGTCCGTAGAGTTACACAAGTCTAATGTCCGCCGAGTTACACAAGTCCAAGGTCTGTCGAGTTACACAAATCCAAGGTACGTCGAGTTACACTTATATGGTCCAAATTAAAGATTTAGTTTACAAATTTGAAGTGGTAGCATTAGGTCTAGCAATACCATGAAGTTATACAAATACAAAGTACGTCGAGTTACACCTGTTACATTTTCATGGTCAGTGTGTTTCAAAACAAAGAAAAAAGCTTAAATTGCATATTTTGCTTTTCACTTTTCGCTTTAAAATGGATTACACCTCATCACTAGCCTAGAGTTTTGGCTCTACCTATTGCTCATCATGTTATTATTTGACGAAAAGGTAAAAGCCTAGATTTTTTCCTCACAACAAGAAATCCCAAAATTAACAATTTTCATGTGAAAAACTTAGAAATGAGAATATTTTCAGGTTTGAGGTCTCTATGAATGACACCTTGAGAGTATATATATTACATCCCACGTGCAATATTTACAGCAATAACTACTAGTGTTTTCAGTGGAAAACCTCTATGCTCAAGCCTGTGCAAGTAGGATCTCAAAGACCCCGAAGATAAGTACTATGTCACATTGCATAGGACAGTTGGCGTTATGCCTGCTGCAATAAGCTGAGACGGAGACATCAACATAACTAATGTGCATATTAAGTGAAATTTGTAATTTGCTAGACCTATATACTTTTATGACATTCGGATAGGAAAGCCGAGGTAGATGAGTGACTTTTCCAATTGAATTGATTCTTCAGTCGAGCTTTCAAAGGTTCATTTTCGTCATCATCTACTATACTGATCAATTTAATTGCAACGTGTTGATCATTATATATATTTTCCACGGTGAATCGTGCTACGAGCTCCATAGGCAAAACTATGTCCAATAAACAATTGTGAGAGATTAAGCAAGTATTCATCAACACTTTTTGAAAGGGAAGGTGATTCGAGCATACGCAAACACTTTCATTGCGTAAAAGATCAAAATATAATTGGCCAAAGCAGAAATTGAGACCTTGTTAACTTCATCAATCATCATACATTTATAACTGGGGAATCAGTCTCATCACTGAGAGGAGGAAGATCAATGTGAGCAATTCCTGAAGAGTTTGGAGAGGACGATGCTCCCTTTTTCTTCCAAAGCCAAATCTTGGAGATAGAGTATATATCGCTTCTCGAAACGCTACTAATCTTTCTTCCTTCTGAATTATCCTCATCTACGGGAGAACCGTCACCGTCACCGCAGGGGAAGATGGAGAATGATACAAGAAGTGCTGGCGGAGAAGTAGCGAAGAAGTTGTGAGCACAAGGTAAATTGAAGAAGAAGAAAAAATCGATGACCGAGAGACCGGTGGATCAACAAAATCGGATATACATTATTCCACGATTGGGGTTAGATTTTAGGGTTTTTACAACTCTTTTTTTTTTTCTTCCTCCTTACACCCTTCAAATGATTATTTTTAGATTTAAATTTTTATGATAATATTAGAAAGGCCTAGTTTGTATCAACAATATAAAAAAAAGTCCTACTAACCCATTCTTCTCAACTTGATCAAGGTGCCCTTCGATCAAGAATGAATCTGCCAAGCATAATACTCATATATATATATATATAAAAGAGTATAATAGAACTCTTTGGTATTTTAGCTTTTTACTGAACATATTATAACATTGCAAAATTTATGATACGAAAATTGATGGAACTTGACAAAAGTCGGGTGAAAATGGTAAGTATGTAGTTTTTTTAGTGTAAAAAAAAAGTGTGTAGGCTCCATCAATCAACTGATGGAACTCTTTGGGTCTCTCTTTTTCATTCACTGTTTCATTGAAACAGACGTCTCTCATCCTTCCCCGACGACAAAAAGCTTCAACGATTTTCGCAATGTCCATACTTAATTCTTCATCAAATTTAACACAAATCTCGTCATATCCTTATATGCTCCATCAATCAACTCAAATTCTTCCATGATTCTAGCCAAATTCATCAACGATCTTCCCGATTTTCAAACAACACTAACTGGTAATCCGAAATCAATCCTTCAACAACATTCTTCAAGACAATCGTTCACCTTCATTTAGCCAGGTATGAGAATTTTACTGATTTATGTTATAATTTTGGTTGAATGTGGTTGAGATTGTCTTCCTTTTACCTCAAAAATTATGGTATTAATATGTGTAAAGTGTTGCTGAGTATAGTTGGGTAACAAATGGTGTTGAATTATTGTATTAATATGTGTAAAGTGTTGTTGAGTATAATTGGGTAACAAATAATGCTGAATTATGCAACTATTATGTTTAAATTGTTGTTGAGTATAATTGGGTAACAAATGATGCTGAATTATGGTATTAAGATGTGTAAACTGTTGTTGAGGATAGTTGGGTAAAAAAATGAAGCTAAATTATGGTATTAAGATGGGTAAAGTGTTGTTGAGTATAGATGGATAACAAATGATGCTGAATTATGGTATTAAGATGTGTAAACTGTTGTTGAGGATAGTTGGGTAAAAAATGAAGCTAAATTATGGTATTAAGATGTGTAAAGTGTTGTTGAGTATAGATGGGTAACAAATGATGCTGAATTATGGTATTAAGATGTGTAAACTGTTGTTGAGGATAGTTGGGTAAAATATGAAGCTAAATTATGGTATTAAGATGTGTAAAGTGTTGTTGAGTATAGATGGGTAACAAATGATGCTGAATTATGGTATTAAGATGTGTAAACTGTTGTTGAGGATAGTTGGGTAAAAAATGAAGCTAAATTATGGTATTAAGATGTGTAAAGTGTTGTTGAGTATAGTTGGGTAACAAATGATGCTGAATTATGGTATTAAGATGTGTAAAGTGTTGTTGAGTATAGTTGGGTAACAAATGATGCTGAATTATGGTATTAAGATGTGTAAATTGTTGCTGAGTATAGTTGGGTAACAAATGATGCCGAATTATGGTATTAAGATGTGTAAAGTGTTGTTGAGGATAGTTGGGTAAAAAATGAAGCTAAATTATGGTATTAAGATGTGTAAAGTGTTGTTGAGTATAGTTGGGTAACAAATGATGCTGAATTATGGTATTAAGATGTGTAAAGTGTTGTTGAGTATAGTTGGGTAACAAATGATGTTGAATTATGGTATTAAGATGTGTAAATTGTTGTTGAGTATAGTTGGGTAACAAATGATGTTAAATTATGGTATTAAGATGTGTAAATTGTTGTTGAGTATAGTTGGGTAAGAAATGAAGCTAAATTATGGTATTAAGATGTGTAAACTGTTGTTGAGGATAGTTGGGTAACAAATGAAGCTAAATTTGGAGGCAAATGTGTAACAACTTATATTTTATATATCATAGTTATTGTACATGAATATATAATGAAAATTTGTTATACAGGAATGACGTTTCTATACGTTACGGCATATTTTGGAGGCAATTGGGTAGTTGAGGATAGAGAATGGAATTTTGTTGGAAATATCTCAAGTAAGCCATTGATTGTTGAAGAAGGAATTTCATTTGATGATCTAAAGACTTTGATTGTCTCTAGGTTCAAAATATGTACGCCAACGTTTGAAGTTGAGTTATCGTACAAGAATCCTTTCAATTGCTCACTCCGCCCATTTGATGTTAATACATTAGAGGATTTTGAAGCTTTTGTGGAAATTAGTAAAATGGAAAAGTTTTCTTGGAGTATTCCGTTGTGTATCAAAACAGTTGAAGTTGGATATTATTTGGGTAATGAAATTGTGGAAGATGAAATTGTGGAAGAGCCAATTAAGGAAGTTTTGGCACTTGTATCACAAACAATGGATGTAGAGCCTCACATAGAAGATTGGGTTACAGAAGATCAGGTAACAGAAGATTGGGTAACAAAAGATCGGGTAACAAAAGATTGGGTAACAGAAGATTGGGAAATTATGAAAGACAAAACTTACAAGAACAAGACAGAAGTGAAGAACTCATTGTGTTTAAATGCAATAGTGGAATGTTCTCAATACAGAATAGTGAAATCAAGAAAGAGGTCGGTAACAACAAGGTGTATTGACAAAGAGTGCAAATGGAGGGTGTGTTTCACAATGCAAGGCAAATCATCAACCTTTATCACAACAGTGTTTGAAAACACACACTTGTTCAATGCACTTGAGGAGGAAAAACAAGAGGAATCCTTCATTTTATGTCATAGCTAAAAAGGTGAAAGCAATGTAAGTAATATCCAACCTTCATTTTATGTCAACACTTAATTTTTTAACCATATGTTTGAATACCAAATTATGTTATATGCAAGACTATTACCAAAGACATTGATATATTAATACCAAAACTTGTTACCAAATAGGTTAATACCCAAGTAGTTTGTATTCAATAATGTTACCTAATAGGTTAATAACCAAGATTGTTACCCAGTAGGTTAATACACAAGATTGTTACCCAATACAACATACAATATTGTTACCCAATAGTTTAATACACAAGAATGTTACCCAATAGGTTAATACCCAAACAGATTGCAGAATGTTAGATTTGAATTTATCTTTTCATACCCAATAATGTTACCCAATAGTTTAATACACAAGAATGTTACCCAATATGTTATTACCCAAGTAGATTACAAAATGTTAGATTTAAATTTATCTTTTCATACCCAATAATGTTACCCAACATTAATACTGATACGTATGAATGTTACCCAACCTTAATACACAATATATTTAAATGCAATTGTGTTACCAAATATTTATTGTTTGATATGTTGATATAAATCCACGTTACCTATTCCTGTTACCCAACTTGTTATACTATGTTATGTTATGTATTGTATAGGTATGGTGATACAAATACATTACCTTCGGTCAATCAAATTATCACTGTTATGAAAAGTCTACACCATGTTGATGCTAGCTACTGGAAGTGTTGGAAAGCACAAGAAGTTGTCAAAGACATGATAAGAGGAACGTCAGAGGATAATTACAAGGGAATGCCGTCTTACTTATACAGGTTGATGTATTCCAACCCAGGAACCGTTGTTCATTTGAAACGTGATGATAATAATCTATTCAAATATTTCTAGCCTTTGGGCAATCTATTAGAGGATATCAAGCAATGCGAAAGGTAAGAAATGTCCTTCAATTATTCGTTCATATAATATGTTGGGTATCTTATATTTAGCTATGTTGTTAAAAATATAACAAATGACAAATTAAATATAGGTGATTACAGTAGACGGTACTCATTTGAAAGGAAAGTATGGAGGAGTGTTGTTACTTGCATGTGCACAAGATGCAAATCAACAAATATACCCGATTGCATTTGCGATCGTTGATGGGGAAAATGATGCCTCGTGGGAATACTTTTTCAGAAACATGAAGCAAATCATACCGGACAACATTGAACAAGTGTTTATTTCTGATAGACATAATTCTATTAAAAAAAAGGCATTGAAACCCACTATGAAAGAGCATTCCATGGATTTTGTATTTGGCATATTAAAGGGAATCCTAGAAAGAGGATAACATCAAAAAGAGTCTTGGGAATGTTCATAGATGCTGCAAAGAGTTATAAAAAGGTGAAGTGCATGGAACTACTTAATAATATAACAATGGTAAGTTTCATTTATCTTAACAATCAATTTCTAAATGTATTTTAATTTAAGTTATATTTCTTGATTCACCTAGTTCATTGGGTATTTGACAGGAGAAACCGAGGGTTGGAGAGTTACTTCAAGAGATTGACATTTCAACATGGGCGCTTCCATTCTCTCCGGCTAAAAGGTACAACATTATGACCAGTAACAATTCTGAAAGTGTGAATAAAGTTTTGAAGGATGGAAGGGAGTATCTAGTTTTAGCATTGTTGGATGAGATCAGACAGTTCATGTGTAGATGGTTTACAAGCATCGTAAGAAATCTAATGCTTGGGTAGATTTAGCTCCTCCAAATATTGAAGAAAAAATCCAAAAGAGGTTTGTAGAGTGTTCAGACTACTTTGTTTACGTGATGGATGCGAATATATTGCAGTTTGAAGTACGAAAGGGAGAAGAACGTGAAATGGTTTGTTTGGAATTACGATGTTGTATATGCCACGAGTTCGACATTGAAGAAATTCCGTGTATTCATTCCATAGCTGCAGCCAAACGTGTGAATCAAAACCCATCTTCCCTCATTGGAAAATATTACACTTGTGAAAATTGGAAGGTTGGGTATGTGGAAACAATATATCCTGTACCTAACAAATCGGAATGGAATGTTCCTTTGAAAACTGCAATGTTGGCATGTGAGCCTCCTAAAAGGCGTAAAAGGACTGGAAGAATGCCAAAAGCTAGGATTAAAGCTTCATGGGAAAAAGATCGCAAGAGGAAATGTAGTTGTTGTGGTATAGTTGGACATAACAAAAAGACTTGTACAAATCAACCAAAGTAAGATGTTTGGATGAGTAGGAAGTGGATTATGGACTCGTTTTTACAGATTTTTTGAGGAAGTTTCGGAGTATGTTTTTACAGATTTGTAATGAAAATTATTGTTATACAAGTGAAATTGTTACTTTGATAATATTTTTAATACTTAAGCATGTAACTACTAGATCAAACTTGTTAATAGTTAAAAGCACAAGTTGTTGTCACCCAATGTTTTAAAAGTTAACAACAGTTACCAAACTTTTACATAAACTTAGTACACAAACTTCATGAATGGTAACCTTATGAACTTTTACACAACTTTGATACCGTACTTTGTTACCCAACGTCAAAAATAGTAACTCACTTTATTACCCAACGTAAATAACTGTTAACAGAATTTGTTACCCAAACGTTATTACTCAACGTTGTTACCCAAACTTATGAACTTTTAGCAACTGTGATACCATACTTTGTTACCCAACCTTATGAACTTTGTTACCCAACTTTGTTACCCAACTACATTACACAACCTTAAGAACTTTGTTACTCAACTTTGTTACCCAACTATATTACCCAACCTTAAGAACTTTGATACCCAACTTTATTACCCAACCTTAAGAACTTTGTTACCCAACTATATTAACCAACTTTATTACCCAACCTTAAGAACTTTGATACCCAACTTTATTACCCAATCTTAAAAAAATGTTAATAAAGTTTGATAACAAAACGTAGATGTTCAAAAATTAAGACATAACTAGTTTTAAAAGCAAAACATAACTAGCTCACTACATTTATAAGCAAGACATAACTAGTTCATAAGTAAATATTCAGAAAGCATTCAAATGTTGAGAAATCAGAATGTGACTACATCAAAATATACAACAAAAACCAACATATTCAGAATGTGACTACATTAATCATCAAAATATACAACAAAACCCAACAGATTCAGAATGTGACTACATCAATCATCAAAATATACAACAAAACCCAACAGATTCAGAATGTGACTGCATCAATCCAAGTTACTGCATCTCATAAGGCTTATACCAATCCCTTACAAAAAGTACATTGACAAGTTGTTCTCTGTAGGCAGCAACATAATCGTCATTGATCATCGATAAATCATCACGGCCAGATGACAAGTACTGGATGTACTTGACTGTGAAAATTCCACAACTTCCCCTAAAAGATAACAATAGTTAAATTTGAAAACATAATGAATTTATAAATAAATTTATATAGGTAAATTGATAGAAAATGTATACATACCCATCTATATTTATTGGACAGTTTGCCTTCCTTGCAACCTTGAACTGCTTTGTCAAATTATCACCGAGCCTTGAATGCTTCCCATGAAGCCTCAACACATGAGGCAACATACAAGAAAGAGGCTTTAACAAATCAAGCAGTTTGACATCGGTGATCAGACCGGGCAGACAATCACATACATAAATGCACCAATGGAGGAGGTTGATCTCTAATGCAACCCAATGGTTGCCAAGAATGTGATATGGAGAATAGATGACATCAACATCGTATAAATTCTTCCGGAAAAATTCCGGTTGATCTCCCGTTAATATATCATACAACTTCCCACCAAAATCTTCGCTGTATGCATTTGCCCAGTTACAGCCTAAAATGGCAACACGGCCATAGATTTCGGGATACTCGATCACAACTTTGCGTAAAAGCATAATAAGCTCATCTATTTGCTGAAAAAGGATAACACCAAAAGACAGAATTCAAGTATATATAACACCATAAAACTGTGCATTGGGTAACAAAAAAAATGTGTTACCTTATCCCAAATCCAGCCGCCCTTTTTTAATACAGCTTCCAAAGTCTTTGCTGACAAAGGATGAATATATCCTTGAATGCGAGCTTTGTCATCCGGAGCTTTAATGAAGTTGTACAACATTCACGTTCTGTCGTAGAGAGAAAGCTGTGTTTGGGAACCTTAGGCAACTTAACTTTGCTCCTAAAAGGGGTCTTTTTGAACTGGCTTTCTTTGCGTAAACGCAAGCTAACCCTCAGTTTTGGTGGTTCATGTTGAGCAATATCCTGCAAATTGAAAAAGATAAACAAAAAACAGATTTATAACACAAGTACATAAATTATAGTGTTACCCAACTATATGTATATACCTTAGATTTTCCAACATCAACAATATTGACATTGACATTGCATTCACTGCCTTCTACATTGCAAAGTTCAACTGCAGCAGCTTGAGGTTCCTTGTCTTCCACGTCCTCAAGATTGGCAACTTCACCTGCTGCAGCTTGAGGTTCCTTGTCTTCCCCGTCCTCAAGATTTCCAACTTCAACTGCAGCATGCTCGGGTTGCTTAGACGAAGAAGCATCCCCGGTAGAAGCTATTTTAATTACATTTTTTTTATTCAATCCAGGACTTAAGTTGGTAACAGTACGATTACTAGACAAAAATATTTCAGTATCAATTTTCTCATAGAAAACACCTAAATCTCTAGAGTAAGAAACTAAATCTTCAATTGTATTCCCTTGAAGTTGAATTTGTTCAGCCAACTGAAGCTGCACATTCTTCACTTCATTCAGCTTATCAAGAATTAATGCTAACCAAGATGGTGTACTCCCAACACTACAGTGAAGAATAATTTTTTTTTATTACATTACACTTGTAAAAAAGATATAAATACTGAGTAAAATATATACTCACGTAGCATCACCACCAGTTGTGCCAATTGCGGGATCAACAGGCTCCTGATCATCAGCAACTGAGTCAATCTGGGGAGCCTTACCCTTAGACCTTTTGGGGTAACTACAAAATCAGAAAACAAACAACTCTGTTAACAATCTCTATTACCCAACCTTTTACCCAAACCTTATGAACTATTACCGTGAAGAAGGAGAAACAGCCTTCCTTTTTTTCGATTCCTTCTTCGCAGCAGGCTCGGAAGGTTCCGAAAGCTCAAGAGGTTCAGCAGGTGAAATAACAAGAGCCTTGGTCTTAGACCTGATTGGGTAACTAAAAACATATTACAAAACATTTAATGTAATAACTATAACCAAAATAAACAGAATAACTAGGAATGTAAAATTTACCGTGAAGAAGGAGATGCAGGAGCAGACATATCAGCCTCCTGGAATGCCGTCTTCTTCTTCTTCTTCTTCTTGTCAGCTGGTTTTTGGGGAACAGGTTTAGAAACAACAAGTTTCTTAGGGAGATTAACAAAATCATCCCCATCAGATTCTTGTTCAACCGAAACTTTGATTTGTTTAGAACTGTCAATAAAGAAAATGAGAAAATGAGAAAAATAAGTGAATTTAAACTAAGATAACTTAAATATATGATATTGTACACACCTTTGTTTGTGGACTTTTTCACTGATTGAATTACAAATTTGAACAGAACAAGCATCCAATCCCAACTCAAATAGACTTTTAAGTCTAGAATCTGTACACTCATTACCCCACCACTGAGCGTCATCATTATCTTCACTAAAATCAACATAAATTATACTATCATCTTCCAATGAAGCAACAACAGACTTAATATCAACATACCCAAAAGCTTTCCTAGACAAGGTACGGTACTGGTATTTTAACGCAAGGAATTGAGCAGTTGGATCTATGTGTGCAAACAATGAGGCTAAGGGTGGAAGGGCTTCAAAAACAATAATCTACAAACAATAAAAATATAATAAGTAGTAAGAAGCAAAGATAGAGGATATTAATATAAAGCAAAATTTCAGCAAATAACATTACCTGCAGAGCAATAGGAAAGCCGCCAATGTTATAGTTTCCGCTAGCTCGTTCCTTTGCCGGCTCACATGTTTGAAAGAAGTGAAGAGTTTGCTCAAACAATTGACTCCCCCAGTTATGTGTGTCAAAGGCATTCATGTCAGGGAGAAGATTAATGACAGACTGGGATATCATGGTTTTCTTATCCCTTGAAACTAGAACCCCTTCAACAAAAAGAAGTAATGCCATTTTGAGCTTGTTCGGAGATTCTGCAGGCTCGGTTTTATAGAGCTCTTCCAAATGAGCTATTGTACATCTTTCATGCCCAACAACATCCTTCATATCAGAAAATGGGATTTCTTGTGGTTCGAAATCGTCTGATCTAGAACAATCTAGACGAGTAATAAAACAAAACTCAAGAAGTCCAAAACGTAACAGTTTGTTACCAATACCAAACCACATAGAGTTTTTACGTTTGGTAACGACTTCATGAAGAAGCATAAAATGAATAAGCTTGTTAGAAGTCCTAAGCTTATCCCCCATCCTAAATATGTCCTCAAAAATACCATTTAACAAAAATTCCTTGTCAGGGCGAGACAACCCTTCTAAAATAAAAGGAATCAACGACATCCTCGAGAAGTTGTTGATTTTAGAATTCAAGAGATGGAGTCTCAGTCCACCTATACTTGAACTTCAAAAAACACAAAATATATTAGTAATTGATATTAAAAAAATAAATAAAGACAGTAGAGAAAGTATCACTTTAAAAGAAGTAGAAGTGCTAGGTTTCGACTTCTTTGACCTCAACTGAAATAAGTGTAAGAAAATATACATATTCATAAACAACTATATAACAGATGTTGAAATTGACCAGCTGCTACACAATAAATATTAAACTGAAACAACTACATAAAAAGACGTACACATATTGAAGTCTCGGGTTGAAGAGGGACATCAGAAGGATTTTGAAGAGATGCTTGATCTTTAGTAGACATTATATGACCTGAGAACATATAAGAAAACATAAGCCTATTACCCAACATAGAAGAACCAATAATAATAAAAAAGACAATTACCAACAGAACAAAACAAAGAAAAAGACAATAATACACATTCAAAGGTAAGTACATTAAACAAAACACCATATAAGACACAATTAGGTTATGGACAAGCCTATTAACCAAGACTTTGATATAAATACCAGCTATGGTACTTTTTTTTATTGGTTGTGTGATGTGCTTTATATTTTTTGCTACCTTTGTGGTGCAAGGACAAAAAGAGCCCTTAATTTACCCCTATACAAAATAGGATGAGTTGGGTGATGGTATTGTCAAGTGCAAAAATTATGCACATTCATACACACCAAGACATCTGACATGTAAAAAGACTTTTGGGTAGGCTAATTGCAAAACAAAAGAGTTTATTAATATACATTTTTTAGATGAAATCAAAGAAGTGATGAATATTTGATGAATACTAAGTTACCGGGTCTATTTTTATAACATACTTGTTGTTGAGAAGTTAACTTAATTATCAATATGCCTAACAGAAGGTCATTGTGCCTAACAGAAGATATTGTTGAGAAACAGACTTGATTGCAGAGCTAACTGGCATTATTTGTGTTTGTTTGTTGTTTGAACAGACATTCATCATCCTTCAACCCAAACCTAGTTTGTGTGTTTAATTTATTTGCTACTACATGAAATTGATTAAGTAGGTCTATTTTGAAAACATAATAAAAGAAGTGAAGAGTCCTCAGTTAGTAGGTGTAGTTTGAAAATATATTTGTTGCTGATAAGGTAACTTAAAAGGTGATGAACAAACCCTAGTTTGTGTGTTTAATTTATTCACAAGTAGGTCCAGCATAGTGTAGTGTTAGGAAGAAAGACAACGACATGAAATTGATTACTTAGGATGAGGATAGGTCAAAACATGGAAGCACAGGACAGTGTGAAGAGAAATCACGACAGAAAACAAAGCATAAATTTAGCATAAATAATAAAAGCAAAAATCACGATAGAAACCATAATAGAAGAGTAATACTAACCTTAATCGTTGACTGAATCGAAGATGAAGAAACTTAATCGTCAAAACGAAGATGAAGAAAGTAAATCGCCAAATAGAAGATGAAGAAACTGAAACAGGTAGAAGACAGTAGTGTGAATCAGTTAATTAGAACGAAGAAGAAGAAGAAATCGGAGAAGAAGAAAGAAGAGGAGCGAAGGAGACGAACCTGGTGAGGAGAAATCGCCGGTCGTCACTAGGGTTGAGAGCGAGAGAGAGAAGAGTGAGGGAGCGGAAAGAATAAAAAAAAATTAAAAAAAAATCTATTTATACCTACCCAATTAATACAACTAATTAATCTACCCTACACACTTTATACCAAGAATAAAATATGTACATTTATACCCCATTTTACTCAAAAAAAAGTCACATAATTATAAAGAATTTTTTTTTATAG
This sequence comes from Fagopyrum tataricum, assembly GCA_002319775.1. Taxonomy (NCBI): domain Eukaryota; kingdom Viridiplantae; phylum Streptophyta; class Magnoliopsida; order Caryophyllales; family Polygonaceae; genus Fagopyrum; species Fagopyrum tataricum. The sequence continues at coordinate 59,640,673 of CM008279.1, forward strand.
CAGTGGAGTGACAAATTATGATCTTAAAGTACTAATATGTAAAAGTGATAGCCTCTAGAAATTCCTTACGTGAACGATATGTAAAGTCATAAAAAATAATAATATATATTCTTTTTCTTTCGAAGACAGCCATGCTATTTGCTAATTGCGAACCCAACCCATGTGATGAATTAGTAATAAGTAGGACATGGCTTCATTACTTCCATCTTTCTCTCACCAGTCGTTCCTCTTTTAATTTTTTTCTTCTTTTCTAAGATAATCATTCATTACCATCAGTAATTACGTAATCATAAAGCTTTGGAAATAAAAAATGGTAATCTTCTTTTTCAATATTCCACAAGTTATCCCTACAAATTCCTTTCTCCATTGCTAAGTCTCACTTTCAAAACATCGATCCAATGGCTTCTTCTTCTTCGATTCATCTCCTCATTCTTTCACTCCTCTTCTTGCCCCATTTCATCTCTTTCTGTGCTTCGGAAGATGAATCTGCAACGAAGCTGCAGTCTTATATTGTGTATATGGGAGGATCATCAAGCAATGGAGAAGAAGATGAGTTGAGTGTTGCAGAATCAGATCATTTGCGGCTTCTATCTTCTCTAATACCAAGGTATATATATATATATTCCACGTGTCAAATTCCTCGTTAAATATCCGTTAAGTGGTGATCCGAGTCCGATCCGAGTCGGAATAAATACTTAAATTGAATAACCGATCATATCAGAATAAAAGCATCGGATATCCGGAATTACCCACCGGCTCTAGATCAGTTGTGTTTGAATGTTTTGGTTGATTTGCTATAGGGGGAATAAGGAAAGGATTGCTCTTTCGCATGTCTACCATCATGCATTTCGGGGATTTTCTGCCATTCTTACTGACAAAGAAGCTTCTGTATTATCTGGTAAGGATACAAATGAATGAAAATTGAAAAAGATGAGTATAATAATGTATGCTGAGAAAATGTAGTGCAGGTCATGAGGAAGTAGTATCAGTGTTTCCAGATCCAAGGCTTACACTCCATACCACTCGCTCATGGGACTTTCTAGAACAAGAAGAAGCTGTCATCCAATCATTCAAACGCCCATCTTCTACCTCTGATGATGATGTCATCATTGGAATGATTGATACTGGTGTTTTTCCTTTTTTAACCCTAAATCTTACTAATTGCTTCCAAAATCATAGATGAGATCTCATCACAATTCACATTATAACAATAATAAATACACAGGAGTATTCCCAGAATCGCCTAGCTTTAGTGACAAGGGCATCGGAGAAATACCTCGCAGATGGAGAGGAGTCTGCATCCACAACTCTACCTCCCAGAACAAATTCTGTAACAGGTAATTAGGGCCCGTTTGATATATATAATTTTTCGGAATAACTAAGTACACGGCAGTAAAGTTTACAATTGCACGACGATTTCGAAAACCGGTACCGTCACGGTTTTGGGATCTGTAACCGTGGTAGAACACCGTGGATGTTCTACCACAGTCACGGATCCCGAAAACCGTGAAAGATTTACATTATAAATATTACAAATATAAAGTTAAACAAAAATTAAAAAAATTCTGACGGTGATCGTGTCAGAATTTTTTATTTTTTATTTTTTCCCTGCCACGGTTACGGTTTCGGATTATCTGTGCAACTGTGAATTCCTCCGCCGTGCGTTTTAAATCGCCCAAAAATTTTAAAGTATATAAAAAAGGAGATAAGATGGATATTAAGGAGTATATCGGAATATCTAAGATTTTTTTATGTCAATAGACTCAATGCCCATATCAGTGACAAATTTACATTTTTTTTGTAGAAAGATAATTGGCGCAAGGTATTATAAGACCCCAGACGATCTATTCTCGTCAAGCAACAATACAGGGTCGGCACGGGACAATGTGGGACATGGGACCCACACAGCATCGACAGCAGCTGGCTCAATGGTGGCAAATGCCAGCTACTTGGGGTTGGCAAAGGGGACAGCAAGAGGAGGTTCATCTACTGCACGCATTGCTGTTTACAAAGCATGCTCGCTCAGCGGATGTGATGGATCCGCCATACTCAAGGCAATAGACGATGCTGTTAAAGATGGAGTTGACATTCTATCAATCTCCCTTGGCATGAGTTTGTTGTTGCAGTCCGAGTTTGTTACTGACCCCATTTCCATCGGATCCTTCCACGCGCAGAAAATGGGAGTCATGGTTATATGCTCAGCTGGGAATGATGGACCTGAACCTTATACTGTTGTTAATACAGCTCCTTGGATTTTCACTGTTGCAGCCTCTAACATTGATAGGGACTTCCAGACTAAAGTCATCCTTGGAAATGAGATTGCTTTCAAGGTGATAACCACCCTATATCATACAAAATATATATATATATATATATATATATATATAAATTTTGTTCATTTTCTTCATCATTCGAAAAAAACTATATGTTTATTTTTTACGATAAAAATTCATTTTTGAAAAATTAGAAAACATTGAACAGTTCACAATGAGCCTCTGACCAGAACCCTATATATATATATATATATATATATATTCTTACGGAAGAGCGAAGAGAAATTTTGTTCATTTTTTTCTTCATTGAAAAAAAATGTGTATGTTTTGGAATAAGAATTGATTTTGAAAATTTAGAAAAATTAAACAATTCACAATGAGCCTCCTGACCATAACCAGCCATATATATATATATATATATATATATATATATATATATATATATATATATATATATATATATATATGACTTTTTAAATTTTGATATGATTTTAAACCAGGGTTCAGCAATTACTCTGTCAAATCTCAGCAACTCTACCAAGTATCCTCTTGCATTTGCGGGGGACCTTGCTGCAGACTTCACTCCTCCATCGGAAGCAAGGTGGATGATCTGTTATGTGCATCTGAAATTTACATGGAAAATCAGTTTCTCATGTATTATGAAAATGCAGCAACTGTATCCCAGGATCCTTGGATGCAAAGAAAGTTGCTGGAAAGATCATTGTATGCATGGATATATACCCCAGCATTGCAAGGAAGATCAAGAAACTGGTTGTGGAGGATGCCGGTGCAAGAGGGTTGGTGTATGTCAGTGACATCTCAAAGACTGTACCTTTCGATGCAGGCTCTTTTCCGTTTGTACAAGTTGGAGAAGATGCCGGCCTGCAGATTCTCAACTACATCAACTCTACCAAGTATGTCAACACTCACTCATTTCAACCAAATATATATATATATAAAAGTTATTTTCGAGTAATGATGTAATTCTATCTAGGAACCCAACTGCTACTATCCTTCCTACTGTTACAGTAGGAGGGTTGAGACCGGCACCAATAGTCGCAGATTTTTCATCAAGAGGACCAGGAGGCGTCACGGAAAACATCCTCAAGGTCAAGCATTTTGAAATGGATGCCTTGAGTATTAGCAGAGTGTAAATTTTGGAGTGAAACATATACTGAAAATTGTGGTGACCTTATGTTTCAGCCTGACATAATGGCACCAGGAGTTGCAATATTAGCAGCTGTAACACCAGACAGTGAGACTTTGGACGATCCTATTGGAGGAAAGCCGACAACATTTGGTTTGAGATCCGGTACTTCCATGGCTTGTCCTCATGTAACGGGTGCAGCTGCGTTGATCAAATCTGTTCACCGTCATTGGACACCATCTATGATCAAATCCGCATTAATGACCACAGGTATGTTTAAGATGAGTATCATATATATACTACGTCAGTTCACAAATAATTGTTGTTTTAGCATTTTGCACACTTATTAAAAAAAGCTATGAAATATACCATTATATCCATAATCATTGTCATATTTTTTTTCTTTATTGAAAATCACAACTAAGCAAATATTAATGATTAGAAGGATAAATGTGTAAAGTAAATGTCAAAATAGCTAAAATGACAATTATTTTTGAACAGAAGTATTAAGCTATAATGACAATTATTTGTAAACGGAAGGAGTAGTAGATTGATCCGTTTGATTTGAAAAGTTTCACCTTTTCCGGCAGCGACCACATCAAACAATATGGGAAAAGGATTGACAAATACAACAGGTGACTCAGCAAGCCCACATGAGTCAGGAGTCGGAGAGATATCTCCGGTTAAAGCCCTTGACCCTGGGTTGGTTTTTGCAACTACAACACAAGACTATCTGCATTTCCTGTGCTATTGTAATTACTCAAACAAGAGCATCAGATCCATGGCAAAGACAATGTTCAGCTGTCCAAACAAATCTCCTGACGGCTTGATATCTGATATTAACTATCCATCAATCTCCATAGGCGGGATGACGAGTCATCATAGTAGAACGGTTAGAAGGCGTGTGATCAATGTAGGTTCTCATAACTCCACATACACTGTCAGTGTGCAAGCTCCTTGGGGATTAATGGTCAATGTCTCGCCCAAGAAGATTGTTTTTGGGGAGGGGTTACAAACGGCGTCATTCAAAGTTACATTCTCTCAGGCTAAGCAGAAAGGATACAAGTTTGGATCGCTGACATGGTCAGACGGGCAACATAAGGTCCGTGTTGTATATGCAGTGAATATTGTATAGAAGTTGAATGTGAATTAGACATGCAAACACACAGCAAGAAAATACATGAGATAAAACAGTTTTTACAAGTACAAGAAAGATAGGAAAGGTTAGAAATGGGTTTCAGACATGCTGAAACTCTTGTCTACTTCTCATGTATGTTGAACTTACATAATTTTATTGATACAAAATCAGTTACTGATCCAATCACCTTTCTAAATTTCAACCCCAAGCTAAACATTGAGCAATGTTGTTTCAAAATGCCTACTTTCAAGCAAAAGTCCAAAACATATTCAAATAAAGTTAAAATTTCTCAAATAGCCTAATTAAGATTTGAAAATGGGAATAAACTTACAAAAACTTCTAGTTTTGAACCATCAGCAGTGACGAGATCCATCTTGGGGAAACCAGAACAAAGAGTAAGGGAGTGAAGACGACAATGAAGCATGTCAAAGGAAAGAAGGGTCAATAATAGGTTTACAAATACAATTAGGAGTAACAGAGTTATCAAACTATAAATACTTATTCATCAGCCTCAAGCCAATTTGCAGTTTCTGGATATGTTTACCTAAACAATGTTAAGGTTGGCATCTGAGATGAAAAAAAGAGAATCAAAGGAAGGAGATACAATCCCCTGATATCTGCATGTCTCCATCAGCTGCAACAATCTAGGATTACAGGCAGTTTTCAGCCAAATGAAAACAAATTGAGATAATAGAGCCTAGGTTGCACTCAGTTACAAGCAGAACCTGCTAACTACATGAGCCTTAACTAACATAACATGAATACACTTTCTTTTTTTTTTTGGAATAATTTTACACGCAGCATATTATATTGCATACATAAATAGGACACCCATTCCGCTGATTTGGCTGCAGCTAGGATGGAAAAAACCCGACATGACAAGACAAGCTGTTAACGTCTAATGGTTGATGAGTTCTTGATCATCACTTCATGGAAAAAATTTCGGAACGGCAGCACATTGCCAGAAGTTACAACTTACGACCGCATCTACCACCAGTTATCCTAAATACTGCCACCCACAATAATGCACAAGGTGAGTAAGAACATGTTTTCACTATAATATGACAGTAATCAGCAACTTCTGTACCAATATGGAACAAAATATGAAAGGTAACCTCTAAACTAAAGTTACTTAAGGAACCGAAACTTGAATGCTCAATGAGATCATGTGGCAAAGATTTTTGCATTGAACATTGTCCTAATTAAAGCACACCTAAGAACTAATTTTATTTCTTTGTTCTTTCATAAGACACTGATCACTATGAGCCATTGTAGTCCTATGCGATGCAGAAGTAGAGCTAATGAGTTTTTCCTACCCATTATCAAATACTAATCATATAGAGTAGTCACTCATAGTTCCTTTGTCAAAGGGGTGAAGCCAGGGGCAGTGCACAAGATTTTATTTTATGAGGGCTAAGGTGTCTTTCACACTGATGGAACCGACGCAAGTATCATACGGTCATACCATGAAAGTATAAAACAAAAAATAGTTCACACCACACAGTATAGTAAGAAGAAAAATTGACATCAATGCTATAAATTTAAATTTAAACCTTCTCAAAAAGTCGGAGTTCCCTGGAATCATCCAGCTGCAGATACTGCCCATTAACCAAAATACCCTTTGCATTTATGAGAACCACATAAACATTGATTCCTTCTATGCCCGGATTGGGGCAGACCATAATTATATGTGAGCTCAGTCATCGGTGGTATGTGCTGAATAGCAAAAAAACCAACATGGATGAGATGTTCACCGCTTTTTTCAGCTGCAACTAACTGCCAGAGAACATTAGGTGAGCAACTGTGATTCATAAACCGACCAACATTTCCGGCATCTTTTGCATTAATGATTAATGGAGATGGGGGAACAGATTCCTCATTTATGTCGGTTGTTGTCTCCTCGTCTATTAACACAGGATCATAGTTCCATTTAAATGAACTATCATGAGCACGAGTTGTATCAAAAATGTAGTCATTGTACTCGCCTCCACTTCTATCAAACTTTGCTTTTTCAAAGACCTCACCAGCGTATTCACAAATAAAAGTCCCAGCTCGTATGGCATCCCATGACCTTAAACCCCAACCCCTGTCCTTTGTCTTAAAAACTTCAAGACGAGCTTTAAGTCCAATTTGCAAAACTCTATTCTTGCAGTTGGAAGTACACGGGCATGATGACCCGCATTCATACACCAATGGCTTACGAACCACTAATACCCCATTTCCGATATAAGGGAAATCACCCCCATTTTTCCGGATGCAAGCACAGTTGAGATCCCCTGCAGAACATTCCTTTCGACAATCGCAACTGGCGGAAGGCAGTGAAAGACTGAATGATTTTGAATGTCTGACAGTAGAAATGTAGGTAAAGTAGGGAGGTCCCTTTTCACCATCAATGTCATTAACAAGAGCAACTGAAATACTTTCAGCACCTGAAGTGAGGTCTGGAAGGATAAGTCCGGGCCTAGAAGAAATTTCTTGCTTCCACCTCTGAACTGATTGCCAGACAGAAAAAGCTGAAGTTTGACCAGGAACTCTAACCATTTTATATTTAAAAGCACTGGCACCAGATTTTGTTTTATCAATCCATGAATCCTCAATGGAATAAAGGCCATCATAGACATAGATCTTGGTGTTTGGATTAACTGAATCTTTAATTCCTCGGATAACCCTTATCTCATTTCCACGACGAAAACTTTTGTCTAGGGCCAGATTACCTCTCTCTAGCTTCTGATCAGTTGCAACCTTGTCCTTGCTACTGAAATTTCCACCATGACCAGTATAAATTAAAACATCCTTGTCGTCAGCATTGTCATCGTATGATCCTGATGACACAATGGAAACAGCAACTGGCTCTTCTTCCACCCCATCTTTCAACACCATGTAGTCAATTCCTGCCATAGATGGAGCATGTAATCCTACAATGCACATCTCCATGCGAAAATAGAATATATCCCCAATTTCAATGCCGGGAACAGCACCAATCCTCTTTTTAGAATTAGTCCGAATACCAGCAAGCATCATGATATTACCTGATCTCAAGTCAGAACGATTAATCAGCATTGATTGTGCTTCCTTGGAATCTTCAAGCTGAGCAACTCTCCTTCTGGCTGCATCAAATTTCAAAAGTACGTAATTTACCAGTTCCCTATTCCCATCTTCTTGGTCAGGTTGGCCTAAAGTCAAACCTGGATAAAAAGCCTTTTCACGTTTCTTGGGCATTTCAGATGGATCGCGAACCCTCTTTGCCTTTTTCTGTGATGAATTTGAGCCCTGCGCTTGTGATGGAGTTTTTTTCTTCCCTCCAACATATCCATCTCCATTGAAATCCATGGATGAGCTACTGCCTCCATTTCCTGAAAGATGTACACCATGGCCCATTTGTGGAGTCCCAAATGAGCGAAGCGGGACAGCAGCAGCAGGGCTAGGAATGCCTTCATCTTGCTGAAGTTGAGCCCCAGCAGCTGTCTGAGCCCCCTGAGGCACACTGAAGGGATAAAAGGGAGAGAAACCGGACGGGAATGGACCGAAAGGAGAGGAACAAACAAATGGAGGAGCTTGCGGTGGATTAGGAAACATTGGTACCAATGTCCTCAGAGGCTTCACATCCAGAACCCTAGACTTATCTAATGTGGCCGAAGGAGGCATTGTATTCGAACCAGAAGCCCTTTCCATATCCAAGCCTGTTCTTATATAACTGCTATAAGCAAAACACCAAGCAATATCTTAACGCCGAACTCTACGATTTCGACCTTCCAGCCACGTTTCTACTTATGTATATAAACTACGACATCAAAATCTGCTTTACCTCAACAAAAACGCTTGCAACTCGCCAATAAACTAGAGATCCTAATTCATACTCAACACCCTGAGGAATAAAACCAACAGAGCAAATCAATGACCGCAAACAAAAGTTAGTCCCAAAAAATAAGTACGAGACTCGAAATAAAAAAATAAAAAAGTTGAGCGAAAGCGTTCGTAGAAAATTCTATGAGTTAAAGCACCGATCAGAAAATACCTTTTTTGAGAGATCTGAAAATTCAAGATCCAAATTCTACCAGAACAGCGTTGAGAATCGGGGAATAACATTACGGAATACAAAATCAACCGTTGAATAGACCAAATTAGAAAATTTGAAGAGCGACTACCTGTAAATCGACTAGGGTTTGGTGAACAGGGAGAGATGGCGAAAGACGAGCGACAGTCGAACTGTAGAAGTACGTTGAACATGAACCTTTTCCAAGCTTAGTCAGTATTGCTCATGTCTTTTTATTTTTTTGTGTCTTTTTATTTTTTTGAGTTTTTTTTTCCTCTCTCTGTACTCTACTTACATTTTGGCTTCCCGCCCCACGTGTACGGATGTAGTTGACCGGGTTCACTTTGCTTCGATCGATTTCAGCTCCTCGGGGTCGGATAATTTTTTGATGAGATGTCAAGACGTAATTTATGAATTGACTGTTGTAAAGAATCACAAGATGAGATATTCAGTATAATTGGTCAAGAGTAGCAATTGACACTCCCCAAGTACAGTTGATAAGAGCGTAGAGATGTGTAAGATAATATTTATATAAAATCACAAGTGTAATGGTCATATCAATGTAAATATATGATATGAATATAAGGTTATTTTTCAAAGAATAATGTTATCACCAACATGCTCTAAGAAATCTTCTAAACAAATACAAGTGTGCAAAAGAAAGAAAAAGTGATCAAGTGATCGCACAAAATTTCAGGGAAAAAGTTATCTTGGATCGAGTGATTGATGAACTTGGATCGGGTGTATCAATCAACTTCGATAGAGTGGTGAGCAAAGCATGTAGCCTTCGATCGAGTAAGTAGCAAGTCAAATCATAATCACAAAAATCAAGTATGAGAAACAATTAGGGGTTTGGGGATAGTTACTTCAAACCCTTACTAAGCTACATGAAATAGATGTTATGCCAATATAGAATATGATAACTTAGATGATCAAGTAACACATAATGCTACTAAACTTATGTAGGCATGTTAAGCATGTGAAAATCAAAGCTTGAGTCATCCAAACAATAAGTGTCACATGGTGTTTGTTATTCAAATGTTGAAAGACAACTATAAGTCACTAGTAAGCTCTAAATCAAGACATATAAGCATCACATGGTGTTTGTTATTTGCAAGCATGAATAAACTTAGTTTAGCATGGATTAACACAAAGCAAGAACGTAAGCCACCCTTTCGGCCCTAGCTAAACATACTCTGGCATGGATAGGCATCTAAACAAGCATCATTATAAGGAATTACTTATGAGTCTCATCCTTGATAGCCGGCCATATAAGAATATAGATTCATGCTTGAAACTAAAAAATGTGCATAAGAGGAACAATCTATATAGAAATCTAGCATCCGACATTCATATAAGAATCAAACATGGATTAAACATTCAAAACGGATAAGTCTCTCATATATGCTCACTGGCATGCATTGATAATCATTTATTTTCTAAGGCATAACATTAATTCAAGGGACATAGAGATGAAATGAGGAATATAGACGAAAGAATTGAGTGATTTGGACTTACCAAACAAAAGTTATGATGAAAACAAGATTGCAAATTGATCAAACTTCACTTCCTTCAGCTTTTCACTCAAGAACACCAAGAACAATTGAATATTTGTGTAACTAGGAGAGAGAGAGAGAGAGAGAGAGAGAGAGAGAGAGAGAATTTGTCGTGATTTACACCTAAAGTGTGTGAGATATCTAATTCTAATGCAGTCAAGCCCTTTATATAGGCCTATATACGTTGTCAACTCATTAAAAAGAATCTTTTTAACAAACTCAAGTGGCTGGCGGTTACACTTTTTTTGTCCGAGTTTTCCATTTTACTCGATCGACATTGATGTCTCACTCGATCGAGTAGAAAGGAAATTTCCAATCCACTCGATCCATGTTGAAAGTAGGTCAGCCGAGTGACTTTTTTTCTTCGTTCGAGTTGAATGGAAAACTCGAAGGACAAGGTTGGCGGGATCTTGGCATGAGCCTAGTACACTTCACATGGATCGAGTGGTCCATCGAGTGGCACTTATTCTTCCGAGTGTATCTTCGATCACTTGATCGGCTTGATATGATTCCAGCTTGTATGGAGAGCCTAAGTCACCCTACATAGAGTGCTTCTTCTTTATGCGAGTGAGTGGTCTTCTTCTATTGAGTGAGCATATTCATTCCATCCAGTGGACTTGCAAGCTCCTTGATGAGTCTTCAACTTTTCTTTCTTCGACTTGGGCCTTTTTTCCTTGTTTCTATGGAGCTTTCTTCTTGATTTCCTTCCTTGCTTTTCATGGATGATGTGATGATGTGAGCTTCCTTAGCTTTGATGGCTTCCATTCCTTTAAGCTCAAATTTGGACCAAAAACACCTAAACACTAGAGAAAAAGAGGAGTATACATTCTTTGATGTATTTAAGTATTAACAAAGATGTAAATGTCTTATCCCATGCAAAAACTAAGGAAAACACATGAAAGTAACACTACAAAAGATAACATAAAAACATTTTATTAGACATCGTCACGGTGTTGACTTCAATATGTTTGATTCAGACTTCCTCAAAGGATTGCACATGAAACATAATGTCACCAAGTGAACACAAATCTTAGTTCTTTCCACTCAAGAATGTCTCTCAAGTGATTAATTTATTGTTTCGCTTGGTTAGTATGAGTTCTAATTGATTGCGTTAAGGTTCTTACTCAAGCTTGGTAACATGTTTGTCATTGTTTGTTTTGTTATTTGAGAGATTGATTTGAGGGTAGAAACTCATGTATTATGCTGATAAAGATACAAATTATATATAGCAAAGAGAAGGGTGTAGTAAGGAAATGAAATAAGTAGACTAAGGAAAGAAGATAAGAAAATTGTCCTAATATACATAGGAAGAGATGCAATGTTAATATACACATTGATGACGATGGTAATATAATCTCAATACTCCCCATCAAGTAAGAGCATGGATGTCCAAATGCCCAACTTGCGAAGTAAGTAATGGAACTAATTGTCGCCAAGTGCCTTTGTGAAAATGTCGGCAAGATGATCCGTGGAACGAATGTGGCTGGTGGAGATTGAACCGTTTAGGACTTGATCTCTAATGATGTGATAGTCGACTTCGATATGTTTGGTTTGATCATGGAAGATGGGATTGGAGGCGATGTGTAACGCAACATTATTATCACACCGAATACGCATGAGTTGCGTGAGAATGATTCCAAAGGATTTGAGGAGAGATTTGAGCCATATTAACTCGCATGTTGCTGAAGACATAACCCTATACTTGGCTTCGGCTGAAGATTGGGATACAATTTTATTGTTTCTTGGTCTTCCATGTAGTGGAAGACATAACCCTATGCAAAGTAAAGGCATAACATGATAAAATAAAAGTGCAACTAAAAACTTAGTATTAAAACGCACTATCAACGAGCATGAAGGTTGACCGTCCACTTGTTGTTTCCACCTACACGTGACTCACACATGACCACTTATCGAAAAGCAAGCATCAAACGCCAAAGATCTGGATTGAGCCGATCAACCAAGCTTATGGAGGCCAATCGGGTTTTTCTTAGTGATGAGCCCGCTTCGATATTTTATCCTTCTAGACATTTTTAGTTTACCATGATCCATTAAGGGCAAATCTATCTTTTCAAAGATAGTTTTGGTAGATATTTGATATGTGTTGATGACGACACGACAAAACACTACAAGTGCACGGTTATAAAAGTCGTAGTACATGAAGTACATCAAGGCCGTATCCACGAGGACTAGCTTGGTTGTTCAATTGGCAAATGAATCACAAGTTTGGTTAAGCAGAATTTTAAAAAGGGTTTGGTTCATGAGTTAAGGTGGAATTATCAATAGTTTTGACATCAATGGTATTAAAAATCTAGGGGTGATAGCTGCTCACACCAAATCATGGTTGAAATCATGCTTAAAGAATATATAGACAAAATGTGGAACAAAACATGTTTTTTGGTTGGTTTATTTCGGATCTCATTCATTCTAAGTGTAAGTAAGATGGATCAAGACGCTCTATACTCACTCTTGTGATTTTAGCCTAAAAAAAACAAGCCTATAACACATGAGAAAGGTTACATCAATAAGATAGTTGAGCTCACGCCAATGACCATCTAACAATACAAAACATGCTCTTAGGGATAGATTACAGTCATTACACGTTAGGAGGAAGGTTAGGTTTTCACATGTTATCCTACCTAATCCAATTCCTAGTGTATTAACATTGCAATCTACAAGCTCAATTTTAAAAAACAAGTAGAGATGAACTAAGTTAAGCCCATTCCTTTATTCTACGACGATGATGACATGCCAGCTTACTACCATCACACATTGGAGATACAATCCTCTACTACTTTTTTGCCTTAGCCGATTCGAAAATAGTTTTAGTTTTCTTATTATTTTGGAAAAAAAATCGAGATACAATCCCCAACTACTTTTGAGCCTTAGCCGATTTCATCAAACGACTTCAAGAAAGGATTAGATGTGATTGTTTAACCAAATGAATACAAATTGATATTAGGGTTCTCAATGTTCAGGTTATGGGTGGATTAACCACTCCTATCGTCACAAATTAACCTTAACCTTACTGGATACATCCTATCGTCCACAAATTAACCTTAACCTTACCAGATACATTCGCTCATCACCCGTAAGGTGACTAAGTGGATAGGTTAATGTGTAAAACTATGAATATTGTGAACATATATTATAATTTTGAAGCATTTTTCCACGTGTTACATACAATTTACATTTTAAAATAAATCATATTAATAAAGAAGACATAAAACTGTATATATAATGCATTATTATACCATAAATTTTAATAATATAGTGATTTTAGAATTAAATAACACAGGTTTCACTCACTTTTTTTTTGGATCGGGTGATTTGGATACTCCACTTGTACCGGTGAAATTGCAAATAGAGCCTCCTAAGTTGCACTTAGTTACAAGTAGAACCTGCTGACTACATGAATCTTAACCAACATAACATGAATATACATTCCAAGCATAAATAGGCCACACATTCCCCCGACGTAGCTGCAGCTAGGTTTGAAAAAACCAGAAAAGATAAGACGAGCTTTAGCCATCTAATGGTTGATGTCTCCATCAATACTGCAAGCCACAAGAATGCACAAGGTAAGGGCGTGATTTTCACCAACATTTGACACTGATCAGCAAGTTCTGTAACAATATGGAACAAAATATGATTAAAGGTGACAACTAACCAAAGTTACTTCAAGAACCATATATTTGAATACTCAATGAGATCTTGTGACAAAGACTCCCATATTGAAGCACACTTAAGAACTACTTTCATAAGACACTGATCATTATGAGTCATATGCAATTAAGTAGAACTGATGAGCTTTTCCTAGCCATTATTAAACACTAATCACATAGAGTAGAATTACACAAAACAAGATATTTCTTATATGAGGGCGTCATTTCAAACCATGAAAGTGTAACACACAAAAAGCTCACACCGCACACAATAGCGTAAGAAAAATGATATTTAGGTAACAATAATGCAAAATATTTGAAATCAAACCTTCTCAAAAGTAGGAGTTCCCAGGAACCATCCAGCTGCAGACACTGCCCACTCTAACCAAAATAACCTTTGCATTTATGTGATCCACATAAACATTGATTCCTTCTATGCATGGATTGGGGCAGACCATAATCATATGTGAGCTCAGTCATCGGCGGAATGTGCTGAATTGCAAAAAATCCAACATGGACAAGAGCTTCACTGTTTTTTTCAGTTGCAACTAATTGCCAGAGAACATTAGGTGAGCAACTATGATTTATAAACCGGCCAACATTTCCAGCATCTTTCGCATTAATGATTAATTGAGGTGGGGGAACAGATTCCTCATTTATGTCGGTTGTTGTCTCCTCGTCTATCAACACAGGATCATAGTTCCATTTAAATGAACTATCATGAGCACGAGTTGTATCAAAAATGTAGTCATTGTACTCGCCTACACTTCTATCAAACTTTGCTTTTTCAAAGACTTCACCAGCATATTCACATATAAAAGTCCCTGCTCGTATGGCATCCCATGACCTCAAACCCCAACCCCTGTCCTTTGTCTTAAAAACTTCAAGACGAGCTTTAAGTCCAATTTGCAAAACTCTATTCTTGCAGTTGGAAAGACATGGGCAAGATGACCCGCATTCATACACCAATGGTTTACGAACCACTAATATCCCATTTCCAATATAAGGGAAATCACCCCCATTTTTCCGGACACAAGCACAGTTGAGATCACCTGCAGAACATTCCTTTCGACAGTGGCAACTCGGGGAAGGCAAGGAAAGACTGAATGAATTTGAATATCTGACAGTAGAAGTGTAGGTAAAGTAGGGAGGTCCCTTTTCACTATCAATGTCATTAACGAGAGCAACTGAAATACTTTCAGCACCTGAAGTTAGGTCTGGAAGGATAAGCCCGGGCCTAGAAGAAATTTCTTGCTTCCACCTCTGAACTGATTGCCAGACAGAAAAAGCTGAAGTTTGACCAGGAACTCTAACCATTTTATATTTAAAAGCACTGGCACCAGATTTTGTTTTATCAATCCATGAATCCTCAATGGAATAAAGGCCATCATAGACATAGATCCTGGTGTTTGGATTAACTGAATCTTTGATTCCTCGGATTACCCTTATCTCATTCCCACGGCGAAAACTTTTGTCTAGGGCCAGATTACCTCTCTCTAACTTCTGATCAGTTGCAACCTTGTCCTTGCTACTGAAATTTCCACCCTGACCAGTGTAAATTATAACATCCTTGTCTTCAGCATTGTCATCATATGATCCTGATGATACGACGGAAACAGCAACATGATCTTCTTCTGCCCCGCCTTTCAACATCATGTAGTCAATTCCTGCCATAGATGGAGCATGTAATCCTACAATGCACATTTCCATGCGAAAATAGAATATATCCCCAATTTCAATGCCGGGAACAGCACCAATCCTCTTTTTAGAATTAGTCCGAATACCAGCAAGCATCATGATATTACCCGATCTCAGGTCAGAACGATTAATCAGCATTGATTGTGCTTCCTTAGAATCTTCAAGCTGAGCAACCCTCCTTCTGGCTGCATCAAATTTCAGAAGGACATAATTTACCAGTTCCCTATTCCCATCTTCTTGTTCAGGTTGGCCTAAAGTCAAACCTGGATAAAAACCCTTTTCGCGTTTCTTGGGCATTTCAGATGGATCACGAACCCTCTTTGCCTTTTTCTTTGATGAATTTGAGCCTCGTGCTTGTGATGGAGTATTTTTCTTCTCTCCAACATATCCATCTCCATTGAAATCCATGGATGAGCTACTGCCTCCATTGCCTGAAAAATGTGCACCATGACCCATTTGTGGAGTCCCAAATGAGCGAAGCGGGACAGCAGCAGCGGCGGGGCTAGGGATCTCTTCATCTTGCTGTTGCTGGGCCCCAGCAGCAGTTTGAGCCCCCTGAGGCACACTGAAGGGGTAAAATGGAGAAAAACCGGCCGGGAATGGGCCTAAAGGAGAGGAACAGACAAATGGAGGAGCTTGCGGTGGATTAGGAAACATTGGTACCAAAGTCCTCAGTGGCTTCACATCCAGAACCCTAGACTTATCTAATGTGGCCGAAGGAGGCATTGTATTCGAACCAGAAGCCCTTTCCATATCCAAGCCTGTTCTTATATAACTGCTGTAAGCAAAACACCAAGCAATATCTTAACGCCGAACCCTACGATTTCGACCTTCCAGCCACGTTTCTACTTATGTATACAAACTACGACATCAAAATCTGCTATACCTCCACAAAAACGCTTGCAACTCGCACTAGAGATCCTAATGCATACTCAACACCCTGCGGAATAAAACCAACAGAGCAAATCATTGACCGCAAACATAAGTTAGTCCCCAAAAAAGAAGCACGAGACTCGAAATCGAAACAGTTGAGCGAAAGCGTTCGTAGAAAATCCTAACAGCTAAAAGCACATATCAGAATAGACCATTACTGAGAGATCTGAAAACTCAAAATCCAAATTCTACTAGGACAACGTTGAGAGTCGGGGAACAACATAACGGGATCATACATTTAGGGCGTTGAATACACAATATAAGAAAGATTGGAAGAGCATTTACCTTTAAATCGACTAGGGTTTACAGAACAGGGAGAGATGGCGAAAGGCGAGAGACGGTAGAACTGTAGAAGAACGTTGAATATGAACTTTTCTGAATGTGCTCGAGTCACTGCCTCTCTCTTTTACTACCGTGATTTGTTTCTTTACTACCGTGATTTATTTCTTTATGGTATCGTCATAAAAAAAAAAAACATACTTACGTTTTGGTATACAATTATATGATATCAAATTGATATTAATTTTCTCCTATTTTGATACCTAAAACATGAGATATCACGTATCTAAAATTGTTCTTTCTTTTTTATTTTTTATTTTTAAAATAATAATATCAGATATCAATCTCATACTCATTTTAATGACCCATACCCATATCTCGATACTTATATCATTGTCTATATATGACATATGTTACGATAAGAAATAAAAACAATAATGTATCGTCGGATTAATGCATGAACTGCTAAATTCATTGCCTATATAAGGATGTGTAAATATATTATTTATTATTTAGATCGTGTATATGGTATAACAATATCATGCAAAATATATTATGGAAACTAATATTTATGATACAATAATTAATGGAGATAATTAAATCTAGTAGTGCTTCTAAAGAGGTATATTTTGGATTATTTTTGTTTAATCCGTGTATTTTTAATACTATACTAGTTTCGTATTCGTGTCTTTCACGTGATTTGTTTAAAATGTTAAACAATTAAAAACCATATTTTATTAAATCACAATATAAAATAAAGATAAAACGCACCTAATGCGTTTTATATAGTAAATTTTTCGTATATTATTATATAACGTAAATTTGAAATTTTTTTGATTTTTTATTTTATTTATAAATTTAATTAAGTATATAAATATATATTTATATAATTGACGTAAATTATTTTACAGAAAAATTGAGAAAATTTTCCGCGATCCGAAACATCTATCCCATATAATTTTATCGAGTTATTTCTACGTTATTTAATTTGATTTTGATTAATTTATTTCTTTTTATTCCTTCTCTTTCTTTCTCCCTTCTTCCGGGCCGACTCGGCGCCACCTGGCGCGTCAGCTCTCCACTCTCGGGCCCGCCTCCTTCTTCTTTCTTCTTCCCGCTTCTCCTCTCCTTCACGCCTCCTCTGCACACGCCCGCCCAGCTACTCCGCTAGTGCCTCCTAGTCGCTGGAACCTTGCCTCCCTCTCCATCACTCTCCTTCTTCTAGCCCTGAGCATGCCCGACCCTTCGTTCATCTCCTTCTCCCTCATCTCCTACACCATCCGTTACCATCTCCCGGTCCCGGGGTCCCCTCCCTCCTCACTCTCTCCTCCGGCCATCAACACCCCTCCCTCTCCCCGACATACTACCTCCCTCAGTCTCTCCTCCTCCTCACTGCAACACCACTCCACTCCATCTCCTACCTCTTAATCTCTCTACAGCCTCACTACACCACCGGCCACCCTTTGCATCCCTCCCTCTTCTCGCATGTGAGAAAGCCCAACTCTCACCCGAGCTCCCTCTTCTCAGTTCTCCCTCTGCCTCTCCACACTTCACCTTCCGTCACCTTCTACAACTCCCTCACTCGCTACCCTCTGTCACTCAAGCCGCCATCCTCATACATTTGTCTCTTTTCTTCTCCGGCTCACCACCACCACCTCTCTCTCCCTCTTCACCACCGCAGGGCCACTCCAGTCTCCGT
This sequence comes from Fagopyrum tataricum, assembly GCA_002319775.1. Taxonomy (NCBI): domain Eukaryota; kingdom Viridiplantae; phylum Streptophyta; class Magnoliopsida; order Caryophyllales; family Polygonaceae; genus Fagopyrum; species Fagopyrum tataricum. The sequence goes on from CM008279.1 coordinate 59,659,091, forward strand.
TTCTTCTTCTCCTTCTCTACATCTCCATCTCAGCCCCTACTCCATTGAACCTGCAATCCAACTCAAGCCGCCACCATCCTCGATCTCTCTCTGCAACTCCATCGCCCTCCCTCTGGATCGAGCCTCGCCGGAAAACCTAGCAACCACCGACGCCGGGGAAGCCCAGCCTACTCTACCTCCTCTGTTGGGATCGAAGCTCGCCGGAGTTTTGCACCGGGAAGCCAAACATCAAGCCTGGAAAGGAGTCTCCACGCCTTGGACCGTCAAGGAACGCCTCCGCCACCCCTGCAGTCGCCGGAGCCGCCGGAAGGAAGCTGGAAAAGCCCCGCCACCCTTTTCTCTAATTACAATCGGGGGGCTCTCAATTTAGGGTATATTGCAAAAAGCTCCGAAACTTATTTACATATTTTACAGTTAACTTTATGTTTTTATCGATTTTATCCTCTATTGAATATGTAAGAAAATAGCCCGAGGTTTTAATTACAAAAAAACAGCCAAGTTTCCTGTTTTTGCAAAACTGCCCCAAAAGAAGTATTTACAAATTTTGGCTGAAACTTATAATTACAAAAAGGGCCCAAACTTTCAGTTTTGCATGTTTTTACCCTAGAAATTATATTTACTAATTTTAACCCTAGTTTTAGTCACGGGTTTTAACCTATATTTATTTATATTGCATTCTATGACCCAAGTTTAGCTTTTAGAGTTAAACTTGTTTAGCTATGTTGGTTTAGGTTCGGTTACAGTTTCGGGAAGGAGTTTAGCTCAAGTCGAAGTTCGACAAACGTCGATCGAATTTCGTTACTACGACAGTACGTGAGTTTTCTTCAACCTTCGAAATAATTACTTACATGTTAAGTTATAAAGTCGGATATTTGAAATAATACGCCTAGTTGGATGTTCTAGGTACATACTCGGTTGGATAAATGGGCTAAGGACAAACCCTAAGAGAAGTACAACACAAAACTGAGTTGGGAATTATGTAAGTCACTCTTACACCCATTAGACGGTGTTGTGATTTTATATAGTATATGTACGTGACTGTGTGATTTCTTGACTGGTTAGGTTGTTTGACGGGATTGATTGACGTTGTTGATTTGACTTAAAATCCGTTACGTAAGACTTTATCGAGGCAAGTACTTGTGAGCTTTTTATATGAGCATGATTTAAGTTTAAGTCGTTATATTATTGTATGCATGATTTGACGTACTTGGTTATTATTACGAGTTATGCTTTGAAACGTTTTAAAAAGAAATGAGTTGATACATGTTTAGATTTATGAATATGACGTTTTGGGTCATTTGATTCATCTACTTATGATATATGCTTTGATGCGTTTTAATAGAAAGGAGTTGTTATATATATATTTATGTGGATTTGAAAGCTTTGAGAGTTATGATTTGAGTTGACTTGTCTTAGGCAATTATTGTGTTTTATTTCGGTTTATGGCATTTTAAAGAGTTTATACTTGTGGGATTTTTATGGAGGATTTGAGATAACTTGGTCTTTGACCTAATTGGCTTTTGCCCTATATATATATATATGTGAGATATTTGTGTTCTATGACCTTTTCGGCAGTTTGCCTTATATTTATTCATTGAGATACGGGGCTCACGACCCCGGCGACAATGAGCCGATATATTGTTTTCATGATTTTCACGCTCCTCGGATTGCGACGCCCATGCCCACCTAGTAGTGAAGGTCTTGGGTTAGCCGGGCCGGGGTTGTGCCTGATCTTTGGGGGTGGCGTTGGACTGCACCTGATCCGTGATTGCTGTGATCACCCTCTGGTCAGGGTTAGGAGGTACCTTCATGTTCAACACAGGTTTAGACATGTTTTTAAAAAAAAAACAACTTTCGTGATTTGAATATGATTTCTAAAGTAAAAATGCTCGAGCATGTTTTGATATTGATTTGGATGATTCTTGTTATGATTTAATGAAGGGGCAAGGATTTACCTTGTTACCCCATTTCGGTCAATTAGCCATTGGTTACGAGTTATACATTTATACCGGTTATTTGAGATGTATGAGTTTTGAATTCGATTATGAGTTATGTGATTTGAGTTATGAGTATTCGTTTTTTTGGCTTATGAGTATTTAGTATGGTTTTATGGGATATTGTTTTGGATTAACGATTTATTGAGATTATGTTGAGTGAAATTATTTGAAATGGTTTATGAGTATTCTTTTGAGATATGTTATTGGTTTGAAACCTTTCGAGTCGATTTGAGATTTCATGACATGTTTGAAATGATTTTTTGAGACTTATGACGTTTTAGATGCATGTTGTATATTTATATCTCTTGAGTATTTGAGCCATGATGAATTTGATTATTTTAAGTATTGATGATTTTGAAGCATGAGGTTATTTCATGCTCTTAGTATTTCCAAAGTGATGATGTGATATTATAAGTGCTTATATTCATGTCTAGTTCATATATTACCCTGCTTATGTATCGGCTTAATCTATGTGGAAGACTAACCCAATCACGGTGGGGCTGGTCATGTTTTTGACATAATCAAGTACAAGAATAGTTCAGGAGCATGGAGGTCAGGAACCCTAGTGAGCGTTTTGTCGGTTGTGTTGGGATGGTCATGTTTTGCTAGGACTTGTTCCTAACTTTGTTTCACCTTTTGGGTCGGTTTGCTTTATATGTCGGGATTGTTATTGTCTATTATGTTATTTGTTTTATGGGTTTGGACCCTTTTGTGGTTGATGTTTCGAAACGTCTTTGGAATTTCTATATTTTGGCAGGTCAAGGCCTTTTGGAACCCTTTGTGGTTGACGTCAAGGGACGTCTTTCGGTTTCCTTTGGTCAAGGCCGAAATTTACCAAAGACTCACCGACAACGACAAACTCATTATGAGGACACCTATGTTTTCCCAACCAAGAGAGGAGAATGATACGCCCCCAGATGGTGATTCCATCTATCTATCGGGTTAACAGGACCCAACAAGTGGCATGTCTAGCCATGTCCTGAAGCTTTCTCATTTTGAGTCATTTCCCTTAGTTATTTTCCTTTATTAATTATGTAATAATAGAAGGAGTATTTTTGTGGAAATATTCCCTTCTAAGAATTTCCATTGGTCGTCCTTTAGGCATATCCTATTGGACCATAGTTTTTAGACCTTTTATTTATGACCTTTTGTTAGGGCTCCATCCTCTACATAAGAGATGTTTGGCCTTCATTGTAATGCATGTCTAAGTTCAATCCAAGTATTGAGAAGGAAAATCCTCCTGCTTGATTTGGGCATCACCTCTTATTCCATCATCTCAAAGTTCTTACTTGGATTAAGTCTTTGATTCAAGCCTTCCATAATCAAGGATCATTTTAAATCATCAACGATCCACTTCACTTTGTGGATGATTCGATCAACCTAGATCGGACCGACCGTACGCTTACACATCCATTTCTAAGGCTCCATCAACAATATTATATTGTTTGATCCACAACAAACGATTAAGGAGTAGTTGAAGTTTCTCCTCGATCTAGATCCGCGGTATTTCGATCAAGATCTTTTATATGCATGTTGTAATGATTTGGATTCTGGAATTGCTTTACCTGATTGATACATATTATTTACCTCTATCTACGGTCTTATCTGATTTCAAACTTTTAAAGATATAAACTTTATATCTTCTTTTTCCTCTATTTTATAAATTGTACGTTTTACGAAGTTGTCAAGCGAAGTCCCTAAGGGAGGTCGAGTGACCGGTGAACCTAAATTCGAGCTTTTAATCAGATTTCATCCTTTTTTTATTCATACATTGATTTTTGGTTTCAAAATATTTTTGAGTCCGATCAACCAGACCCTAGTCGGCCGACAAGGTCTCTCGACTCTTGGTTTCTGGTTTTTGTTTATGCTCCTTTGTATTTGAACATTTTTATTTTTGTTTATTTTAGTTTTTCAAATTATTTCATGAAACAATACATCGTTTTCCCCGTGTTCGATCCTAACTCACTCTACTACGAGTCTTGTAATATTTGTGAGACCTGGTCAAAGCTCACACTTTAGCTCTTATCATTGCCACACTTTTCAATCCATGTAAAGCTTCAAATGAAAACACAAGAGAAACCATGACTAAGGTCACTATTATTTCTTCCACACACAATTAAATGAATTCAAAAGAACGTTGATGCAAACCGACGAGGAAGATGAGATGGAACAATGCAAGATCACTCGTGAAGAACTAATCAAGGTAAAAGCCATGAAAAGGATAAGAACTAGATCAACTCAAAAGTTGTTGATAAAAGATAATGGATTTTCTTTTGGACCCTCCATCAAAGAAAGATTTCAAAACACCTTAACAATCAAGCCTCTTACAATTGCAAAAATAGAATGAGAGGAGTCCATTGAGGCAAGTATAGTAGAGGTACGCGCCATGCTTGAGTACTAGGGATGAGAAAATCTTTGATTTTCCTGTGGACTGTGATGGTTAATGAAGATATCGTGAATGCTTTCTACTCACACGTGTTTGTTGAAGAACTAATGCACTTGAAGACCAGCACTATATGATTCTTTTACGGGAAGGTAACTCTTATGATTTTGGTAATACCTTCATCACATAATTAGAAAAACCATTTCCTACTCTCCTAAGGGCCTGTTTACTTTAAGCTTATTTCTGTTTCATTTAGTTTATAAATTCATAGTTTAGTTTTTGTACGTGTTTACTTGTAGATTAGTTTATTTCCGCGATGGTTTATTTGGGTTTAAAACCCACACAAAAATAAGCTCATTCGGGCAAGGTTATTTTTGGATCGATGGGTTAAAAATTTTTTGGACCCGATATTGCCCTTGACTCTGTCTTCTATCCGATACCTGATCTTCTATCAACTCACAAACAACAACTTTTCGAAAAACCCATGGCCGGAGACGATGGAGGCGACGAGGGTGGTGACCAGCAAAGCAAAATCCCTGGCCGGCTGCTCTATCCGACAATGCGAAGACATGAGTCCAGCTCAGGCGTCCTCTCTCATCGGTTGTTTCATCTCTTTCAATTTATGTCACGTTTAGGGTTCATAGAATGTCAAATTAGGTATCCTCTAAAACTTATCCCTCTTGATTTTGTTGTGTAATTAGATGGGATATAAATCTGAAGCATATATATGGGATGATCCATGGTTTGCTGCTCCAAAATTCGTAAGAATGCAGTTTCTTATATTATTTGATTGTACAGGAAATTGGGAGGAGCAAAAAAAAAAAAAGAAGGAAAATCAGTGCATTCTACGTGAAGGAATAATGATGATTTCATGAATACATTTTAGTATCCTCTTATCTAGAGTTCAATTTTTACCTAAAATTATTTAGAAATGTCTGACGAAAGATTGTCATGTTATACTACAAGTTAATTGATTGTTTTCGATTGGGTTGGCCTATAAGGGAAGATGCAGATTTCTTCTATGTACCCATAAAGCAACGCTCTTTTCATGAGATGTAGATATCTAGCACAGTTTTAAAATTTATTGTCTTAGAGTTTAATCCTTATTGAGAATTTGTCCTCACATGTTTTCCCTCTTCTTCTGTAAATCATTTTATTTGTCTTTGCTCATCTTGGAGTTGGACTACTGGTAATATTACTTGAACTTATTGTTGTTTTTGCTCATCTTCTATAAATCATTTTATTGTTATTTCTCGTTTTTTAGGGGTATAAGTGTATTTTAAAGTAAAATAAATCCAAATAATAACCTCCAAGTAAACACCATTCATGAATTTATTTATATAAACTCATTGATAAATAAACCCAAAAATAACCTATAAACCTATATAAACTCATTAGTTTATAAACCCGTAAATAAATCAATCTGCAAGTAAACATCCCATAAGTCTAATATTCTTTGTGTCTTAACTAATATGACAAGGGTTACTACACTACTTGCTCGCTTGCTATCTTTCACATGTGTTTCTTCATTGTAAGGTACTTGATCACACATACTCAGAAAAAGATGATTGCGACCTAACAAGATTTGATCTTATTGGATTTGATTTATCAAAGAAAGAAGATTGATCTCCCACGATTTTTAATGGGCAATATCTCTTAGTGTGACACATACAAGAAGCATGGACTCCCACACCCAACACTCGCGAAATGACTTATTCGAGAGTCTGGGTTGTATAAGTCACATGTGGATATGGAGATGTAATTGAACAGGAGATGAATGTGGCACATTGGAAGTATATTGATGTCATCTATTCATGCATCATATTACATGGTAGATTCATGCATTTCATCTCTTGTATTGTTGTTTTGCATTCATTTAGTGTAGAAAACATTCATATTGAATATTAAGGTGTCGACTTCGGTTTGTTTTGTATTTCAAGCATTCATTTAGTGTAGAAAACATTCATATTGAATATTATGGTGCATTTATGGATCCAAGAAGGGATGTCCAAGTGTAGAAAATCAACAAAGAGTCATTGTCACTTCCCATGGAATGTCCACGGCTTCATATGCCCTTGGCCTCCTTATACCTATGTTATGGCCCCTTTTACCTGTAAGAGCCTTAGTCTTTTGGACCGAGTTTACCTTAGCCGAGATTTGGCTTAGGCCGAGATGTGATCTTTTCCGCCCCCGCGGGCTTGTGTGCCGCCCCAGCGGGTTTCCGCCCATGCGGATCAGGGAACCGCCCCTGCGGTTTCCAACGGCTGCAGCCGGTTTTGTTGACTCTTTGACCGTGCTTTACCTTCTCCTTTCCTTCCTTCTTAAGTCTCTCCCTTGGCTCGTGAGCAAGGGTTTCCACTCCTTTTTCCAGACCCTACGTCCTTCTTGCTTCTTCTTCTTCTTCTCTCCTTGACCTTGATCTTCCTTGAGTTTGGAAGTGCTTTGTTGTGTGGATAATGTTGTTGATGAGCTTGAGGTGTGTTGCTGAGCTTGGAAGCCAGTGAGGTTGGGTGTTGATCTTCTGTGCAGCCTAGGACCACAAGTGTGGTAAGCCTTCTTCTTCTCTTCTTTCTTCCTTTGATTCCTCTTCCTAGCTTAGGATTAGATGTATGTTGATGTAGATTGATGTTGGTATGTGTATGTATATGGTTGTATGTGACTTTGGAATGGAGAAGAAGTGAGTTGATCACGTGAAGAGCCGAAGAGGAACCGCGGGAACACATTTTGCACTGTCACCGCCCCGCGGTCCAGAGAAGCTGCCCCTGCGGGTACCTTGTCGCCGCACCCGCGGCCAGAAGCCACCGCCCCCGCGGCAACGGTCCCAGCGCCAGCGCCCGCGTTATTCCGTGCCTGCGCTTGCCAGCGGCCACGGTCACCGCGCCTGCGGCCGAGCCTTACCGTGCCTGCGGCCGAGCCTTACCGCGCCTGCGGGTTGCTTGTTCCGCCCCTGCGTCTTTCCGTCACACAGGTGCGTCTTGTCCCGGGTCTACCTAGAGTTGGGTAGATCCTTTCCTTTCCTAGTATGAGCGGGTTAGTAGCATGTTAGGTATGTGTACGAGGATAAAATGATGAGATTGTGATATATTTGTATGCCGGTTATGGCTTTGAGGTTTATGAGTTAGGTTATGATCCTTATGGATCTCTTGGGTCTAGGTGTGACCCCTTTGATGGATATGAGTCTGATATATGTTGTATGCCTTGATATTAGGCAGTGTTATCCTCCGGATTGGAATGGACGTTTCTGAGAGTTGATCGTGGTTGAGTTTACTCCTGAGGTTGAGGTAAGTCCATAGGACTTACTTAGCTATCATCCTTATATTGGATGTGTGAACGAGTGGTGTGTGTGTTATCTGCTTTATAGCATGAGTTATGATGATTACCGACCTATGGTATAGTGATTGCCCATTATAGGGCTTGACAGTTGTCCCTTTCATCCCTTTGGAGTCTGGGCGGTTCTCTGTGGTTAGGTCAGACTTGGTATACGGTTGGCCACTCCCCATTTCCTCAAGGTACACGGGTGAGTGTGACCAAGGGCCACTCCAACTGCCATGAGCACCCAAAGGCGAGGGTTGTATTCCTCGTGTCACATATATTCATATTGTTATCCTCCGGATTGGAATGGACGTTATTAAGATAATAAACCGGGTAAATGTGTGATAGCATGTTGATGTGTTTACTATTCATTGGTGTGTGTTTGTGCTGATGCATCTTCTTATATATGTGTATGGTTAGCTAACGGTTTTATACCGTGTTGTAGACCTTTGCAGGTTAGGAGAGCTGCAGAGTGATCCAGAGGGGTGATCTGCTGAGGGCTCCGTACACTGGGTCGTCCTCGTGGGATGGGATCTTTTGATTACGTTTATGGTTATGTTTTGTTTGTACTCAGCAGTAATTTGTATAAACCTTTTGATACTTTTATAACTGTTTGATGTTTTGTATTTAATCTATTGGTGCTTTGTTGTAAGATTCAGTGAACTTGTTGTCAGGCTAGGGTTAGGATCCATTGTGAGATCCTAGCCCAGTAGCACCTCGAGTCCTACGGATATGGGGTGTTACATTACCACCTCAACCCCGATCATTGAATTTTCCTACGTGTCCACGACGTCCCCACGACATACCTACACTTGTTGCGATGTTGTGTGATGTGTTCAATAGTTTTCAAAATTAGATTTTTCTATTTTAACTTCAATCTGGCTTTTTAATGTTTATTTGTGGGCCGATTTTGAGGGCATATAAGTAGGTTATTTTCATATTGTAAAAGAGTTTGGATTTTGGAGTTTTGAACCCTAGATTTGTAGTTAGTTTTCTCTATTTTCCACTCGAAAACTCAAAAAGCCTTTGTGGTTGAATTTCTCGAGTTTTTTTTGCTTTCTCTTGCATTGTGAGACTCATTCTTGAGGTACTTCGGCATTTATACACGCTTTCATTTTGTGTCATTAATTTCTAAAATTATGCCTTATATTAGCCTTTATATTAATTGGTTTGCATTTTTTAACACGTTTGACTAATTTCTTCATATCTAAGGACTAATTGAACTCGATGATGGATTAATTTATAATTTTGTAAATGAATTTTTGAGTTGAAGTTAGCTGGAATGTTTCACCCTAGTGATCTTATTGTGAGAGCCTTTTCTTTTGGACCGAGATTAGACCTTAGCCGAGATTGGCTTTCGCCGAGTTTGGTCTTTCCGCAACCGCGGGCAGGACTGCCGCCCCTGCGGGTTTCCGCCCCTACGGCTCATGGAACCACCCCTGCGGTTTCCGGCGGCTGCAGCCGGTTTTGTTGACTCCTTTGACACGTGCTTTACCTTTACCTTACTTCTTCCTTTCCCTTGGCTGATCAAGGGTTTCATCTTCACTTCTCTTCCTCAATGCTCACGTCCTTCTTGCTTCTTCATCCCTTCCTTTGATCTTGTTCTTGTTCTCCTTGGAGTTTTGCTTGAAAGTTGTGCTTTGTGGTTAATGATGATGCTAGTGATGTGTATGCTGAGCTTGGAAGCCATCTACTGATGTGTGTGACTCTCCCTGTAGCCTAGGATCTTCAGTAGTGGTGAGTTCTTGCTTCTTCTCCTTCTCTTCTTCTTTGTTTCCATCTCCTTAGCTTAGGATTAGATGTTTGGACATAGGATGATGTTGGAATGTGTATGTTGTTGCATGTGTGTGTGAATTGGATGAGAGAAGACGTGATTTAATCACGTGAAGAGCCAAAGAGAAGCCGCAGGTTTACGTTCTGCACAGAGGCCGCCCCCGCGCCTAGAAGCCGCCGCCCCTGCGGAAGCCGTGCCGCAACGCCAGCACCTTGCCTGCGTCCCTTGTCACCGCGCCTGCGACTGTTCCCTGCCGCGCCTGCGGGTTGTCTACTCCGCTCCTGCGTCCCTTGATCACGCAGGTGCGTCTTGTCCCGGGACTACCCATAGTGGGGTAGTTCCTTTCCTTTCCTGTATGAGGGAACTAGTACCATGCTAGGTACCGGTTTATGATGAGTATGTTATAGATATGCCGGTTACGGCTTTGAGGTTTACGAGTTGGATATGATCCTTATGGATCCCTTGGGTCTAGGTGTGACCCCTTTGTGTAATAGGAGTTTGATATATATATATATATATATATATATATATATGTACGCCTTGTATAGGCCGTGTTGTCCTCCAGTTTGGAGTGGACCTGAGCGAGAGTTGATCGTAGTGATACGACTTCTGAGATTGAGGTAAGTCCATAAGACTTACTTAGTTACTATCCTTATATTGGATGTATGCTTGAGTGGTGGTTGTTATATGCTTTATAGCATGCGATATGGTTCATTACCGACTTATATTATATTGACCACCCATTGTAGTGGCCGTGATAACCTTTCCATTTCATCCCGTAGTGGAGTCTGGGAGGTTCTTTGTAGTCAGGCCAGATCTGGTATACGGGAAGGACCCTCACCACTCCCATAGGGTACACGGGAGGTGTGCTGATACTACTCCAGCTGGCTATAGTACTCAGAGGTGAGGATTATATTCCTCGTGTCACATATCTTCATATACATCTATTTATACGATTGAGTGATTCGACTTATTAAAGATAATAAACCGGGTAAATGTGTGATATCATGATGAAGTGTAAATATATTGATATGTGTTTGTACTCTAGCATCTTCTTATATATGTGTATGGTTAGCTAACAGTTTTATACCGTGTTGTAGATCCTTTGTAGGTTAGGAGAGCTGCAGAGTGATCCAGAGGGGTGATCTGCTGAGGGTTCCGTACACTGGGCGTTATCGTGGGATTTTGGGTTGTTATTATTGTACGGATTTCTGTTTGACTTTGTACTCAGCAGTACTCTGTATCATCCTTTTGATATGTATATATATATATATATATATATATATATATATATATATATATATATATATATATATCAGTTTTATGTTTTGTTTGAATCTATTGGTGCCTTGTTGTAAGATTCAGTGAACTTGTTGTCTGGCTAGGGTCAGGATCCATTGTGAGATCCTAACCCAGTAGCACCTCGAGTCCTACGGATTTGGGGTGTTACACTTATCCGACCTTAACTATAGGAAAAATTCGATCTCACATTGAGAAACAATGTTTGCCTTGAAAATAGAATTAGATAGTTTTATGCGAGAGATTGTTAATTTTACTTGGCCAACCATGATTGAACTTGATTTGAGGAGTGACGACTACCTTTATCCCAAGGATTCTTGGTTGGCATAAATTTACCACTTTTTTTTTTACACATTTTTGGCTTTTCTACGAGAGCATGACTTATTTTTCGTTTTCTACATGTTTTCTAAGTACCCAAAGGGTTTGACTTATATCTTCTACAACTGTGAGAGAATCTGTAGATTGGGTTGAAAACGGTCCTTTGCACACTGAGAGTTGGTAAATACTACATTTGACAATTACCTACAATTGACATTGATTTACGTTCATGATGTTAATATACATTGTTATTTTCTTAATTTATTATCTTGGAGATATCTATTTGGTTTGTTGTTTTGTCACTTGGCAACATAAATACAAAATCCAAGATTTTAACATTTTCCATCTTTCCTCCTCGTTTAACTTCGTTGAGTTGTCAATTTTTACATCTAATATAGATGTAGTCCCCATGATTCGACACTCGATCACTATAACTAATTCCGTTAAACTAGCGGTATAGTTTTAGCCTATCATATATTGAGAGTGAATGTAATGAGAAGGTGAAAAGTGATGATGTATCCGGTAAGGAAGTCGTTGTAGAGGTATCCTTGCGTCCCAAAAATATGAGATTTCGATGAAGGTTTTGAGAAGTTGGTGTTTTCCATCAAAGAAATGGGTAAAAGTAACTATGTTGCCTTGTAGGGAATTGGGTCAAAGCCGGTTGCTTTGATTGAGTTGTAGAAGGTGCTTTTGGAACGTACTCTTGAGAAGGATTGACAACGAAGGAGTCTCATTGTACAAATCTTAATCTTTTTTCATTGTTTTTTTGCCTTTGTCATATTTTGCTTTTTGTGTAAGGTTTTTAGGTGTCTTAAAGTTTATGATAATTAAGTGGGTGAATTTGCGAAAAATGCTCTTATGTCTTATCTCTTAATGTCGTATTGTATATGTTAAAAAATTTGTGTATAAACTATAAAGTATGTCTTTTACTTTATATAAATCCTATGTTATCCTTATTAAATTTCTACATAAATCCCTAACAATATTTCTCTAATTATTTTATTTTATATTGGAACCAAAAATAACAAGAGTTCATTAATTCCAAATTCAACACTTCCTTTTGTATTCCTTGTGTTTCAATTATGTTTTATTCTTTGTTTTTTTTTGTTATTATGTAAATTTTTGTAAAATATTTGTGTCAAATTAAACACTAAGTTGTTCTTATTATTTACACAAATATACATAAATATTGATACATTTAGGGATAATTAAGTATTTACACGGGGTTAAAAAGATTATAGCATAGTTTATCAAATCAAACTTATAAATAGCATATTTCTTTTAGTTTCCTTTAATTATGTTTGGTGGTACTTTCATAGGTATGATCCTCCCTATATTGGTAATTTGGTAATTCACTCGTAGTAAAATATCAGAACCTCTTGTATATTTTTATCAAAAAAATATATTAAGTCGTGAGTAAAATATAGGAAATTTCGGATGGTGTCCTGTGGTTTGAGATTTTTTGAATTCTGCCCAAGAATTTTTTGTAGTTCTAATGGTGTCCTCAAACTTTACATTATTTTAGATTTTTCCCAATTTCTTTAAATCTACCAAACAACCCTTATCTTTAAATGATAAAAAAAATATTAAATTAAATAAAAGAAATTAAAAGAAAAGAAGAAACCAAATCTTCTTCATTCCAAATCTTTGTTACACTCCATTTCCGGCGAAGAGCGGCGGCATCCTAGCAAATACAAGGGCATCTACGCCTTCACCGGGACAAGGTTGTAGGCTATAGGAACCTGTTTGGAATCTCATGGACCGGCTATATGGTTGAGGACAAGCCATATTTCTTGTCGGAATTACAAAATCATTGTGGTGGTTCGGTTGTTTAAACTAGAGAAAAAGTTGAGAGGGCTTGGTGGCAATATGTGATGACATCAGCACTTGCAACATTGTGTTGGCTCATTACCCTGTTTTACTTTCATTAGTGCAATGCCTTTGCGCTAGATGCTTGTAGATTTGGACTCATGGGTCATACCACTATGAATTTGCTATGATATGAACTTAATTACTTCATCACGGTCGTCTTAATTTGTTGCCCTCATCAGCCTTTTTATGTACACTTTACAGTTACTCATATTAACAATACTCACTCTCAAACTCATTCTCCATATATAAGTGATTTTACCATTGTTTCGGGTGTAATGAATTCCTCCGTTGGTCTTCGTCGGAGATGGAGAGTAGCAAAGTTGTCGAAAGAATTACACAATCTTTTTTGGAGATGAGAGTAACGAAGATTTGGAACGAAGAAGATCTAGAACGATTTAAAGAAGATCTGGAACGAATTAAAGAAGATTTGGTTTCTTCTTTTCTTTTAATTTATTTTATTTAATTTCGTATTTTTTTTATCCTTTAAAGATAAGGATTGTTTGATAAATTAATGAAATTGGGCAAATCTCTAAATAATGTAAATTTTAAGGACATCATTAAAACTACAAATAATTTTTGGGCAAAATCCGAAAAACTTCAAACCACAAGTGCACTCTCCGAAGCTTCCCTAAAAGTAAAAAAGAATCAACTGAAATAGTAAAGTTGTACACGACATTTCATCGCCATTATTAAGAACCGACAAGCTTCGGTTGTAGTTGGCAGTGATGCCACATTTGGTTTTAAACATCTCCTAATTAACCAACAAAATTTTCACTAAAAGCATAACATAATTAAAATCTTAACGTCTTTAGGCATATTACAAATACGATATATGATATATGGTACAATAAAAATATAAGAATGTTAAAATGAATACAGTGATTAAAACTTGTTTCAATTTGTATAATAGAGACGTCTACAACATTATGATCGAAGAAGCAAAAGCCAATAATGAGGATCGAAGAATCGAGATGCATAATTTTCTCTCATTTCCTCCCTCTTTGTCCCTCTATTCTCAATGTCTAAATCTTCCAATGATTCATCCTCGTGGATCTTCTTTTAGGCCCTGCAAGCTCAAATTTACGCTATAAATTTTGCTATACGTTGCTTTCATATTCGCTGCGCTCCAATTTCATTTTTCGATTCAATCTTTTGAATCGCGTTTTGTTTCAATCGTCACTCGTCTGAATCGGGAGGAGGTGTAAGCCCTGATTTCGATATCAATGGCATCGGAGGTGAAACATCCGTTGTTGAAGAAAGAGTTCTATCACAATTGCTCGGGTTGCAGGCTGGAGCTGCGAAAGCAGACGCAAGAATCTGTACCATTGAGGTCTCTCTTCAGTATTTGGATTATTGTACTCTGCAATTGTACGTTTTCTCCATTATACTTCGTGCTCACTTTTCCTTGTTTTAAAGGTTAACCATACTCAAAATTGTCCTGTATAAAGTATTTGGCGTATCTATTTAATTGTTCTTTCTATAGGTTTTATTTGTTTCGCTTAACTGAAATAGACTATTCTCAAGTATTTTCCTGAAATGGAACTTTGTGTATTCGTACATATTTATTTGGGTTTTCTTGTTTGCCTTAAGTTTATTGATATTGTTCTGGGTTGATGACTTTCTTGAAGAAGGATTGTGAAAATGATCGTTTAGTGAACGGGTTCAGTGCCCTGAAACAAATTCAGTGGAATATTTAACTTGATTATCTTGTACTAGACATGCATACTATGTAAAAACTCCTCTCGGGCCACAATACAAGTTTGATCAGTTGAGCGGATTAAGACTTTATTTGGAATAACCGAACGTTATTTATTGACTTAAAAATCACTTATCTCTAGATTTTCTTGTTCACGTCACTTGCAAGTTACAATTCAATCAAAGTAATTCAAAATCAACAATAATTGTTTTTAGACCTTATCTTTTATTTTAAAGTAGTGGAAAATGAATTGCTTGGATTCTGGTTCATAGAGTGAGTTCTTTAAGAAAATTTCTTGGCTAGACTTACCGACGGGCTTAACACAGGTTGTTGTATATTGTATACAAAGATTGCGGACTTTGACTTGTCTAAATGATTGATAACAGTAATATAAAACAATACCTCAGCCTTAGCTTATTCGTAGTTATTAAGTAGTGTGATGCTTACTTAGAGTATTAGAATCATCTTTTGATTTGTATTTTCCTCATGTATATAAAATATGTGAAGAAGATTTATACCTTTGTATATAGATTATGTCGATTTTTACTTTGTATTAAGTATGCACATGTATAAGAATTTTTACAATACATTGTTAAACATATTACACTACCTATCATAATACGTACCTTCTAACCTTTGAGCTAATACTTTTACTTTTGCAGCTCTACCCATATCATCACTCTTCCCATTCCTATATTTCATGGTGAGTATTCTTGTTGTATGTTTGTCTCAATATGGTAGTGCTGCTTTTATCTTTCTCATATTCATATTTGTCACCCCTTGCTCTAATTTGATCCGAATTTGTTTTGTGGAAGAACTATAAAAGAGGTGCTTTGAGAACGAGAGAGGAAAAAGTTATCTATAAGGTTATGATTTTTAACAAAAGCTTCCAAGTAAATGACAAAGAATATATTTTTGTTGGGATATTGTGGTGTCATTGCAGATTAGGGATTTTCACATTGCTGAAAGAGAAGAAGATACAAGCTACTATGCTGGTTATGTCGGTGAGTTTCACCATTCAACACGGTTTTACTTACGATAGGGCATTTCCATGTTTGCCTTAATTTTATTACGTTACCTCATTTATGATGCAGGGTCTGCTTTTATGCTCGGTAGAGCATTGACTTCTGTTTACTGGGGAATGCTATCTGATCGATATGGTCGAAAACCTATAATTGTTATAGGCAGTATCAGTGTGTCTGTATTTGACATCTCTTAAGCTTCTGTTCATTTCTCCTTTGTGCTTTAGAAGAGAAGGATGACAACTAAATATGCCTTTTATCAGGGTTATATTCAATACATTGTTTGGGCTTAGTGTAAGCTTTTGGATGGCCGTCTTCACAAGGTTCCTTTTGGGTGCTTTCAATGGGTTACTTGGACCAATAAAGGTACATATATATTAATTTTGGAAAATCCACTTAATATGTTCTCCCTTTTTATTGATCTATTCATTTTCTTGCTCAAATTTGTTCGTGTAAAGGCATATGCATCAGAAGTCTGCAGAGATGAACACCAACCTGTTGGCTTATCAACTGTAAGTTTTTCGGGTTCTTTTCTAATCCTTTTGTAACGCCTAGATGTAATACTGAGATCAATATGTTTTTTACTTGATTTTATCATTTCTTAGATTGCTACAGCTTGGGGTATAGGATTGATAATTGGGCCCGCTGTCGGAGGTTTGCTTGCTCAGGTGAGCTGTTTTTTTTTCCCTGGAAGTTAAGATCTCGGCACTTCTATCTATAAATATAACTCTTGACATTCAAAATCATTTGTCATAGTGTGAAATTATGGGTTCCGTTTTCCACTTCCATTAACGATGAGAATTGCCTTGGTAGGATTAAAAATTGTTTGCAAGTATGAATACATCAGTATCCATTATTCATACATACAAAATGTAAGAAACAAGTTATGTCAGACTCCATGTAGTGATAGGCACATCAGAGTGGCTCCATGGTACTGTAAGGTATAAATTAAAGTTGTCAAACTTTGTTAGCCATATTCACCCCTCTACAATTCACCTCGACCTTGTTGTGATTACAAGTTGTCTGCTGCACATTCTTTCCTATTTTGCCCAGGTAATTTACTAAGGTCTTTCTTTTTGTTGTTTAGCCTGCAGAAAAGTATCCTGATGTGTTTACAAAAGACTCGCTATTTGGAAGGTTGATTTGTGGTCATCCTAGACTATTGAATATGATGTAATATTGCCAATTTATATTAGATTTTGCATTTTCTATGCTGCAATAAAATCTTGACTTTGCTCTACAGATTTCCATACTTTCTTCCTTGCCTTTGTATATCAGCTTTTGCCTTGGTAGTAACTATTGCAACATTTTGGCTCGAGGTCAGTTTTCTACTTATTTTATCGTCTGCAACTATAATGTAACTTGTTAGTTTGGTATCCGACTCTACTAAGTAGACTATATTTCTTTTATGTTCATTGTTCATAGTTTGTCAGTTAACTCTTATAATGACTCCTTATGTAACAACTTTACTAACAATTGTCACTCATTCTTTAGTTTCTCTATCATACTTAAACTCGTTGACCTTTGAGTTCATAGCATGTTTGTTTTGTTCCATTGTTGTTATAATATCATTCAGAAATCATTTGTTTGTAAAGTTCTCATGATATCTCTTTTCTAATAAGCTATTTGGCTGGCTTCATAGAAAGTTAAGAGCATGTCAAAGTGCAATATTCTTTCTTGCCTTCTGGTGAAAGTCAAAGGATATTAATTGTTGATGTGAAAATCTGCACTTATCCAGGAATCACTGCACAAACACCCCAAAATGCCTTTAGTGGGTAATTCTTGTGAGGCTCCGGAGTCAGCAACTTGTGGGTCCAGTACAGGACAAAGCCATGAAGTAGAAAGGCCGGTGACGACTTCTAACAAAAGCTTATTAAAGAATTGGCCATTGATGTCATCTATTCTTGTATATTGCGTCTTTTCCTTCCATGACATGGCATATACAGAAGTAAGATTCATAAATTGGATTCTTTAGTTCTTCATCAAATTCATGTTAAGCAATTATTTAAATCACGTACCTGTTGTCTTAGTTAGGTATGCTAGTGTTCATAAGATAATTATCTAGTAGTAAGATTTCATGTTGTTTTATTCTTATGTCAAATTGGAAATGGAAGCTTTCGGGTATGCCAGAAGTACTTGCAATACATGGAATACTAAACTGGCCTTGTGAAAGAAGTAAATTTGGTTAATAGTTGTGATTTTAAACTGATATGAGTAGAAAGATGCACTTTTTCAGTAACTTTTATCTTTTTTTTTGTTAAATAATGTTTTTGTAATTCTCCAATTGGGGATATATGTTGCAGATATTTTCATTATGGGCTGTTAGTCCACGGTATTTAGGAGGACTCAACTTTTCAACTGAGAATGTGGGTACGGTTCTTTCAATAACAGGTTTGTAATAGTCTTCTCTACTTTTATCATGTTATAATCAAATACTACTTTTGAAGATTGATGACATATGACTAAGCGAGATATAGATGAAGTATTTTCCTGCAATCCGTTGCTCTAAATAAATATTCTTACAAAGAATTGCACTTTTCAGGTTTTGGAATGTTAGTCTTTCAAATGTTTGCATACCCTGTTATGGAGAGAGCCCTTGGACCTGTTATGGTAGCTCGAATATGTAGTGTAAGTTCATTTGTTGTCGGTGATACTCATTATGATACACTTAAGTGATCAATGGTGTAACATTCTTAGTTTCTTATGTTGCAGATTTTGTCCATACCTGTGTTGCAGTGCTACCCACTCATAATACTTTTGTCAGGGTTTAGTCTATCAGTGGTGCTAAATTCAGCATCTTTGATCAAGAATATTTTGGCTGTAGGTTTTATTTCTATTTCTGCATGTTTTTTTTATCAACAAAATGTTTATATACAATTGAAATTACTTCTTACCCTTGGATTGCAAAGGGACACATGATATGGATAAAACAATTGCAAATTATCTTCTGCTTTTCAAAATTTAGTGCTTTACTAAATTCAACATATTTTTAATCGAAAGGTGTTTTCTAATTTATGTTTTGTCAGACTTCTATTGTCACTGGGTTGTTCATTCTACAAAACAAGGCTGTGGTAAGCTTTTTGCTTCCCCTTTGGATTGTCTTATAAAGTGTTTGACTCCTTGTTATAAAGTCCTTATGAAAAAAAAACATATGAACTACGGTTTTTCCCTTATAAAACTTTTATAAGCTTATGCCTAGAAACTCTTATTGGTGTATTAATGAAATGTGGTGAGTTGTCAATTTCAGGATCAGGACCAGAGAGGAGCTGCTAATGGGATTTGTATGACTATCATGTCTCTGTTTAAAACTCTCGGTCCGGCTTGTGGAGGCGTTGTGTAAGTATTGATATTGATTAATTTGTAGTAACATACCGAGGAAGGACATTTTTAACAAGTTTTGGACATATACATTGTCTACCTAATTGGTTACAGGCTTTCTTGGTCAGAGAAGCGTCTACACGCCTCCTTCCTCCCAGGTATATTTCAGCTCACTAAGAAACTTTTGATTGAATCCAAATATATATATATATATATATATATATATATATATATATATATATATATATATATATATATATATATATATATATATATATATATATATATATATATGTTATAATAAGACAATAAATCTAGGTATACTGATACAATGGGCCAGGGGAAACATATTTTGGGCCCATGGATTAATGGGCCCGGGGCGACAAGGGGTGCGGGGGGCTTAGCCCCGCGGAGGATTCTATCTATTTATGGTTATAAATAGATAGGTGTAGGGTTGTATTCATTATCCACCAAAGTATATTGAAAACCCTAGCTGCAAGGTTTGTGCAGCAAAACCACAAAACGTTTTGTCTTCTCTTCTTCTCTATATTTCTGAAGTAACTCGTTGAAAGATCACAACAATTGGTATCAAGAGCAAGGTTGTCGATGAGTTCCGTTGCAAAATTTGAGGTTCCGCGATTCAACGGAACTGGAAACTTCGGTCTTTGGCAGCGACGAGTTAAGGATCTGCTAACGCAGCAGGGGATGTTGAAGGCGCTGAAGGAGACAAAACCGGAGTCGTTGAAAGACGACGAATGGGAGGAGATGCAAGAGAAGGCAGCGTCGGTCATTCGGCTCTGTTTGGCAGACGAGGTAATATACCACGTTATTGATCTCAAATCTTGTCAAGAAATTTGGACTCAATTGGAGAAACGGTATATGTCAAAATCTTTGTCTAGCAAATTGTATCTCAAACAAAAATTGTATGGGTTGAAAATGGTGGAAGGTTCTGACTTAGTAAAACACGTGAATATTTTCACTCAAATTATTGGGGATTTGGCTCGGGTGGATGTAAAACTTGGAGATGAAGATAAAGCTATGATCTTGCTATGTTCTTTACCCTCTTCATATGAGAATCTGGTGATGACGTTGACGTGTGGGAAAGACGAGATAAGTCTTGATACGGTGTCAACAACGTTGCTTTCACAAGCTGAACGACGACAACATACCAGTGAGAGTTCTTAAAGCGAAGGGTTGTATGTTAGAAGCAACCAGGATAGAGGGAGGACGAAAGAGAAGCAAGAAGGAAGCAACAAGCAATCCAGGTCTAAATCCAAGGGTAAAAAGCCAGTAACTTGTTACTTCTGCAAGGAGGACGGTCACTTCAAACGTGATTGTCCTGCCAAGAAGAAGAAGTACGAAGATAAGAAGTCAGAGGAATCTTCAAGATCAACAAACGTGGTGCAGAAAGATGACTCAGATGGTGCAGATTCTGATATGCTCTCTGTGACGTCAGGCAACTACTCAGATGTATGGATCATGGATACGGGATGTTCGTTTCACATGACTCCGAATAGAGATTGGTTTGAGACGTACAAGTCTGGAACTTTTGGCTCCGTCCGATTAGGAGACAACAAGGCTTGTGATGTTGTTGGCATTGGGCAGATAAAGGTGAGGATGCACGATGGTGTGATTCGAACATTGATTGACGTGCGTCACATTCCAACTCTAAAGAAAAATCTGATTTCCTTGGGGACTTTACATGTAAAAGGGTTCTGTTTTAAAACAGAAAAGGAATGTGTAAAGGTGAACAAGGGGGCAATGACAGTTATGAAGGGGCAGATTACATCGGGTAATATCTACCGGTTGGTAGGGAGTACCGTTGTAGGTGGAGTTGCAGCCGTGGCTTCTGAGACAGATTACACAACTCTGTGGCATATGCGCCTGGGTCACATTGGCGAAAGGGGGATGATTGAGCTTCACAAGCGAGGTCTCCTGGATGGTGTGAAGAGTTGTAAGATCGACTTTTGCAAGTTTTGCGTGATGGGAAAACAATCCAAGGTGTCTTTTAAGACAGGTCAGCACAACACAGGTGAAATTCTTGATTATGTGCATTCTGATGTGTGGGGACCAACTCAGGTGTCGTCCCTAGGAGGATCTAGGTATTACGTCACTTTCATTGATGATTATTCAAGGAAGGTCTGGGTGTATTTTCTAAAGTATAAATCTGAAGTCTTCAGCAAGTTCAAGCTATGGAAGGCGGAAGTGGAAAATCAGACAGGGAGGAAAGTGAAGTATTTGAGATCTGATAATGGGACAGAGTACACGGATTCTCAGTTTCAGAGTTTTTGTGGTGAGCATGGCATTCAGAGACATTATACAGTGCGGAAGACACCACAACAGAATGGTGTTTCTGAGAGGATGAATCGGTCCATTGCAGAAAAAGCGCGGTGTCTTAGATTGAATGCAGGGCTTCCAAAGCAATTCTAGGCAGAGGCAGTGAGCATGGCGGTCTATTTGATAAATAGATCACCCCGGACTTCTCTTGACGGTAAGGTTTCAGAGGAGGTATGGACTGGTTCTGATTTAGACTTATCAAATTTGAAGATTTTTGGCAGTCCAGCATATGTGTTGATTCCAGGTGATGAGCGAACAAAGCTGGATGCAAAGTCTAAGAAGTGCATTTTTCTGGGTTATGAGAAAGGTGTAAAGGGTTTCAAGTTTTGGGATCCTGTTGCAAAGAAACGGATGATCAGTCGAGATGCTGTATTTGATGAGCAGGCAATGCTTCTACATGCTAAGGAAGTTGGGAAACCTGCAGTTACAGAGACTGAATCCAGATCAGCAGTGGAGGTGGAGCTTTCAGATTCTAGCACACCTACACCAACAGGTGGTGAGCATGATGTAGATCAACAACAGGTTGAGAGTCTTGTTTCTGGCAGAAGCAGACGCATCACAAGGGCCCCTATAAGATATGGTTTTGAGGAGATGGTTAATTATGCTCTAGTCATGGCACAGATGATCCATCCAACTTTCGAGAGGCTACTCATAGTCAGGAGAAAGAAGGATGGGTAGGTGCTATGACTGAGGAGATGGAATCTCTCCATAAGAACAGGACGTGGGAGTTGGTTCCTCTTCCAGCAGGTAAGAGGGCAATAGGATGCAAATGGGTGTTCAAGAAGAAACAAGGCATCTCAGAGAAAGAAGGCATAAGGTACAAGGCACGACTAGTAGCAAAGGGTTACTCACAGAAGAAGGGGATTGATTATGACGAAATTTTTTCTCCTGTGGTCCGACACACGTCTATCAGATTGGTGTTGGCATTGGTAGCTAGCTGGGATTTGCATCTGGAGCAGATGGATGTGAAAACAGCTTTCCTTCATGGTGATTTGGAGGAGGAGATCTACATGGAGCAACCAGAGGGTTTTGTCCAGCCAGAAGAGGAGAAACTTGTATGCAAGTTGACAAAGTCATTGTATGGTCTGAAGCAGGCTCCTAGGCAATGGTACAAGAAGTTTGACTCTTACATGCTTCGGATAGGCTACCGGAGATGTGAGTATGATTGTTGTGTTTATGTGAAATATTTGGATGATGGATCACCCTTATACTTGCTATTATATGTTGATGACATGCTGATTGCTGGAAAGAATATTGATGATGTTGTTGAGTTGAAAACCTTGTTGAGCAAGGAATTTGACATGAAGGATCTTGGTGTTGCAAATAAGATCCTTGGTATGGAGATTCGCAGGGAGAGAAGTTCTGGAAGGTTATGGTTATCTCAAAAGACTTACATTGAGAAAGTGCTTGATAGATTCGATATGGCCAACTCCAAATCTGTCAGCACTCCTCTAGCGAATCACTTCAAGCTCTCCTCAGCTCAGTGTCCGAAGTCTGATGGAGAAATCAAAGATATGTCCAAAGTTCCTTATGCAAGTGCAGTTGGTTGCTTGATGTATGCTATGGTGTGTACAAGACCTGATTTGGCCCAAGCTATTAGCCAAGTGAGCAAGTATATGTCTAATCCTGGGAGAGAACACTGGACGGCCGTCAAGTGGATACTCAGGTATTTGAGGGGTACTGCTGACCATGGAATTATGTTTGGTGGCCAGGAAGGAGATCCTTCAGTTGTAGGGTATGTTGATTCAGACTATGCCGGTGATCTTGACAACCGGAGGTCCACTACAGGGTATGTCTTTACTCTTGCTGGGGGGCCTATATGTTGGAGATCAGTTTTGCAGTCTGTAGTAGCCTTGTCTACAACTGAGGCAGAGTACATGGCTTTAGCAGAGGCAGCTAAGGAGGCTCTGTGGATTAGAGGAATTGTGGAGGAACTGAGTGTTGAGCAAGGTGGAGTTGAGGTACATTGTGATAGTCAGAGTGCTATATATCTAGCTAAGAATCAGGTGTACCATGCTCGGACTAAACATATTGATGTGAAATTTCACAAGATTAGAGAGCTAGTAGCTTCTGGTGAGATCATCCTGGAGAAGGTACACACTTCTCAGAATGCAGCTGATATGGTGACCAAACCGGTTACCGCAGACAAATTCAAGCATTGCTTGGATTTGGTTCATGTCACTCGTTGTTAGATGAGTGAGAAAGCCCCCTGTCAAGAGAAACAAGGAGGATCCGGCGACAAGATCTTGGAGTTGTATATGTGTTTCCAAATTTTTGTATTAGATTATGTTGTCTAGGTGGAGATTGTTATAATAAGACAATAAATCTAGGTATACTGATACAATGGGCCAGGGGAAACATATTTTGGGCCCATGGATTAATGGGCCCGGGGCGACAAGGGGTGCGGGGGCTTAGCCCCGCGGAGGATTCTATCTATTTATGGTTATAAATAGATAGGTGTAGGGTTGTATTCATTATCCACCAAAGTATATTGAAAACCCTAGCTGCAAGGTTTGTGCAGCAAAACCACAAAACGTTTTGTCTTCTCTTCTTCTCTATATTTCTGAAGTAACTCGTTGAAAGATCACAACATATATGTATCATAACTACTATATTATGGCCTTGTTCGGTGGTCTTATTTGGCGACTGAAGTGAGAGATGAAACCAAATTAAGTTGATTAATACCGTTAGGCCTTGAAAAAGTGGCGAATGAAGAGGAAACTTAATCGAATGAATCTAAGGATGAAACTGGTTGAAGTTTCAGCCAGAGATAGGAGGTTGAATCGAATGAATCAATTTCATCATCTAAACTTCTCATTTCTATCCTCCATAGTTCCTTCTTTGTTCAGAATCTTTAATTTCTTACTTTGCTCCAATAAGAACAGTGATAAAGGTAACTGTAAACTGCCTCTCTCAAATCTTGAAGAAACTCTAAAAGAAGCGAAGTCTATTCAATGAGTTTGTATATATATAAGCTTGAAAGGGTGGAAATAGAAGCAGGTGGAAGAAGGAATTGAGCTTTAGTTAAAGTCGTTATTTGGCCGATTAAATTGACTATTTGGCCGACGAAGAAGGGTGGTGAATCGAACCCATGACACCAGTACGTCCACAGGCTTGCATCTCTAACTAGGTTTGTGGTAGAAATTGGAATAGATAATCTATAAGAAATTAGGTTTATCTGTTGTTAATGTTTTTCTTGGAAGATATAAGGTTTAACTCTTGTTAATGATTTTGCAAAGCAGAACCCAAAATGTAGGTTTTTGTTTGTAATAAATGCTCCAAAACTGAAAATCTTTGAAGAAAGATGTGATTTTAGAAGATTGTCTTAATAAAGCTTTGAAAATTTGGGGTATATATATATATATATATATATATATATATATATATGAGCATTTTCACAGAAAGAGAGAGGGGCAGAAGAAGAAGAGGTCAAGAGAATGTGGCTAATGAAGGTCGACAATGGAGGGAGAGATGAGCTGTCAAATGTATTAAGAACATGTTCTCTTTGAGCTTTCGTTTCAAGGCAATCCTCTTCTTCTCTATTCTTTACTTTGCTTGTTTGATTTTGAACACGTGCAAGCCTGCAAGGTCATGTGCTACTAAAACAAAAATAAAATAAAAGTCTATTTTAATAATTTAACCCATATTTCATCCTCCTCATTCCCATTTTTTTAAAATCCTAAACTAAATTAATTTATTTCGTTCACTTCAACTTCATTCACATTTTTCAGTTTCAGTTCCATTAATTCTCAATCTACCAAACAGGGCTATGTGTATTAGATTAAA
The DNA here is from genome assembly GCA_002319775.1 of Fagopyrum tataricum. NCBI lineage: Eukaryota > Viridiplantae > Streptophyta > Magnoliopsida > Caryophyllales > Polygonaceae > Fagopyrum > Fagopyrum tataricum. The sequence continues at coordinate 59,684,205 of CM008279.1, forward strand.
CAATTTATCAAGTATTATTATACATTGTTTTATAATATTATCGACTTAAAATATTTTAATTCATAAATATATGGTAACAAAAAAACAAGAAAGTCATTTTATATTTCACATGAATACTATTAAATTGATAAAATAATACATATAATCAAATAAGTGTTCACATACTACTTGAGCTCAAATGTATATTTCAAACAACCAAACATAAGTCCATTAAGTCCATTGTTGTTAGCCCACTTATTAATTGATCATATATTTAATATTTATGAAAAAGGAATATTGTTAAAAAAAAAAATTATATTTTAATTATATACCATGTTTTAATTGTAATCTCACTCTAAAAAATCTAAAATACAGCTATTAGATATTCTACCTGAAATCCCTGATCTCAACTCTTTTGATTTCTATATCAACCTCAATATGAGGTTTAGAAGATTCTTTCTGCCTCGTGATATATATATATATATATATATATATATATATATATATATATATATATATATATATATATATATATATATATATATATATATATATATATATATATATATATATATATATATATATATATATATACTTAAACATGATCTAGCACTACAATTGACAAAATTAGAAGATCGATATCATCAATCGCAACAGATTCAAATCGATTCATTCAGAGTATTTCAAATCCAGATTTTGTTCCTTATGTCCCGACATGATGATTGAGATTCGATTTCGGATGGAAATCGAATCTAGAGTATGGATCCAAATGATAACGATGTCTGAAATCCATATATAAATATAGGTGGATAAGAAACTCAACTACGTGAATAAATTTCTTGAACCACGATTTTAAAGAATCCTTGAATCTTAGTTCGCTGAAAATTTGTGAGCACACAAAGGTAGGTTTTTAGACTATAGTTAAAATATAAGGTATACATAATTTTATACGGTAGAAATATTATTGCTGAGCCATATGCAACTATGTACTACTCTCAAAGAGCCTCGAAAGGAGGTTTCCACATATCTGAAGCCACCGGCAAAAGGAGGTTTCCACATATCTGAAGCCACCGGCATCTATGATACAGCCCAAGGGTAGAACACCATACTTTCTTGCCACCCTTTTTGTCTAAGCGTTTGCTTGTTAATGTTCTTGATATCTAAATCTGAAGTTATCTACACACTTGGTATTTGGACTAAACAACAAGTTAATGCTTGGAAACCTATTTTTGTTGATGTTCATGTTAAATGTGCTCTCTTTTTTTTTGTCGATTTTGGCATGTCGGAAGGGTCTCATATAAGGTAACAATCCTTGATTCTTGCTGGACATGTATTGCAGAGTTTGATCTTTTTTAGCCGTACGTGGCTCTTGTGTTTGAATCCAGTTGTATGAACAATTATATTTTGTTCAATGTTCCTTGTTGTTGTAAGGCTTCCAACCAAATGGTCATAATCCGATTTATTTCACTGACAAGCCTTTGAAGTCTCAACTCCAACCTAGTGCATATGATGCGGGGAACTTCTCACCACCACGGCGACTTATAACAGAGGAAATACCCGTAGTTTTCAATCACTTCAGACTTGCAGCCCGGAATGCTTTTAAAGTTGGTAAGTGATTTTCATACCAATTTTCGATTAATTGAGTAAGTTATTATACAATTCAGCTCTCATAATCGAAGATTTATAGTCATGCTTTTGTATGGAATCTTCGTTTGTTATGATATAAGATTTGATGGTGTGGAGATACATAGAGATAATGGCTAATGATCGACCAATACATGAAAGATATAGTAAATAACCGAACAGACAAATATGGCGGACTCTTAGAGAAACGTTGCAAGTGCTCTCTAGAAATAGTGAAAGTTCTAATATATGAGATAGGAGCGGATAGAGTAGGAATTAATTTTCCCCATTTGATGACCATGTTGCGTCAGGAGACTCTAACCGAGAAGCTTTAGGGCTTTACATGACACAAACTTTGAGCCAATGTGTGATCCTGTATTGTCACATGTTTGAGCCGAGAATGAATTCTCTCGGTTCAGAAAACAAGGTGTGCCAATTCAGTATAATGCCAATGAGAAGGCTTTTGACGGCACCTTCATTGTAGCAGGCGGGTATATGAAAGAAGATGGCAATGAAGATATGGAAAAAGGCCGAGTTTATCCCATTGGTTTCGGAAGGTTGTTTGTAGCGAACCCGGATCTACCAAGAAGGTTTGCTCTTTCTTGACGAATAGTTCTTATAGAGATTTGTAATTAGAGATTAGTAACCACAATACTTCATTAAAACACACAATTTTTATAAAAACAAACACACATACGAATTTTTAGATTGTTGATATGAAAGAGTCTATATTGGGTCTATTAAGCAGTCCTACATGGGTGAGTAGAGTCCAAAAGTGCGTGATTAACTCACCTCCTTGAGCCAAATGTTGTTCATGTGTAGTCGACTTGTCTATGTTGTCTGACGGAGTCATATTCAAAAGTAGCTCAGCCCAAAAATCCACTAAGACATCCCATCCTTTCCATGGGTCTCTTATAACCTCCTTTAAAAAGTGTGTCGGACACCACTTCATGAAATACAGATTCTGTAGTGGAAGGATGATCAGTAAGCAATTCAAGAGGGAAGTTGAGCAAATAGGCACATTAGTTGGATATTTGTATTGCAACTTTGAAGCGGTGATCACTAGGTTGTGATTTCAAGAACTCCTTGCAAACACTTGTTGTTATATGTCATACTAAGATAACGTGAGCATCGGTTGGTAATTGGCAAGCATAAGAAATGTTGTTTAATAACTCGTATCGTCGGAGTGTGGTTGTTCCTGGAGATAATGCTAGGAAACTGTCCTTAAGTGATGAGAAAATTTCTTACTTCACTACTATTGATAGTGTGGCTTTAGAATATCCAGTTTGGCCAATTCTTAGTATCTTAATGAGGTTAGCAAATTGTTCAGATAGTAGCTTTATTGAAATTCGCATTATCGGGTTCGACGATAATTGTAAATGAAGGAACATTGTCCTGGTTTTCTTTGTCATGGCTTGAAAAAGAAGGAGAGAAACACTAGCTTACGAAAGCAACGTTTGATACACAAAATGAATCGTATCATTTTCCCCTTTCATTTCCCCTTTCGAGAAGTTCGTTCCTTAGCATATTCACCAACAAGTTTCATTGTCTTCCAATTTGACAAGATATGCTAACTTATTTTCCAAATCTCCAAAGCACCATCGATAAGAATATCTTAGTAACTCCAACAGCGAGATCATCGTTATGGATGTCGTCTAATGTAAAGAAGGCAAACCAAAAACAACAAAATATAAACATCGCCCGCATGAGCTTGTAAAAAGTTTTGATTGTGCTAAGCACCATCGATAAACATTGTCCGCAAGAAGATAGGTACTTTTGAATCTATTGTTCAAAGCATGCCGACATATGTAATGAGTGTATTTCGACTGTCAAATAATTTAATTGATGAGACACGCTCGGTGATGGAAAAATTATGGTGGGATCGAGCGTTGAAAGGAGAAGATTCACTGGAAGAGTTGGGAGTCTCTATGTCTACCTAAGACCCTCATTGGAATGGGTTTTAAGGATCTTCGGATTTTTTAATGAGGCACTCCTAGGTATGCAGAGGTGGAGAATTGTGATGAACGAAAACCGCTGGTACATGAGATTTTGAAAAGCATGTACTTTAACGATGAGTCTTTCATAACGTCAAGGTCTAGTTACTTATGGATGAGTTTGTGGGGAGTTTGTTAATTTATCTTTTTTTATATCCGCTGGGTCAAAGACGTGGAGGTTTTTGTACACCAAAGTGCGTAAACCTACGCACACAAGCACTCGAGGTTCCATACTAAAATGAATTGGCAATAGGAGAAGTAACCCTCGTACTTATATGTTAGGTTCACGGGTTTCATAGTGTCGATGTGGGACACATTTCCCACACTCAACACTCCCCCTCAAGTGCAACTATCTTGGACTAGTTGACACTTGACACAAAGTGTTAAGGCCGGCTTAGCCAAACAGGCGGATAGCATATTTTTTGTTAATCACAACCCAAACACAGGATAATGGACCCGGATCGGATTTATCTTTTTTTATATTCGCCGGGTCAAAGACGTGGAAGGTTTTGCACGCCAAAGTGCGTGAACCTACGCACACAAGCACTCGGGGTTCCATCCTAAAACCAACTGGCAATAGGATGAGAAACCCTCGTACTCACTGGTTTCATATTGTCGATGTGGGACACATTTCCCACACTCAACATAGTTAAATCCCTATCGATCTAAGGACTTGGATGGAGGATCGGATGATTCGGATCCGATACAAAGGTTAAAGTGTGGAGTGACTATTGGACACTGGATGATAGTGGAAATAGGCTCCGGCAACCCAAAAACTTGGTTGTGGATAGGCTCAAGCATGAAGTCACTGGAGAATTAATGAAACGTAAACGTGTGGCATAATGGGTTCCATCCGGAAGATGATGTTGATATACTGGCTATGCATAGGTGCAACATAAGGATTGAGGATACACGTGTATGGTCGTCTTGCCCTAACGAGAAATTTACTGTGAAATTAACAAACTTTATTTGAACCGAGGAGATACCTCTAGTGACTTCATGATTGAGGGCCCACTTATTTCTCTTCTATTAAGTCCACACGAGTCCGTATCATAGACTGTCTTTGATATCGACTGCTAGGACGAAACATCGAATGGAAAAATGGAAGGACGGTGGTGGTCAGCACTCAATAACTTCTACTGGAAGAAGAAAAAAAACTCGTTTTTCTCTTACTTTTGTTATGCCATAAGAGAGAGACAAAAGATTAGGAGAGATTAATTGGATTTGAAAGTGATTAATTTTTGTGATGTTTTATATCAACGAGGTGATGAAGTAAAAATAACCTTGTAACTTACGTACGTTATTTCTCTTTTACTTTCTCCTTGACTATTTTCCTGTTACTTCTAACTTTCACACGTTGGTTCTTGGACGGACAAGTAGTGCGGAAAAGATGTGGTGATACCGAAACGAGAAAGCAAATAAAAGTGAATTCTCATACTCGACGTGAAAATATTTTAAAAAATGAATTAAGGGAGAAATTGTTTAACTAATTCATATTTGATAATGGGATAAATTTGGAATTTGGTTTTGGGCTTGATTAGAGAAGAAATGAACAAATGCACGTGATTTGTAAGAAGCTTCCGTCGAAGACAAAGAAGTATACAGAATTTGGAAATGTGCTAGAAGATTCTCACATCATTAAAGAGCTTAATCTTGTGGTGCTAATTAATCTTCTAGAATTAACTTCAGTAATATTTTCATAGAAAGAAGCGAAGTCAAGTGGTTTGCAATTACTCGTGACCGGCTTTCTCTGCATATATATAGACATGATGGTGTCATTTCTAATGTAAAAATAAGAGAAGAGTTTGATCATTAGCTTATACACAAGTGATCGAGGTTGTACGAGTGTGCAACATACCCGTTTATATATACTCGGTGTGAATCGGGAACACGCGAATTTTCCCAACAATTCCTTACCTATTTCATTCATTTGTTCGTTCAGTTTTCTTGAATTTGGGGACAATTCCTTACCTATTTCATTCAGTTGTTCGTTCAATTGCAAGTCCTTAGTCACTGTTAGACTCCTGATTTAGTTGTCCAATTGACCTTCTTTTGCTATAGACGAGTTTTGAGCCTAAAACATAGAAACTTTTCACAAAGTTTTGTGATAAGACATAAAATCTTCAAATATTGTCTTATGCTTTTAACAACTCCAAGGCTTTGACTTGTCCACCTTATACATTGAATTTGAGTTTGACTTATCCAACTTATATGTTAAATTTGAGTGTATGTATTTGATATGTAATCCTGTTGCTTGTGTTCAAATCAACCATAGATGTTCGATATTTTTTTAGTTGAATTTGCAATAGCATTTGTTCCCATATATGATATGATTGGGATAAGTTATGTTAATGAGTAGTTGCCTTGTAGTGATGAGAATTAAAGGAATTTAACATGTGTATGATATGTCCCAATTGTTAGATATGGTTGATAGTTGTGGTATCCTAGGTAGGAAGTTGTGTATATGATCTGTTAAGAAGGGTTGATTAAGAGTTTGATTTGGTTTTTAGTTAGTGGTTTGTAAGTATCCTCACAGGGCTTGTGTAGATAAATGTTTTACGGTTGATATGGTGTTATGAGTTTTGAGATGAGTAGTTGAGTGGGTGATTGTTCTATGTGATGATGATGTGATAGTTGACTTTGACGATGTGTTGAAATTATAAATGATGGTGAATGATGTTGAGAAACATGTGTTGCAAGTTAGAGTGTGTTGCAGGTGAGTATAGTTGGACTTACATATTTTTGGAAATCCTTTTATAAACTTAAATACTTTAATTCGGTTTTCACCGATACAATCATGGGCATGGTGACCTCGATGAGGGAGTGATGTCCAGGCATGACCGCGCAAAGTGGTGGGAATCCCTTCCATATATAAAAATGTGCATACATGTTTTAGATGTGTCCTAGTAGGAACCGAGATGGGGAAAAAACATGGATCTATAAAAAGGGAGACGTGATTTTAGATCTTCGTAACCGTTAGTACACCAGTGGGGCACATGTGGACTTGAGAAAGCGTTACATTGCCAAGTGTTGAGAGATGATATATTCATTGCATTGCATTGCAACATCTTCAGATCATCATAATCATTTTATCATGATCATTATCATCTCTTTCGATTGTTAGAGTATTTATTCTTATATAAGTTTATCACTACAAACTTACTTATACGTTTTAAGTATTTATACTATTGATTTCGCTACCTCTATATAGTTAACACGGTTACAATTTCAGTGGTTTAGTATATATTCTTTCTTATTGTTTATGATGATTAGATCATAGCTTGAATTTGGGATTTTCATCTCAATCCCTAATATGGAACAACTCACTCATGATTGTAAAATAAAAAGTCTCAAATCAAAAAAGCATTTTCATGCTAAGATAGTAGACAAGAAATAAGGAATATGAGCGAAAGAATTGATTGAAACGGAGTTCCTAAACAAACGTTATGAGGATAAAAAAGTAACAAATGGATCAAAATCCACAAATCTTCAAGAACGCCAAGAACTTCAAATATTCGTCCAAACTAAGAGAGAGAGAGTTTGTTGTGATTTACACTAAGAAGTGTCGGATATTTTGATCTAAGGATGTTGAGCCCTTGATAAAGGCCTACAAATTACCAACTAATTAAAAGGAATCTTTCTCTAACAAACCGCACGTGGGGGTTTGTTACGCACTTTCTTCTTTGTCCGGGTGACCATACCCACTCGATCGACGTTGTCACTCTGCTCGATCGAGTACGGAGGAAGATTCTTTTTTGTCCAAGTCTCACTTCACTCGACTCACGTTGAAAGTTAAGTCGGTGGAGATGTTTTCTTCCTCTTCCAAGTGGGTTGTGGAAATCGATAGGCAATATTTGACTTGTCATGACAAGTGATTGGCTCACATCCTCAATGATCGAGTAGAAATTGTTCCTTTTGCGAGTAGATTCATCACGTGACCGAGTGGTTGAGCTTCATCCTTCGTGGAGAGCCTAAGTCTTCTAGATCGAGTGCTCCTTCTTCTTTATGCGGGTGAGAAGACTTCTTCTATAGAGTTAGCACTTCATTCAATCCATAGGACTTGCAATAACCTTGATGAGTTTTTGGCATTTCTTCCTTGTACTTTGGCCTTACTTCCTTATATGCTCTAGGGCTTTCTTCTTCCTTTCCTTCCTTGCTTTTCATGTGATGATGAGGTGAAGTGAGCTTCCTTTAGCCTTGATGGTTTTCATCCCTTTAAGCTCCAAATAGGCTTAAAACACCTAAACACAATAGACAAAGGGTAGTAGACATTCTTTGATGCAAATGAGCTCTATCTAATATGTGAACATCTAAACCTATGCAAAAACTAAGGGAAACACATGAAAAGAACACTACAAAAGATAGCATAAAAATCATGCTATCATTAGTACAAACGCTTTTGGAAACAGATGCATTCTTTTGGTGGTTCTCCAAACATCATAAGTAGCCGACAAGCTAGCTTCGAGAAGTTTAGGGTTTAGTGTTTATGTCATAGTATGCTAATGTTAGAAAGTTATATAGTGGGATTTGATGAACCGTGACCTATGCATTCCTTGTTTGGTTTAGGATTAACTATGATATTTACATACGATGAACTTGATTGTATATTATTAGAATCACATGACTCCGAATAGAGATTGGTTTGAGACGTACAAGTCTGGAACTTTTGGCTCCGTCCGATTAGGAGACAACAAGGCTTGTGATGTTGTTGGCATTGGGCAGATAAAGGTGAGGATGCACGATGGTGTGATTCGAACATTGATTGACGTGCGTCACATTCCAACTCTAAAGAAAAATCTGATTTCCTTGGGGACTTTACATGTAAAAGGGTTCTGTTTTAAAACAGAAAAGGAATGTGTAAAGGTGAGCAAGGGGGCAATGACAGTTATGAAGGGCAGATTACATCGGGTAATATCTACCGGTTGGTAGGGAGTACCGTTGTAGGTGGAGTTGCAGCCGTGGCTTCTGAGACAGATTACACAACTCTGTGGCATATGCGCCTGGGTCACATTGGCGAAAGGGGGATGATTGAGCTTCACAAGCGAGGTCTCCTGGATGGTGTGAAGAGTTGTAAGATCGACTTCTGCAAGTTTTGCGTGATGGGAAAACAATCCAAGGTGTCTTTTAAGACAGGTCAGCACAACACAGGTGGAATTCTTGATTATGTGCATTCTGATGTGTGGGGACCAACTCAGGTGTCGTCCCTAGGAGGATCTAGGTATTACGTCACTTTCATTGATGATTATTCAAGGAAGGTCTGGGTGTATTTTCTAAAGTATAAATCTGAAGTCTTCAGCAAGTTCAAGCTATGGAAGGCGGAAGTGGAAAATCAGACAGGGAGGAAAGTGAAGTATTTGAGATCTGATAATGGGACAGAGTACACGGATTCTCAGTTTCAGAGTTTTTGTGGTGAGCATGGCATTCAGAGACATTATACAGTGCGGAAGACACCACAACAGAATGGTGTTTCTGAGAGGATGAATCGGTCCATTGCAGAAAAGCGCGGTGTCTTAGATTGAATGCAGGGCTTCCAAAGCAATTCTGGGCAGAGGCAGTGAGCATGGCGGTCTATTTGATAAATAGATCACCCCGGACTTCTCTTGACGGGAAGGTTTCAGAGGAGGTATGGACTGGTTCTGATTTAGACTTATCAAATTTGAAGATTTTTGGCAGTCCAGCATATGTGTTGATTCCAGGTGATGAGCGAACAAAGCTGGATGCAAAGTCTAAGAAGTGCATTTTTCTGGGTTATGAGAAAGGTGTGAAGGGTTTCAAGTTTTGGGATCCTGTTGCAAAGAAACGGATGATCAGTCGAGATGCTGTATTTGATGAGCAGGCAATGCTTCTACATGCCAAGGAAGTTGGGAAACCTGCAGTTACAGAGACTGAATCCAGATCAGCAGTGGAGGTGGAGCTTTCAGATTCTAGCACACCTACACCAGCAGGTGGTGAGCATGATGTAGATCAACAACAGGTTGAGAGTCTTGTTTCTGGCAGAAGCAGACGCATCACAAGGGCCCCTATAAGATATGGTTTTGAGGAGATGGTTAATTATGCTCTAGTCATTGGCACAGATGATCCATCCAACTTTCGAGAGGCTACTCATAGTCAGGAGAAAGAAGGATGGGTAGGTGCTATGGCTGAGGAGATGGAATCTCTCCATAAGAACAGGACGTGGGAGTTGGTTCCTCTTCCAGCAGGTAAGAGGGCAATAGGATGCAAATGGGTGTTCAAGAAGAAACAAGGCATCTCAGAGAAAGAAGGCATAAGGTACAAGGCACGACTAGTAGCAAAGGGTTACTCACAGAAGAAGGGGATTGATTATGACGAAATTTTTCTCCTGTGGTCCGACACACGTCTATCAGATTGGTGTTGGCATTGGTAGCTAGCTGGGATTTGCATCTGGAGCAGATGGATGTGAAAACAGCTTTCCTTCATGGTGATTTGGAGGAGGAGATCTACATGGAGCAACCAGAGGGTTTTGTCCAGCCGGAAGAGGAGAAACTTGTATGCAAGTTGACAAAGTCATTGTATGGTCTGAAGCAGGCTCCTAGGCAATGGTACAAGAAGTTTGACTCTTACATGCTTCGGATAGGCTACCAGATGTGAGTATGATTGTTGTGTTTATGTGAAATATTTGGATGATGGATCACCCTTATACTTGCTATTATATGTTGATGACATGCTGATTGCTGGAAAGAATATTGATGATGTTGTTGAGTTGAAAACCTTGTTGAGCAAGGAATTTGACATGAAGGATCTTGGTGTTGCAAATAAGATCCTTGGTATGGAGATTCGCAGGGAGAGAAGTTCTGGGAGGTTATGGTTATCTCAGAAGACTTACATTGAGAAAGTGCTTGATAGATTCGATATGGCCAACTCCAAATCTGTCAGCACTCCTCTAGCGAATCACTTCAAGCTCTCCTCAGCTCAGTGTCCGAAGTCTGATGGAGAAATCAAAGATATGTCCAAAGTTCCTTATGCAAGTGCAGTTGGTTGCTTGATGTATGCTATGGTGTGTACAAGACCTGATTTGGCCCAAGCTGTTAGCCAAGTGAGCAAGTATATGTCTAATCCTGGGAGAGAACACTGGCGGCCGTCAAGTGGATACTCAGGTATTTGAGGGGTACTGCTGACCGTGGAATTATGTTTGGTGGCCAGGAAGGAGATCCTTCAGTTGTAGGGTATGTTGATTCAGACTATGCCGGTGATCTTGACAACCGGAGGTCCACTACAGGGTATGTCTTTACTCTTGCTGGGGGGGCCTATATGTTGGAGATCAGTTTTGCAGTCTGTAGTAGCCTTGTCTACAACTGAGGCAGAGTACATGGCTTTAGCAGAGGCAGCTAAGGAGGCTCTGTGGATTAGAGGAATTGTGGAGGAACTGAGTGTTGAGCAAGGTGGAGTTGAGGTACATTGTGATAGTCAGAGTGCTATATATCTAGCTAAGAATCAGGTGTACCATGCTCGGACTAAACATATTGATGTGAGATTTCACAAGATTAGAGAGCTAGTAGCTTCTGGTGAGATCATCCTGGAGAAGGTACACACTTCTCAGAATGCAGCTGATATGATGACCAAACCGGTTACCGCAGACAAATTCAAGCATTGCTTGGATTTGGTTCATGTCACTCGTTGTTAGATGAGTGAGAAAGCCCCTGTCAAGAGAAACAAGGAGGATCTGGCGACAAGATCTTGGAGTTGTATGTGTTTCCAAATTTTTGTATTAGATTATGTTGTCTAGGTGGAGATTGTTATAATAAGACAATAAATCTAGGTATACTGATACAATGGGCCAGGGGAAACATATTTTGGGCCCATGGATTAATGGGCCCGGGGCGACAGGGGTGCGGGGGCTTAGCCCCGCGGAGGATTCTATCTATTTATGGTTATAAATAGATAGGTGTAGGGTTGTATTCATTATCCACCAAAGTATATTGAAAACCCTAGCTGCAAGGTTTGTGCAGCAAAACCACAAAACGTTTTGTCTTCTCTTCTTCTCTATATTTCTGAAGTAACTCGTTGAAAGATCACAACAGAAAGATCACAACAATATATATATATATATGTCAAAGAAGCCGATTAGCCCTGCATTAATCATGCAAACATGGTTGAATTTGAGCTTCTTACTTAGGATGTGAGACATGCATTGTTTGAGCATTTTGAAGCATGTTGTTGATTTATATATTATAACTGTATTTGAACATGAATATTGTTGGATGATGTGATAATTGTGTGCAGGCATCCACATGGTATTCTTCCTCCTAAATATGGTTCAGTTTGTGGGATTCCTTTTAACGTTCAAACCGTTCCTAGTTGAACGTGATGCTAATTGACACATTCCAAACCGTTATAAACATTTAATTTCGATGGATGCGAGGCTCCTTGTGTATTTTGGAGCATATTTAAAATTATGTTTTTCTTTTTATATTTATGGAAGAAATGATCAAGATAATCTTAACCAAGGCAATATAAACAATTTGGAATTTGGTATGCTCGTGCAAACAATTGTGTAATTATAATGCTCAAGGTTAGGATAGTGAAGTGTTCTAATTTGGCTCATACAGTCACAACAAAGAAAAACAATTCTTTTTTGAGACTTAATACATTTGGTGTAAAAAATCCTCCTTTATCAAGCCCAAGGTGATTGATGTTAACTTCGAGCCCATGGTGATTGACGTTAACTAACTCGATTGACGTTACGTAACTCACCTGATAGATTCGGTGTACTTGTAAGGTTGTTTAAATTTATGTACGGGCCGAAAATTTAGACGGATACATGCACTCCGATACACCTAAAGAAAAGTCTCGTACACCTGAAGCAAAGTCCCCCTAAATGCTACCAAACTCACCTGATAGATTTGGTGTACATGTATTGGTTAATCATATCATATGAGTATAAAGATGAAGTCTCGTACACCTAAAGCAAAGTCCACGTGAGTTTGATTTTTACAATGCATCTATCATGCTTGTTCTAACAAATAAAATTTTACAATGCTCTTACGACATGATTACATTCACTTTTCATTTTTTTACTTTTCGACATATACACAATCCACAAGGAAGGTAGGCAATAGAAAATTCTACATTTGAGCATAAGCCACTTTGACATGTTGATCAACTTCTTTCTCATCTTCTTTCATAATTTTCATGGATTTTTCTATGTCTTTTCTAAATGAATTCCTTTTGTCTTACGGGTTGGTATTTTTTTCTCAAGTGAGTATCAACCACTGTAAGTTTCCCTAAGTTTCCCTAAGTTAATACAATCTAGAGTGCTAATGAGTTTCAAATGTAACATTGTATAGCCTTTAGAAGCAAGCATTTCATACACCAATACACTCTCTTATACTCCACTTTTATAATACTTTTCCTAAAAGTATACACAACTCTTAAGTTGCATTCCTTACATACTGATCTTATATGTGCTATATTTTTATGGACCCCTCCCTTGACGGAGACCTGCCAAGACACTTTGGATTCGCGGTCGAATCCTTTTAAAGAAGGAGGGGTTAATGCAGGAGCATCTTTGGCCCTAGCTAAATCCAAGACCATGACTATTAAAGTTGGGAGGCAAGGAGTGAAGAGAACTCTAAGGAGGAGAAGATGAAGAATTAAAATCATTTCTACGAGATAAATGAAAAATATTTTCACCCATTTCTATAAGGGAGATGAAGACGACTTCCCGGACCATTTCCAAAAAAGAGATGAAGACCACTTCTCAGAAGGAAATGAAGATCTTCTCTAATGGAGAAGTGAAGACCATTTATTGGAGATGGAAGATAGAAAGATCCATGTATGCATAAAAGCCAGCTTTCCATGCAATACGTGTGGAAGAAAGATAAGATTGATCATCCTATGTTGAATCCAATAGATCATGCAAGTACCCGTTCGGCCCATACTCATGCGGGAGATGGAGATCAAAGTCACAAATGGAAGAGCTCTCTCATGCACGTGCATGTGCACGTAGGAAGCCACCAGATAGTCCACACAACCATGCAAACGTCGGAACATGCCAACCATGCATGGACATGATGGACGAATGCCAAGGCTGATTTTATGCTTACATGTTATTATATTTTTTAATCCACAGAGACATCTTAATTATGGGTTCATTTTGGGGTTTTAGTAGGTATTTTACATCCCATGTTTCTTTTAATTACTTTACAAATAGTATAAGTCTTCTAATAGAGAAGCTTAAAGATTGATCGAGAAAATCATATCTTTTATGAGATATTTGATTGATCTTAGAAAATTCTATCTTGCTAGAAGATATATCTTATCTTAGAGTAGAAGATCAAATATTGTCCTACATAAGATAGATCTTACCCGAACCCTTTACTTGTGGATCACTCGAGCCTCTCCTATACATAAAATACTTGGCCCCTATGTAAGTAATCCAATTCTAAATCATCCAATTCAGAATACAATATCTTTTCGTCTATTGCTTGTGTGTGGTTTTCGTAATAGAGGGCTTAAGAATGTGGAGGCGTGGAAGCGTTGACTGTGTAACCTGGGAGTTTGTGACTTAGGATTTACTCTTTTGAAGTGTGGACTGGAGACGTGGAAGCGTGGAAAGCTAGGGAGTTGGAGCGCTCCTGCGTAACTTGAGTAAACTATAGACTTAGTAAGTTGGAATCTTAGGGTTTGTAAAATTAAAGGTTTTTATTTTATTTTTTTGTATTTTATCTTATCTTAATTTAATTAAAGTTCGGGTGAATATCGGATGAACATCAGGTAAATGTCAGGTGGGGTCATGGCTCGGGTGATGGGTTTTAATATTTTCACCCTAAACAGCAATCGGACCATTAATCATCACCCGCATTCCAACCGTATTTTATCGGATTTTTTACCATTCGAGTGGTTCGGGTTTTTCGAGTAATACTGGTTGCGGGTGAGATTTTCATCTCTAACGGGAATATATTTCGATCCCCGGTGAAAATGATTAAAGGGAAGACTAATGTTTTGCAAAACGAAAACCCAAAACTGACCCAACTAACATTCTAGCTTAGGCTAGAGGAATGGAGAGGCTTAAAGGGCTTGGCCGACTCTTGAACGCGCACACTTTTGAAAGTAGTAACCACTCGGAATTAGTCTCGACTAATAGCTAGGATTCTTAGCTGCATATATTAATAAAGGGGGGGAAAAAAGAGTTGTTAAGTTGTAATTGTAAAAATATGGAGAGATCTGTATTTGCATAGTGTATGGGCAAGGAGTAAGAATGTACAATTTGTTCACAACTTCACATGCAGATATACAATAATGCACTATGCTATGCATATAGAGGGAATCTTCAATTCATAGGGAAACTTTGTTGACAAAGATATAGCATAGACACGGACTTGCTTACAAAATACATAAGAAAAAGATGTCCATCGTAGTAGCATATATAAATATATATAGTTGGCATTTTGCTTTTGTTTATTGCAACTTACTTACATAGCACTACCACAGTAGCAAAGTTGCAGTACCACATATATAATAATAAAGGGGATTCCCCTTCTCACGTGTCTCCATCTTTCTTACCATCATACTTCACTTTCTCCTCATCAAAAATAATATATATATATATATATATATATATATATATATATATATATATATATATATATGGTTTCTAAAGATATTGTGTGGTAAGTTACAAAAAAAAAAAACAACTTTCCTAAGAAATTTAATATAAATAATGCTTAAAAACTATTAGTGTATATATTGACATATTTTCTACATTTGATAACCGGTTGTCACCTAGATAAAATGACAGTGATGTCATTATTGTCCAGAAAATGATATCCACTTGTTAATTTTAGTTGGCTTTTATTTAACATTTGGTAACAAAATGTCAAAACGTTGATATATTTCTTGACATTTGATAACCGGTTGATTTTAGGAGATCTTTTTTTATGTATAAAAAATCATGAATAATAATTATACGATAAAAATAGAAAACTGGGCAGAAATATTGAATAAATAGTATAACATTTAACCTATTAACATTTACGTGTCAGACTTGTAGTATGGGTTAACACATAATTGATTAGCATAAGACAAGCTTTACTTTCTTCAGATTTGGCTCTAGTGAACCACTAATATATAATCAACTGACGTTTTCTAAATCGGAGTATTTGTCGTCATCTTTATAATTGAGTTTTCCCTTTATATCTTAGTAAAATTGTAAGCTTTCATCTTCTTCTCAAGAAACTCGTTAATTGCCTAGGCTTCTTCAATGGCGGTCGAGGAGGTGAGGAAGCCATTGCTGCACAAATCAAAGGTCTATTATGAAGGTTGCCCAGGGTGTATAGTAGAGCAACGCAAGGAAGCACAGCAATCGCTCCCTGTCAAGAAACTCGTTGCCATTTGGATCATCGTCCTCTCTAGCAGTAATCATCTCTCTTCTGCTTTTCATTTTAAATTACAACTATGCCACTGCTTCTTAATTTGGATCTTACCTGTGCAATGCATGCAGCTCTACCCATCGCCTCGCTCTTCCCCTACCTCTATTTCATGGTTAGTGTACATTCATTTACGAGCATGTAATTTTTCATGTCCATCACTTCATTTTTAGTAAGCCAAGTGAATTTGCAGATCAGAGACTTCCATATCGCTGAAAGAGAAGAAGATACAAGTTACTATGCAGGTTATGTCGGTAAGTTCAACTCGCTTCTGTAGAGATTCACCTGTAGTAATGTTTCTTCCTTTTATATAAGATATTGTCAAAGTCAGAGGAGGCATCCTAAAACCAATTGGTTTGGTTAGGATCGCGAGTCAAATTGAGGCTAACCACTCTTATACTACCGACTGATGGATAGAGAGAGTCGTGTGAAACGCAACCCATAAACCCGATGAGATCTAATCTTATATACTAGACTTGGAAGTCCGCATCAAAATATAGTAGGCTTGGAAGTCCAATCTTCGGTGCGGGAACTAATTAATAATTATCTCCAACAGATCTATTTTGCAAATTTTGCATATCAAGACACTTAGGGTCCGTTTGGTTCATACGTATACTCTTGTTCATGAAATCTTTCGGAATCATTCTAAATGCATTTTGCATGAAAATGATTCCAAAATATTTGTCGAAAAAGTACATATATGGACTAGATTCATTTTCATTTCATTTTCGTTTCGAGAGTTACAAAACGGGGCTTAACTTCTTCTGTGTCTTCCTTTAATGTCATATCTTATGTGGGTAAGTTGAACATGTTCAAAACGTTGCTGTAGAGATTCAGCTATGCTAATTATGAAAAAGCCTTTGATGATTCTTCATTGTTTAGACAGCTCACAGTTCAATTTGTAGAATTTCATTGTCGGATTATGTCATGCGAATGCATTTCTTATCCTTTTCTTACAGGATCTGCATTGATGCTTGGCCGAGGTTTAACATCAATCTTATGGGGAATGGTGGCTGATCGATATGGCCGTAAGCCAGTACTTGTCATAAGCACAATCAGTGTGTCCGTACTCCAACCTACACTTATGCCTCCTTTTTACATAAAATTAAAATAAATTCTTCAACTCTATTTTCTGGTTTCAGGATTGTGTTCAATACTATGTTTGGCCTTAGTGTCAATTTCTGGATGGCCATTGCCGCACGATTTCTTTTAGGTGCTACCAATGGGTT
Source organism: Fagopyrum tataricum (assembly GCA_002319775.1). Classification (NCBI taxonomy): domain Eukaryota; kingdom Viridiplantae; phylum Streptophyta; class Magnoliopsida; order Caryophyllales; family Polygonaceae; genus Fagopyrum; species Fagopyrum tataricum. The sequence goes on from CM008279.1 coordinate 59,701,416, forward strand.
ACTTGGACCAATAAAGGTACTAATACCATTCATCTCATATAAATACTTTGGTATATATATGCTTCATTTTTTAACTGGATCAAACTTGTATGCAGGCATATGCTACTGAATTCTGCAGAGATGAACATCAAGCCATTGCCTTGTCAACTGTGAGATTTATGTTTTACCATTTTACAGTCAGTGTATGGTTGTTGTGGATCAATGATCTCTAAACGGTTGATTTTTTTTTTTTGCAGATATCAACCGCTTGGAGCATAGGATTGATAATTGGGCCTTCCATTGGAGGTTACCTCGCCCAGGTAAGCACACACTTTGCATATCCAATAAGTTCGGCTGCCAGTTATGTTGAAGACCTCATCCAAAAGGATGCTTTAGGATGACCCGTTTCTAGAAACGGACTCTTCTTATCTTTTTTTTTTTTTTTTTTTACCTTTGTATAAAATTAAAAAAAAAGAGGCTGTCTTCATATCAAGCTGTTGGTATATTATGTTTCTATTATACAGCCTGCAGAGAAGTATCCTAGTATATTTTCGAAAGATTCATTGTTCGGAAGGTTAGTTTCTAGTACTTAGATCTTTCATTTCATATGCAGCACCTAGAGCTTAATTTTACATTACTCTTCAGGTTCCCATACTTCCTTCCATGCCTTGTCATTTCACTTTTTGGTGTTGGAGTGAGTATCTTCTCATTTTCGCTCGAGGTCAGTTTGGAATATTAACACTTATATTTTGGTATTAAAAAAAACTCAGTCCTTTGTATAATCATTACCTGTAATCCAACCATATGATGATAAGAAATAGTTTTTTAATCATATTTTTACAATTTTCACCATAATCTTTTCCATAGTCTTCAATTTTATCTTTCTTGATGTCAAGACAAGTATTGGAATACAAATTTTGCAGGAAACCTTACATAAGCATCCGAAAACACCATTGGAGGATAACTCATACAAGGCTCTGGAGTCTGCAACTTGTGGATCATGTCCAAAAGAAAGTTCAAAGCAATCTAAAATAAGCATACTTAAGAATTGGCAACTGATGTCAACTTTTCCTGTTTACTGCATTTTTTCATTCCATGACATGGCTTATTCTGAGGTAATTTTTGCATATTTATTTTAACAGACAATTTACAAGTGATTTTAAGTCACAGAAACTATCTATTGCAGATATTCTCACTATGGGCTGTCAGTCCGCGCAGTTTTGGGGGACTAGGCTATACAACTGAGGATGTAGGAAAAATTCTCTCTGTCACAGGTATGAATATCATACCAGTAGTTTACTGTGATAACTTCACCGTATGCCATCATTCGAAAATTATAAAACAGCATAGACATAATGAGCTTTTATTTTTCTGTCAACAGGTTGTGGTTTGTTGCTCTTCCAGTTCTTTGCTTTTCCATTTGTGGAGAAAATCTTAGGACCTGTTAAGATGATTCGCGTATTTGGCGTAAGTTGTACTAAACTCTGGTCCACTATTGTTAGACGCGATTGTATAATGACTTGTTCAATCATGCAGGCTTTGTCAATACCCTTGTTGCAATGTTATCCTTTCATAGCACTTCTGTCAGGGTTGGCTCTTCAAGTGCTGCTAAATTGCGCATCTATCTTGAAGAACATTTTCTGTGTATGTTTTCTTCCAAAATTCTTCCTTTTTTCTCCCCCTTGTAAAATATATGTTCTCATCTGTGGTCTTTTTCTGTATTTGTAGATGGCAATTGTAACTAGCTTGTTCATTCTACAAAACAAGGCTGTGGTAATCCTTCACTTCCCTATAGATTTCAGCAATACAAATTTTATTTTATTTTTTTTTTCCAAGTTCTAAGGGCAGCTCTGAAACCCTTTTAATTACAGGACCAAGATCAAAGAGGAGCTGCTAATGGCATTGCCATGACTGTTATGTCTTTCTCTAAAACCATTGGCCCAGCTTGTGGCGGTGCACTGTAAGTTCTTCACATATTTACGATTGTGTTAGCTAGTTACAAAAACACTAGTGTTTTGTAGTGTTTTTGTGTTTAATGTTTTTTAACAAGTGTTTGCTAAGCACCAAAACACTAGTGTTTAGTGTTTTTAAAACACATGTGTACCAAATCATTATTTTAGCCCAGCAATTAGTGTTTTTAAAAACACAAAACACTCCAAAAAAACTATAAAACACTAACACAAGTGTTTCTCGATGGATTAGCAAACATATAGTCTACATACCATTCCACGAAAGTTTAAAATTCGATTCCGAACTTTGAACTCAAGTATTTAAGGGTTTATTTTACAGGCTTTCTTGGGCAGAGAAGCGTCGAGATACTTCATTCCTCCCAGGTTCTCATATGGTCTATTTCTTGCTCAATGTGAGCCTGCTGTTGGGATTAGTGTTATCGTTCAAACCATTCTTGGCTGCGCGCGATGATTCTCAAAGGAAGAAAGAATTGAACCCGGAATTGGAAGATGAACCACAGAATTCTTAAGATGGAATTTTGATGATATTAAGTTTATAGCATGTAATCCTATTGTGTTGTTAGCAAGTGAGAATAACCTTGCTGTACTTCTTCAGGTTCAGTTGTTGAGACTTGAGACCTCTATATATAATAAAAACAGATGTTAGATTGTTAGATGGATCATGTACTTTTTTTTATTAAGATGGAACATTGGTCCGTTTGGTAACGTAAGATTACGTGTATATGAAGCATATTTAGATAAAAAAAATTCTTTCTTTTAAGGAGATGAGTATGAATATAAGTAAAATGAATGTTTAGTAAAATGAATATAATTTTAGATGAACCTACGAAAAAGTATATGTTATTATTTTTTTAAAATGAAAGAGATGAAAAAAGGTAAAAATGATCTTTATGATCGAAGTTTAATAAGATGATATAATTTTCATAATCTAATTCCTTTAATCTCTATAATCTAATCTCCCTATTTCCTTCGTTCTCGTACCAAACGAGAGTAAGAGCTACATTCCTATAACCCTAGTCTCCTTAATTTTGCCCCTACCAAACGCAGCCTAACTTTTTATGAGTCTTATTCTCTACTTTTTTCCCCATTTTCCATTAGACTATTTTACTCTAGTGGAATTTTCACTGTCATCTCCTTTTGTTTTCTTTTTCTATGAATTTCTCCACACGCCCTTCCACTATATACCAAGTGAAATGGAATGTAGCCACAATCAGCATTGCAGTTTTTGTATGTGCAGTAACTTTGAAAATTTTCAGCCTCTTGGTGCCTTGCTTATTCTTTTCTGATTTTGGCATCAATGGCAGTAGAGCAAGTGCGAGAGCCATTGTTGGAGAAGGTGTACTACGAGAATTGCTCAGGGTGTAGAGTAGAGAAGTGCAACGAAGCTCAACACTCCGTCCCTTTCACGAAACTCTTTGCAATCTGGATCATCACCCTCTCCAATTGTACTGCTCAAACCTCTATTTCCTGCTTATTTTTCACTTAATTAACTTCTTCAAATAATTTGCAGCTTTACCCACATTCGTGCTCTTCCCGTTCCTGTATTTCATGGTAACTACTGATACTACAAAACAGTTATCAAGTATATGAAATCTGAGCAGAACATTCAAAATATTTGTTGCATCCCTGCAGATTAAAGACTTCAATATTGCAGAGAGAGAAGAAGACATAAGTTACTATGCAGGCTATGTAGGTTAGTTTAAAAAAATCTAGCAGCCTACATCTAGAGAAGCAGTTTCATTTGTTTCTGTAATCTCTGCAGGATCTTCTGTAATGCTTGGCCGAGGCTTAACTTCGATATTATGGGGAGTAATAGCGGATCGTTATGGTCGTAAACCCGTGCTTATAATAAGCACTATCAGTGTGTCAGTAGTTCAAACATTAGATCAGCTCAACTCTGCTTCCTCTCAGCTGATGACAATAAGATATGCATTTTTCGTTTTTCGGGTTTCAGGGTTGTGTTCAATGGTCTGTTTGGGCTGAGTGTGAACTACTGGATGGCAATCGTAACACGATTGCTGTTGGGTATTACAAATGGATTGGTTGGACCAATGAAGGTATATTGTTTCATATATATGTAGACAATACATCAGATAAAGTTTGTTTCTTCAACTTCTCAAACTTGTTCCTAGGCATATGCAACTGAATGCTGCAGAGAGGAACACCAAGCTCTTGCCTTGTCAACAGTAACCTTCTCTTCACTTTTTAACATTCTGCATTTCTTAAGAAATGAAGATCTATAAGCATCCGGTTCTTTCAGATATCTACAGCTTGGAGTATAGGATTGATAATTGGGCCTGCCATTGGAGGTCTGCTCGCCCAGGTAAGCTAATTATCCATGGTCATGCGTTGTACGACGCTTATATAACCCGCTTCCTTTGTTTTTAGCCTGCAGACAAGTATCCGAGTATATTTCCCAAGGAATCACTCTTCGGAAGGTTATTTACAGGATTTCAACTTCCTAGCATAGTTATCTGGTGGTTTTACATTAACTAGTTCGGAAAAGTTGTAACCTTGCAGGTTCCCATACCTGTTGCCATGCCTTTGTATTTCGGTTCTAAATGTGGGAGCAAGTGTCTTCACATTTTTGCTTGAGGAAACAATGCATAAGCACCAGGATAGCACTTCAGAGGATAATTCATACAAGCCATCTCCCAAAGAAGCCAACAAAACTTCTAAAGGAAGCATTTTCAAGAATTGGCAACTCATGTCAACCTTCCCTGTTTACTGCATCTTCTCTTTCCATGACATGGCTTATTCTGAGGTAAACTTCACATGTTTTCAGAGTTGTAATTCCATTTTTGGAGACGCTTTCTCATGAAACCTGCATACAAAATTTTGCAGATATTCTCATTATGGGCTGTTAGTCCCAAGAGTTTCGGAGGTCTAGGATATTCAACTCAGGATGTGGGTGAAGTTCTTTCTGTAACAGGTAAACATATCAGTCATTTCATACCATATATAGAGATGATTTCTGAAAACCTACAAATCCTTACTTTTTCTCTCAATCTTCAGGCTTTGGCTTGTTGCTCTCCCAGTTTATCGCATATCCATATGTACAACGAATCCTTGGACCTGTCATGACAATCCGGATATCTAGCGTAAGTTCTTCAACATACTCATAACACTCTAGAGAATTACAGGACTAGGTTGTGTTACCTGAACTGTTCCATTCCTGCAGGCTTTGTCAATACCTTTGTTGCAGAGCTACCCTTTCATCGCATTGTTGTCAGGGCTGAGTCTTCGACTGCTGCTGATATGCGCATCTATATTAAAGAATAGTTTTGGTGTATGTCTTCTTCCTATGTTTCCTCTTCTCCACCCCCTCAGATCTCTCTTCTCATTTGTGGCTTTTTTCTATGATCAGACATCAGTTATCACCAGTTTGTTCATTCTTCAAAACAGGGCTGTGGTAGTCTTTCACTTTCCTAACTTCTTTACCATTACAGTTTCTTCTAATTCTTCAGCATTACAAATTTCTTCAAATCCACTAATAAGAACAAAGCCATTAACAACAGGACCAAGACCAGAGAGGAGCTGCTAATGGCATTGCTATGACTTTCATGGCTATTTCCAAAACTATTGGTCCAGCTTGTGGAGGTGCTTTGTAAGTTCATCTACTTCCGGTTCATTCCTACTCGGTCTCTTACAGCTACTGAGATAATCACAAACCTAGTTAATATTTTACTCATAACTTTAAACTTAAGACAGCGTTTCTCATCTTGCAGGCTCTCTTGGGCACAAAAGTATCAAAATGCTTCCTTCCTCCCAGGTATATTTTATTGAAGATATTTTTATGATAATTCTCATTCAACACACTATCATAATACTCCCAATGTATTAAAAATGAAAAGTAAGCCTTTAGAACTAGATCCGATATTACACTAGAGCTGAGATATGGCTGAATTATTTATGGTAAGTAATTGACCTTAGAAGCTAGCATGTTTTCTCCTGAACAGAAGACACACCATGATGTCACAGTCACAACTCACAAGGATAATGCATATGTTCATATAATTAGCAACATTAGTTGATCGAGTCAGTATCATTGTGAACTTTGACTGGAAGCTTCCCCTTCCGCTTGAGAAGAGCAACTTCGCCGAATGTGCTTGCTTGAGGCCACGAGCATGATTCATAATCACTGTTTGAAACTATAAGGAATTTCTAGGTCATACTTACTGATTATGGTGTTGTTCTGGCATTTGAACAATTAGGGTTCAATATGTTTTCTGCCACTAATTTGTTCTCAGAAAAGCAACCCTTAATATATCCTATTTATGCTTGCAGGTAGTCAGATTGTGTACTTTGTGCTCAACATCAGCCTTCTCGTGGGGTTAATATTAACATTCAAACCATTTCTCACATTGCGTGATGAGTCTAAGAGGAAAAAAGAAGAAGCTAACCCAGAATGTGCAGATGAACCTCAGGATTCTTAGGAGGGATTTCTAGACAGCATTAGGTCTCATTCATACAAACATTTTAGCGTGCAAGAGCCTAGTGTTATGAGAAATGATAAACAGGTTCGGTTTTATTGATCAAAAAACAACGGACCTATTGTGCTTTTTATCATTCAAAATGCATAATGGCAGACCAAACCATGTGCAAAGGTGGAAAAAAATTACAATACAGATGAGGATCTCAAACAAATGAAGAGATGCTAACTATTTCTCCAATATAATGCTTTATAAATCATAATTGCTGCTAAACAGCCAAAACCAAGTACTAGTTGCTAACAATGGTGTTATGAATAAGAACAATTTATTTTTATTTTTTTTCACTAGCTGCCTAGTCATCATGCCAATCCATCATTTTGGACTAACAAATAGATTGACAAAAATGTAGAAAAAGTTACAATATCCATGATTCCATATCAGAGCTTATGAATTATGGAATGATTGTATGATCTAAAGACCTTGGTAAAGAAATTATGATCCATGGTTTCTGACCTTCCAAGAGGACAGGCTGACAGTATCCGGTCTTTTAAGTTGATCCAGCTGCTTAAAGCCAAGGCGCAATAAGTATTCAATGTAGAGGAAGTTCTTCCTGTCAACTTCCTTTGCATTACGTCGAAACTCCAGTTCAACTATTGATTCAATTTTTCGTCGTTCTTCGGGTGACTTTGAACGAGCTGCACGTAGAAAACCTCTGTATAAGCTGAGTACTTGTTTCTGCATCCCAGAAAGTCGTGGAGCTCCCATGGCATTCTACTCACGTTGAACTTAAGCTCTCAATTCAATGATGCATTTATTGAGCTAGCATCAGATGCAAATTGAAAAACACCATGAGTTACCCCTTTCACCAAAAAAAATAAAAAGAAACTGTTTGCTTCATATGAGACAATAGACATGAACAAAGTTTGTAAAAGGAGATATATCTAAACGAATTAATAGCATTTGAATTCTATGAAGAAAACAATCCTAGCTTCATCCAAAACCCTAGTTATCCAAATACGTTTTCTATGTTGTAAGCTTCCATCTTCTAGATTGCTACATCTTCAACTCATATGAAACCTTTTGACCCCTTACAAATACATTAAACCAAGAGAACCAATACCTTTTTCAGATCTATTTCATTTCATTTCAAAACGAAAGTCAGGTATGACATTAAATTGCAAGTTGATTAGTAAACATCTGCACAAAGTGTCGCAATGTCCTCTGGTCCAGTAACATGTTCAATGAACATTAGTAAGAAAACAAGAAAACAACATAGCAACAGTAAGACTTGGAATTTTCCTTGAACAAAAGTAGCAGTTAGAAGAAAGCTGGAACTAACACCTAGAAACCCTAATTCCATGAACAACGTGGGTTTACAAAATCAGGCTCCGGGAACCCTCACATCTTGTAAACTTACAAATTTGGAAGCGAAAAAAAGGCACCAAAGAAATTGCAGAGTGGAGATGAATTTCAGAACCTACAATCGAATAATCTCACCAAATCCAAGGGGAGGAATGAGTAGAAGAGAAGAAAAGCTCACCAGAAAGAGAGATTGTACTTGTTGTCGCCGTCGTGGTGCAAGACAGATCTCTGTTTGGAAACGATTTACTCTCTCCTTTGAATAGCCGAATATCTCAAATGCTCGATTACTAATTTGGTAATTTTGGTTGCCCTGCACGGCAAAACATCACATGTACATGTACTGCCTCGCCAGGAATGTGTATCTACTTACGCCTAACGAGTAGACCTGAACAAATCCGGGCCGGCCCGCCCGCCCGTCAAAAAACACGGGTATAGGTTAGCATATTGGCCCGTTCGGGCCGGGCTAGGTCCGGCCCGCTTGTTCACGGGACGAACCTGGGTGTTGGATTTAGCACGTAGGCCGGCCCGTGGGCTGGCCCGTATATATATATATCTATATATATATTTATTTATTTATATATCTATATATACTTATTTATATATATATATATATATTTATATATTTATATATATTTATTTAAATATTTATATGTATACTATTAAAATAAAATTAAAAGTAAATAATGTAAACACGGGCGGGCCGGCCCGCCTGTGTTTACACGCGGGCGGACACGGGCCTTACTGGAGGCCCGTTCAAGGCGGGCCGGCCCGGCCCGAGCATTTCGGACAAGATTTTGGATTTGGTCCGGCCCGAGCCCGGATTTGTTCAGGTCTACTAACAAGTAACAAGACACACCAAAACATATGCCTCTCCCAACTCCGAAGTCGTATACATCTCGTGATGGCTATCCCAAAATGGACATTTACTTCGTACGCTTCATAAAGCGTGTAGATGTAAATAATAGGAATGCTTCTTGGGGGTGGGAAAAACCAATCCGATCCGTTGATCCGGTCCGAAAAATCCGTTGACCCGATCCGGAAAAACCCGATTTTTTAGTATCCGTTTTGATCCGGTCCGAATCCGATCCGATCCGGGAGATTTTCCTGGATCACCGGATCGGATACGGATCGGTGTTTTAGGCATTCGGATATCCGCGGATATCCGGATATTTTCGGATATCCGCGGATCATCGGATATCCGCGGATTGTCGGGTCATCGGATATCCGTGGATCAGTCGGGTCATCGGATATCCGCGGATCGTCGGATCACCGGATATCCGCGGGTCGTCGGATATCCGGAAATATCCGGTTAAAAACATTTAATTGTAAAACAATATTTGTATAAAATATTAATCAAATAAACAATAAATTTATACTTAAATAGCATAAAAATATATGTATGTATACAATATAATAATTTTGTACTAATATTCATATTTGACAATATTTAATCAAATAAACAATAAATTTATGCTTAAAAAAGTTGTATTTTATCATTTTGTACTATTATTTGTATTTGAAAATATATTGCGTTGTAAAAATGTTTGAGTTAGACAAATTAATGAATCGAAAATGTTCAAATCAACAAATGTTCATAAGAATCTTTTATAAATAAGATTATATCTTTGCTATGATAATATTAGTTTCGATAATATATTTTATCATAAGTTAATCTCGCTTAAACTAACAAATGCTCATTAAAATCTTTTAATATAAGTTGATCTCGTTTTAACATATAGATGTTTATAAATATGATTATGTCTTTGTTTACAACTTAATAACTTATATATGTACAACTTAGTCTCGATAATGTATTTTATCATAAGTTGATCTCATTTAAACTTTAAACTAACAAATGTTCATAATAATCTTTTAATACAAGTTAATGTCGTTCTAGCATTTATATGTTTATAAATATGATTATGTCTTTGTTTACAACTTAGGCTGTGTTTGGCGTGGTAAAAAAGTGAGTGTTTGTGAGTGTTGCAGTTTTTAACGGTTGTTTGACACGACACGCTACACTAGTGTTTAGTGTTTATGGGGCAGTTCCAAAAACCGTAGTTGAGGCAAGGGTTTTGGTTTTCACCACTAGTGTTTGGCTCGAGAAAATGACGCTGCTACCCTTGTCCTTTCTCTTTAATCACAAAATTACCTGATATATATGACTTTCTCCCCCATCCTCTCAGAATTAAGCAAACGAATAAGAAGAAAAACAGTATCTTGGATTCTCCATCTGACTCCAATTTCATCGTCTCAAGCTCTTGTACTAACCTCCACTTCTCTCGTCAAATTCAGAAATCGGTACATTTGGGAGTTTTTCCAGTATTTACTTGCTCTTCCGTCATTTCTAGATATTTTTCTCTGTTGCAGATCTGTCAATCTCTCTCTTATCGTTTACCTAACTTGGTTTAGGTAATAGAGTTCTTGATTGGTCGATTAGGGCTTTTTTAGTTGGTATTTTGAAGTGGGTTTGGTTGCAATTGGTTGTAGATTCCTTTTAGCCGGTGGTTACTTCAAGTGCAATTGTTAGGTTTATAAGGGTGTAGCATTGTAGCTTGAGATATCAACATCAATTCGGCATCGATTGCTGTAGAGCATAGAAGGTGGGGGGGAGGGGGGGCGTTTGTTACTTTTTTGTTAATCTTGAGCTGTTGTGGAGATTTGGGAGTTTTTACGAATCTTATGTCCCATGAGGACTTTGTTTCAGTCTGAGCCTTGTAAAGAGCCACGCCTCAATGTTTTGAATCAACAGTCTTGTTTTGAATACGTAATCAGATGAACGATGGACAGCGGTGGTTAAACCCGTGGCCGGCGTTCCGTTTGTCGAAGCAAGAAACGGCAGTCGTCCTCGAGTTCTCCTTTGATGTCGCCCGCCAGAGATCGCTCTCGTCGAAAACCATCCAAATGAGTTGTGCCCCAAAAATTTTCTCGTCACGTGATTGGCACATGACAACAAAAACACTACTTTACGGCCAAACACACGTTAGGTTTTCATAACACTAATCACTAGTGGTAAGTTAAAAACCATCCCTAAATAACTTATATATGTAAGTTAGTCTCGATAATGTAGTTTATCATATGTTGATCTCGTTTAAACTTTAAACTAATAAATGTTTATAATAATCTTTTAATATAAGTTAATGTCGTTCTAACATATATATATGTTTATAAATATGATAATGTCTTTGTTTACAACTTAATAACTTATATATGTACAAGTTAGTCTCGATAATGTTTTTTTATCACAAGTTGATCTCGTTTAAAATTAAAAACTAACAAATGTTTATAATAGTCTTTTAACATAAGTTAATGTCGTTCTAACACATATATGTTTATAAATATGATTATGTCTTTGTTTACAACTTAATAATTTATATATGTATAAGTTAGTCTTAAAAATGTATTTTATCATAAGTTGATCTCGTTTAAACTTTAAAATAACAAATGTTCATAATAATCTATTGATATAAGTTGATGTCGTTCTAACATTTATATGTTTATAAATATGATTATGTCTTTGTTTACAACATAATAAATAATATATGTACAAGTTAATCTCAATAATAATCTTTATTACAATTGGTCTTATTTAAATGAATTAAATAAGTTACATGGTAAAAGTTAAATATTTAGGATCACGTTAATTTTATTTACAACATACATAAACATATTTTATAAGTATGATCATAATCTGAATTGTTGTTTAATACATATGCTCATATTTTCTCTTAAATATAAGTTTCCCGTTATATAAATAATGATGATGTGTGTTAAAGTATTAAAAATAAGAAAGTATTAAAAATAAGATATGTATTAATATAAGTTTCTTATTATATAATATAAGTTTGTATAATGATGTTTAAAAAGTCTAACTCTTTTAACAATGTTAGACATAAGATATGTGTTAAAGTCTTAAAAATAAGTTTTTCAATAATATAAGTAATGATGTCTCATTTCATGAAACCGTCTATATATGTATATATATATATATATATAAAATATTTTTGTTTTAAAGTATAAAAAAAAGTTTCATATTATATTAATTTTGTATTAATATCGTTTTTTCTTATGCAATTCTTATTCATAATATTTTTAATGAAATTACAATCAACTAGATTTTATTACCTTAAAAATAAGTTAATTGACTTTGATAATATTAATGATAACATTTTCTATTTATTAATGTTTTCAACACTAAAAAAATTAAATATTTATCAAGATTAAAATTGTTTACTTTTACTTTAACATGCTCAATCTTTTTTATTTTGTATTTTATGAAGTAGTTATAAAGGGTAAAATTAGATATATCAATTGTTTTAAAAACCTTAATTATATTTCTTATCACAATGTACTTTAATGTTCTTTTTATAATCATATCTATGAATTAACATTTTTATTTGGATTTTGTTTTGTGTCTTTGAATTGTTTTTTTATTTATTACGTTTAGTGTTAAACAAAGTAAGTAATACATGTTCGGATCAAACGGATATGCGGATCAAACGGATCAGTCGGCTATCCTGATCCGGATAAATTCATTTTCGGATCAAACGGATCAACCGGGTCAAACAAAGTCATTCGGATAAAACGGATCATCCGGATATCCACGGATAATAATCCAATCCGATCCGGGTAAGAATCATTTTCGGATAGTATATTTTGGAATTCGGATCAAATGGATCGGCCAGATATCCGCGGATAATTATCCGATCCGATCCGGAAAGAAGTGCCGGATATCCGGCCGGATACGGATCGGATTCAAATCGGGGGTTTTATGAAAATTTCTATTCGGATATCCGGCTATTCGGATCGGAACGGGTCGAATCGATCCGTTGCCCACCCCTAATGCTTCTTACGATTAGGAACGTAAAATGGTTCGGGTAGTGAGTGGTGTGTCACTCTCATCAATCGAATCGTATTATAAAACCGTTCACCCGAACTATCAACTACCTTGTTCCACTCTACCCTAAACCATAACCGCGGTTTTGTAACACCCCGAATCCGTAGGACTCGAGGCGCTACTGGGCTAGGATCTCACAATGGATCCTGACCCTAGCCTGACAACAACTTCACTGAATCTTACAACAAGGCACCAATAGATTAAACCAAAACATAGAAACTAATATATATATATATATATATATATATATATATATATATATATATATATATACATGTCAAAAGGATGATACAGAGTATTGCTGAGTACAAAGTCAAACTGAAATCCGTACAATAAGGATAAATCCAAAATCCCACGAATACGCCTAGTGTACGGAACCCTCAGCAGATCACCCATCTGGATCACTCCGTAGCTCTCCTAACCTGTGAGGGATCTACAACACGGTATAAAACCGTTAGCTAACCATACACATATATAAGAAGATGCTAGAGCACAAACACACATCAATAATATTAACACATCATCACGATATCACACATTTACCCGATTTATTATCTTTAATAAGTTAAATCACTCAATCGTATAAATAGATGTATATAAAGATATGTGACACGAGGAATATAATCCCCGCCTCTGAGTACTCTAGCCAGCTGGAGTAGTATCAGCACACCTCCCGTGTACCCTATGGGAGTGGTGAGGGTCCTTCATATATACCAGATCTGGCATGACTACAGAGAACCTCCCAGACTCCACTACGGGATGAAAGGGAAAGGTTATCACGGCCACTACAATGGGCGGTCAGTATAAGATAGGTCGGTGACCATAATAACACATGCTATAAAGCATAAAACACACACACCACTCAAGCATACATCCAATATAAGGATAGTAGCTAAGTCCTATGGACTTACCTCGATCTCAGAAGTAACTCGCTACGAACAACTCTCAGAAACGTCCACTCCAAACTGGAGGACAACACATCCTATACAAGGCACACACACACACACACACACACACACACACACACACACACACACACACACACACACACACACACACACACATATATATATATATATATATATATATATATATATATATATATATATATATCAAACTCCTATCACACAAAGGGGTCACACCTAGACCCAAGAGATCCATAAGGATCATATCCAACTCGTAACCTCAAGGCCGTAACCGGTATATCTATATCATACTCATCATAAACCGATACCTAACATGGTACTAAGTTCCTCATACTAGAAAGGAAAGGAACTACCTAACTATAGGTAGTCCCGAGACAAGACGCACCTGCGTGAACGGAGGACGCAGGGGCGGAACACAGGAAACCGCGGGCGCGGTGACACTCAACCACGGGGGCGGTGACAAGGGTCGCTGGCAACGCAGGCACGGCGCGGGCGCTGCGGCACAAGGTCCGCAGGGGCGGTGACTTCTGGCCGCGGGGGCGGCGACAGTGCAGAACAAGATCTCGTGATTCTTCTTCGGCTCTTCACGTGATCAAATCACGTCCTTACCATTCCAAATCCACACACCACATGCACATACACATACCAACCATCAAAACCCTTAGCATACATCTAATCCTAAGCTAGAAAGATTGAATCCAAGAAGAAGAGAAGGAGAAGAAGCAAGACTCACCACTATTGAAGATCCTAGGCTGCAGGGAAGATCAACACACACCAAATCTGGCTTCCAAGCTCAGCAAACTCACAGTCATCAACAACAAAAGCCACCACACACATAAATCTCAAACCAACCTCTTCCAAACCAAGAATAAGATCAAGGGAAGCAAGGGAAAGCTAGGAACGAGATGAAAGCTGGAGAGGAACGTGAAGAACAAACCCTTGATCAACCAAGGGAAAGATCAAGTAAGGTAAAGAGTAAAGCACGGGTCAAAGGGTCAACAAAAACGGCTGCAGCCGCAGGAAACCGCAGGGGCGGTTCACTGGGCCGCAGGGGCGGGAACCCGCAGGGGCATGCCCGCGGGTGCGGAAAGGCCAGTCTTGGCCCAAAGCCAATCTTGGCTATGGTCCGATCTCGGTCCGAAAGAATAGGGGTCTCACAGGTTTTAATCGGGTGGGTCAAAATTTTTCGGGTTCAACCAACAGAGTAAACTTGTAAATTGTAATTACTTATTTGTTAATTTTTTTCAAAAGCGTAGCAAATAGTATTCATGAATGAATAAATAAATAAATAAAGCATCTATGATAGTCAAACTTATAAAACAGTTCAACAACATGTAACTATGGTAGTCATGAATTAAAAAAAATCGAAATTATTAGAGAGGTTTTCCTCTTACAAAAGTCGAAACTTTTGACACATTTTTCTTCTTGATTTGGAACCATTATTATTTGCTCGTAGCTATCATAGTATAAAGAAAGATGTATCATTAACCAACGGTAGACGGGAACAAAAGCATCGATGTCGGGATGAAATTGTGAGGGAGGCGCAAAAGAATCAATTTAGTAGAAATTTATTAAGGTTTCACATAAACAAATTCAAAAGGTTTGGTGGGGTTGTTGTTCAAGAGACGTTGGTATCGGTGACGGATCTGGCCAGTGGAGATGGCAGGCGCCAAAACACATAGTTAAAAAAGGCGATGGTGTTCAAGAGAAGAAGCCAGAGATGGGTTCACGACGGTCTGGCCAAGGGAGTTGTTTATATGGGATTGAATTAAGGGTTAGTGGTTAAGGCTTAGTCTCCTAGAGTAAAGGTGGATGATAAGTAATTGAAGCAGAAGAAGTCAATTGTATGACTAGTAACTAAGGAGATAAGTTAAGGTTATTGTTTTGTAAGGTTGTAGAGAATGAAGGATAAGCATACTGACTTAATTAGGAATAGACTTTGTAGATACCTAGCTAAATGGATGTTAAGTTATAGGTAATTAAAATGGAGGTGCTAGGTATGTATATAAGTGGATCGAGGACTTTGGGTTTCGAGTAGTGGGACAAGTAAGTTAGTAAACTGATTGAGGGTGCATTATAAGGTAGGATGAGATAATTTTGGGTGATGAAATTGGTTAATAAAAAGGTGAGTTTATTGACTTAGAAGTGATATGGTGTAATTTCTGTGACATTGTACTGATTATGGATGATTAAATTAAAATAAGTTATTTGGTATTAGTTGGGTAAGGTGAAGGTGAAACTTTTTTACGTAGTAGATTCATCTTATGTTTGTTTATTAGGAGACTAATTAAGTAATTATAATCCAGTGTTAAGAAGTGGCATGATAGTAGGAGGAAAACGTGCTAACTTTGATAAGAAAGATGATAAGTACAATAATTTATTTTAGTTAATCAAATTAACTATAAAATAGTTAAGAAGTACGGGTACACATAGTGGGCTAATTTGATCGTACTCGAATGACTCCCTAAAATTATGGTCAGATAATAATTATTAATGGATCTATATGAGATTTCGGTAGTCAAGACTAAGGATAGTGTGAAGGTCATGAGGCCGCTAAGTTAAGGTTGTGATAGCATTTCAGATTTTAGAAAATGATGGGAATGAGAAATGGATGTTTGTTGAGTGATGAGAACATACAAAATTGTGGAATGGACATCTAGGTCTTTGGAACCTAGGATTTATAGATTTATAGATTTATAAGGGTATAGATGCAAAATATATTACCCTAGAAGTATCAAAAGAATAGAACGAGTATACTAATATGTTGTCACTATTAATCAGGATTGTGAGATCGTCGACGGACGGATCGAGATTTGCGTATTAGGATATCGGATCGGATAAGGTGAGTTCATATGACTTACTTAGCTTTCAGTAATAATATTAAGTGTGTGTTGAGGTAGTGTGTATTGAGTGTTTAATAATTAAAACTTGACTAGACCACTACACATTTATTATTTGGAAAGGTCCAAGTGTATGATAACGAGCCGTGGCATCACTGTCTAGTGTTGAATGCGACTAGAAGGCTCCTCGCGACCAGTTCAACAAAGTATACGGGGAGATGCATTGTAACCAATCCTGTTGGTTTAAGGGTACATGGGCGAATGTTGGAGGATCTTCGTGCCACTATGAAAAGTTGAACTAATTTGATTGGAATCTCTTAATGAAAAGATGATAATTGGGACATTGATTGTTCATGTTGATGTGTTTACCGCTTTCCTTATATGTGTTTGTGCCTTTAGTTCCTCTTATTATTAATATTGTTAGCTAATGGTTTATGCCGTGTTGATATACTTTGCAGGTTAGGTGTCTGCCGAGTAATTGGGAATGAAGTGGTCAGCCGGGTTTCTATACCGGTAATTAGGGATTTGGCGTATTTTCTTTTTAGTAGAAGGACTAGCTAGACTTCATGTTTTCCTTATCGTTATGCATGACTATAAAATATGTTGTTAATAGAACATCTTTATAATTTTATAGATATTTTGATTTAATATTTGTACCTTGTTGTAATGTCCGTATATTATTAATGTCAAGCTAAAGTCGAGACCCATTGTGAGGTCCTAGCCAGTGACATCCCGAATTCTTAGAATTTGGGGTATTACGGTGAATATTTACCCGAGTCTAGTTTATATTTTAGTTTGAGTAAATTTACCGAACACCAACGTTAAATACGACCATTTGCAACTAATCACCCCTTAAATGAATTATTGCATTAAAACACTCAGTACATGTATTCCGTTAGCAAAAGATTCACCCCATTATTCGTCTATTTTTTTGTCAAAGGCCCCACTTTTCGACATTATAATATTATTCCCTCTACAAATGAGCCGTGTGAAAAATTTTAATGTGAAGACCATGATGAACCTTTTTTTTTTTTATTAAAAAGTTCCATAATTTTCTTTAAAAACCGTATTTTTTATTCTCAAGATTTAAATATACAATAGGATAAATTCAAAAAATATGGTAAAAAATTATTTATTTTTCCATAATTACTTTCCTTATTATTTATTACAAAATCTAAAAAAATCCCGATTTTTTAACTATGATTTATTAAAAATTTTATTCAAAAATAAATTTTAAAAATGAGAAGGGAAAAAAATCCCAATTTTTATTAAATTATTTTTTTGAAAAAATATAAATTATAAATGAAAAAAAAGTCAAAATCTATTTTAAGAAAAAAAAAACATGATTTTTTGAATAAACAAAAAGTGCTAAAAAACGTTTTTTGAAAAAAAAAAATATTGAAAAAAAAAAATTGATTTTTAAAAAAATGTTGGACTTTTTTTACTTGTTTTTTTAATAAAAAAACTAGTTTGATTCGGTTTTGATGTTTAATTTATTCCCTAGTTCATGCTATAGAGGGAATAATATTAAAATGTTGCTCTTACAAAAACA
This sequence comes from Fagopyrum tataricum, assembly GCA_002319775.1. Classification (NCBI taxonomy): domain Eukaryota; kingdom Viridiplantae; phylum Streptophyta; class Magnoliopsida; order Caryophyllales; family Polygonaceae; genus Fagopyrum; species Fagopyrum tataricum. The sequence goes on from CM008279.1 coordinate 59,719,375, forward strand.
TAGACGGATTACGGGGACGGGTTTCTTTTGCTATCATAACACATGTAATGGACGTTTTAATAAAATAAGTCAATTAACGGTAGTTAGTTGTAACTAACCATATTTAACGGGTGCTTTTTGATAATTTACTATTTTGGTTTAGATACTTCGACTCTTATTTAAGTTACAAAACTATTTTAGGTTAGACGTATATGTAATAAAGAAGAATGCTAGATCCAGATCGGAAGAGTTATGATTGATGCACATAGAGGTTTACATTTCTCCTTGAGGTTTGAAAACCACCTATGGTTGAAACTTTTCAAGAGTTAAGAAACAAAGGCAAAGATGTAGCTAGGGGGGTGACATTTGGATTTTTTTTCCAAAATAATGATAAAAGGAAAAGTATTTTCGAAGATAGGTACGGAAAAAAACTAATTCCGGGAATAGGAAGGCAGTCCAGGTCCGGGTAGGAGTCGCAGTCTGAGACTGTGAGTTTTCGAATAAATCGCAGTTTCACACGACCGATTATTTTTTTAATTATTTTTTTATATTTACAAAGAACTCGCCGACTTAGCCGGCGAGTTCTTTTTTTTTTTAAATCACAAAGGACTCGCCGTCTAAGACAGCGAATTCCTTTTTTTTTCCAAATCCCAAAGAACTTGCCGTCTCATACGGCGAGTTCTTTGGTTGTTTGTTTTGTTTTTTTTTTTAAAAAAAGAACTCGCCGTCTCATACGGCGAGTTCTCTATGTTTATTTTTAATGAACGCATTTGTTTGTTTTACATAATGCTTGAAAACGCCGTGAACAAGAACAATAATTTTTTTGTTTTACAGAATGTCATAGACCACATTCATCATGCATAATATAGAATGTCATAGTATTTTCAAATATTTGTTTTGCATAATGTTATAGAATGTCAGAGGATCTTCAAATTTGTATTTTCAAATATTTTTTTCTGCCTTTTCTTCTACCTCTGCGCTCTCCTCTAGATGTCGACACATCTTCATTAATCGGCGATAAGGGTCGTGGGACCGAAACATGCGGCTCACCTAAATCAAGAACTGGATCTCTATATTGAGCATATTGTGGTAGAGGTGGAGATGCAAATGTATTCGGTTGGACCGGTGTGCCCGAGAAATCCGGTTGAGTCGGTGTGCCCGAGAAACCCATCATGGGTTGCACACCATATGAAGCAAAGCCCAACGGAGTGAAGGCCGATGGAGAATAGCCTGATGGACTCATGCTCAACAACAACGTGGAGAATGATTGAGACTGATGGGAGGATCCTGGTACCTCTGGTGTAGGCATATATGATGAAGGGCCCCTAAGAAGGTAGAATGGGTCAACGGTTGTTCTACTCATTATGTTTGTACTTTCAGTTGACAAGTAGTTGCAAAACGTGTTCACGTTTTGGCTCAACCCTTCAGGATCTTGGGAACTCTGATGTTGTTGAGTAATGTATTCCGTTTGTCGCCCATGAAATCCTACATTAGCCACGTATTGTCCCTACAAATTAGAAAATTAGAGAATGTGAGAATTTTTATTATAAATGGTTATAAATTCTTTTTTCACAATTGCTTACCATCATGAACAATTCATGTATTGTCGGATTGCTTCTTTTACAGGTATGTGAAGGGGTTGTGATGTAGCAATGAATGTACATATACATATAAGTCAATATAATTAAAAAAAAAAAAGTTACATATACATACAATTCAATATAATAAAAAAGTTACCACCATAAATGAATTTATACCTGTGGTATGACAATTGAACTATTGCGCTCATTCCATAACTTGATAAATCTATCATGATAGTCAACCCAATTGTAGTCTAGTTTTCTTCTTCGGTCCACCTTGTGTAGTTGTTTGTCATAGTCACACTCACGTGGTATAGCTGGTGGAAACCCAAACTATTGCATGACCCGACCCGGTCGATGCCACTCCACTATGTCGAAACATATAAGTGGAGCCTCTGTAATACATATATGGGCCCCCGATCGGCATATCTCGGGAAGACGTTGCAGTACATCACTTGTATAAGGAACCCATATAAACTAAAAAAATATAAAGATCGTTAGGTGTACCTTATGCTATTTTAATTATGAGGAATAAACAATTATAAAGATCGGTTAGGATGTACCTCAGTTCCTAGCTGTCTGTCCAAAATATCTCGATAATACTCGATCGATCGAGATGAATGTGCATAGCTGTAGGAACAATGTATCCACCTTACAAAAGCATTAAACAAATTGTTAGTTATTAGCTATAACAAAGAAATATATTTTCGGATAAACAAATAAAAGTTTACCTTATAGCTAATGAATCATCATCATGAATAAATTGGGAGCCAAATGCAGGCTTTTCATTTCCAACTAAATCTCTAGCCTCCCTAGATGCTTTCCTCCTAGCTATATTCCTCGCAATTCGTGCATCCACGTCTGTTGGGACTCTTGTACAAGTGGGTCTACCGATTGGAATCCGCTCCCATGCCCACAACTGTAAAACAAATAAGTTAGCAAGTTGTAAATGTAAATGATTACAAAAAATAAACACAAATGTATTAACCTGTATCAAGATAAGTGGTCCAGCTATATATGTTTTTCCCCTATGAGCTGCTTTACATAAGTGCCTGTACATGTGTGCAAGTGTAGCACTGCCCCAATTGTATGTATTGGCCTCTTCAAAGTCTGCCAATAATGGGAGGAAGAGTAATTGTACATTTCTACCCGTCGTATCACCAAATAATATCCCGCCCATGAGTTGCAAGATATAAGCTCTTGCATAGCACTTCACCGTATCCTCGTCGGCATCAGCTGGAAGATTTGCAAAGTGTTCACGTAGCCACTGAATACGTAAGGACGAACCTACTAAATCCTCCTCGGGCGGAACAACTCCAAGAAGCTCCTCTACCACCTTTGGCCAATCATGAGCAGCAGTTCTTGTCACTGGCTCCCCATCCACTCGTAATCCTAGTAAAACAACAACAGCCTCTAAGGTGATGGTCGCCTCACCAACTGATAGGTGGAAAGTGTTTGTCTCGGGCCTCCACCTCTCAACCAAAGCAGTAATAAGTGACATCTCCATCTCAAATGTGGAGACCAGCCGGTGAATACCATAAAATCCTGCTAGCCGTACGTAATAAACAACCCTCTCATCCTGCGGGAGTTAATGCCTGATGGTCTGTCTACACTTAAGAGGATGTATGGACTGCATATATAAATTTTTTCAATCGTTTATTTAATACAAGTGCAATAAAAAGTTAGTAACAAAAGTGCAATAAAATAAATTCGTTATACGTACGCTAGAATCACGGGTCCAAACATCCTCACTCCTATGCTCCCGCTGGAGTGAAAGAAGTGATCCCTCGTATGGTCCGGAAGGGATACTCACGGGTCGAAACATCCTAGATCATAAAAATTCAAATACTTAGAGTTGCAATTAGATCATAACAAGTCACATACTTAGCGTTGCAATTAGATAATAAAATTTCAAATACTTAGAGTTGCAATTAGATCATAACAAGTCACATACTTAGAGTTGCAATTAGATAATAAAATTTCAAATACTTAGAGTTGCAATTAGATCATAACAAGTCACATACTTATAGTTGCAATTAGATCATAAAAATTCAAATACTTAGAGTTGCAATTAGATCATAACAAGTCACATACTTAGAGTTGCAATTACATAATAAAATTTCAAATACTTAGAGTTGCAATTATATCATATAAATTCTAATACTTGGAGTTGCAATTACATAATATAAATTCTAATACTTAGTGGTCATGGCCTGAGGTGCTAGCCCGTGTCGAACAAGTCTTCTTGTTGTGTCCCGGTTGTTTGCATATTCCACAACATTTTCTTCCTGAAACACCCCTATCCTTCTCATTCCTTATTCTAGTTGACCGACCGAGTTCTCCCAACAACTCTTGACATCGCCGGATCGGGAATCAATTTTGGCCCTTGGACATCTGGCCAATCTAACTTATCACACCGACCGGGTGAAATGATATGCTATATGTCAAAGAATAAGCTTCTGTTTTATAGAAAGGATCAATGTAAGGTGTGTAATCAAATCCTCGCATGCGACACACTGCTAATACAGGGAACATGGCACCTTGAAAATCTTCCAACTTGAACAAGTGCAAGTCCTTCGGGTCAAATCCACCACAAATTGTCGACGACCTCCCATGTCATGATGCCCCGGTAGATGAATTGAAACCTCGTAGACGAGTTGTCGATCGTTGAATCTGGTGACCATAGCATTACCCTGCACTTCCATGTTTTTTACAATCATCTCTTCCACTTTCTTTGAAAACTGATGATCAGCGCTACGTTGTAAACCCTGGGCATATCTTTGGACAAAGTATGCATTGCAACGGTAGAAGGAGGACTGAACAAGTGCAGTAATAGGCAAACATCTAGCACCCTTCATCACACCATTGAAACACTCTGACAAGTTTGTGGTAGTTATTCCATACCTTCGGCCACCATCATGATACAAAGACCATTTTTCCTTCCCGGAAGATTCCAAATATTGATGAGCTTCTGCATTCATTTCACCAATGGCATGATATCCTTTGTCAAAATCTTCTTGTTCATGTCGATAAGCAGTGTATCCAAGAAGATTTCTCAAATGCCTATTCTTGAAATTGGATTGAAAATTTGATGATAGATGGCGCATGCAAATCCTATGATAAGCATTTGGCTCCCTCCATCTAGAAGATTATGACATGGTCTTCATGATACCTGCATGTCTGTCAGATATAACACACAAACCTACTCTTTGTGTAACACGTTCACCAAGCAAATCCATGAACCACCTCCAACTTGATCCATTCTCTCCTTCAACCATTGCAATCAACAATACACCTCTATACTTCCCATACAAATGTGTTCCATCAATAGAGATAACTGGTAAACAATGTTCAAATGCTGCAATGGACGAACCAAATGCCCAAAAAATACGTTCAAATATTTGTGCATGAAGATGAACCCTACTCTCCCATTCGACCAGTCCTTGTATTTGTATTTTGAAGTGCATACATGAAACGAGGAAGATCATAATATGATTGAGACCAATCGCCATAAATTGATGAAATTGCACGTTGTTTTGCATCCCATGCTTTTTTGTATGAAACCTGCACATTATACTTATCAGACATAAATGCAATGATAACAAGTGGCTTGATTGTCTTGTCCGCACGGATAAGAGAAATAATTTCTCCACAAATGAATGCAGCAGACACATTATTATTATCCACATGCATGACGCCTCTAACACATGTAGGGATGTGAGGTCCGGAATATCAACTTATTCTCCATAAGTCAAGATTTTCATGAACTCTAGCAACAGTCAACTTCCATGGACAATTGCATGATTCACGTAGCTTGCAAATAACTGTGTAGTATTTTTCTTTTGCAACTTTCACCGTATATTCTTTGCCTCTAGCAACAGAATAAATTGTGAGTTGTCTTTTCAACTCATCTAAAGAACTGAAATGTTGGCCATAAGCAAATTGACCTCCTTCTACATATTGCTCTGTTGCATTCCAGTTTTGCCACGAGTTTATTTGAGATGGACCACACTCTTGAACGACATTCCAAGAAGGATTTATAGTTGATGCGTCTCTAGCCACTACATCTTTCTCGATTACGGTGTCCATATCTTCAACGACATTACCATCTTCTTCTGATTGATACATGTCATCCTCGTGATCGATATCAAATTCATCGGTGTGAAAATCGGTTTGATCATTTGTGAGTAATCTTGTGTAAAATCCCATATCTTATGTCCATGAATTATCCATAATGTTATCCACATTGTTATTCATGCCTATATTAGTTAATTTAGTTAATAAACAAGAATTGCAAACTAATCCATAAACCCTAACAGATTTGATAAATCCAATATTCCAATATTCCAAACTAATCCATAAACCCTAACAAATCCATAAACCCTAACAAATTTGATTAATCCAATATTTCAATATTCCAAACTAATCCATAAACCCTAACAAATTTGATAAATCCAATATTCTAATATTCCAAACTAATCCATAAACCCTAACAAAATAATATTTAACAAAATAATAAATTGATTAATCATAGTAACGTATAATTAACAAAATAATAAACTAATAAACCCTAACAAACTAATAAATAGTATAATTAACAAAATAATAAACTAATAAACCCTAACAAATTTTATAATATATATTCATTACCTAAACTAATCCATACCTACTAATCCATAGTAACGTATAATTAACAAAATAATAAACTAATTAACCACAAATTTTAACCATAAGTTAATTACCTTTTTTAAGAGAGAAGCCGAGGGAAGGCGGAGAAGGAGACGGAGGAAAGCCGAGGAAGTAAAGGAAGGCGGAGGGAAGCCGAGGAAGCAGCACCAGAGGGAAGGCGGAGGAAGCAACACCAAAGGGAAGGCGGAGAAGGGAGAAGGAGGACGGAGAAGATGAGAGCAGCACCAGAGGGAAGGATGTCGGAGAAGGAGACGGAAAAGGAGGGAGAAGATGAACGCAGGAGCAGAAGGGAGAAGGAGGACGGAGATTGTGGATCTCAACGGATAGATTTTTCTGTTTATGGGCAGAAGGAGGAGAGGATGGGTCGAAGAGAAAGTGAAAGAAGACGCAGAAGAATCTATGTTCGCCGCAGCAGGTAGGTGGCAGGTAAGACCATCTCTTCAATGCGATTTTTTGTTTTTTTTTTAAGAAAAAAATTAATAAGAACTCGCCCGTCTGTGACGGCGAATTCTTTGGGATTAAAAAAAAAAGGGAATTCGCCGTCTAAGACGGCGAGTCCTTTGTGATATTTTTTTTAATAAAAAGAAGTCGCCGTCTGAAACGGCGAGTTCTTTGTAAATATAAAAAAAAAATTAAAAAAAAAAATCGGCCGTGTGAAACTGCAAGTTATTCGAAAACTCGCAGTCTCAGACTGCGACTCTTACCCGAACCTGTATTGCCTTCCTATTCCCGGAATTAGTTTTTTTTGTACCTATCTTCGAAAATACTTTTCCATTTATCATTATTTTGGAAAAAAATCCGTGAAATTTTGACCCGGATCATTCCACTATAAGATGAATTACGGATTTCGGTCCCGATATAAGACCAGTGAACGAGCGGGTCGGACCGGAATAAGTTATAAAATATTCTCATTTTTCTTTATTTTTTATGGATCACTAATTTACTAACCTAACTAGTTTAGTCCCCGTGCCTTGCACGGGTATTTTAATATATATATATATATATAATGTGTGAGTAATATGTGATATATGTACTTTTCATATTCTATTTTGTTGGATATATATGTGTATTTATTTTAATAAAACTCGTTCAAAATTTTTCAAGATGACGATGAGACAATCGATCTTTTTGTAATCAAAGACATCCGTTAATCGGTTCCCTTTACATTGTAATTTTGAAAGAATAACGTCATTGCATCTCTCCCTCTTTCCTTTACGAATAGACATACAATAAAGTCGATTTTCTTTCGCATTCGACTCCATGATAGACAACAAAGACCTATATATTTAGGAATAATAATTATAATCACAAATAAAGGAACACCAATGATACAAAATAATCATAAAAATAGGGTTAAAAGCCCAATTCAAAACATATACCTTACTACACATATATAAATCTACGTATTTTTTATGAGAAGATAAAAAAAGTTAGCATAAAAAAACAGTTTTAATAATGTTAATACATTAATTTATATCAAATCCCGAATTACGCCGGTTTATATACCTACAAGTTCATTGTCCGCACCTAGTGCGGATTTTGTTTAAATTTTTTTTATTAGAATGTTTATACATTAGGTATTGAATATTAATCTTAAAAATATGATTGTACTAAGAATATAATTTTTTTTTATAAAATTCATGATAATAATTTTAACAAAAACGTTATTAAAAATATTGTATGATTTGTTTAATCTTCAAATCCTTTATTTATACAAGTCCTCAAACTGTCATTCTTACTTATAATCGATGTGGGATAGCAAAATCGTTGAAAATATTAGGTCAACGACCCATATAACGGAATATCCAATATAAATAAAAATTATACTTGACCTTAGCCAAACTGAAAATATTTAAGGACCCACAAAACAGTATAATACTTGACATTGACTAAAAGGCCAAAAAAATGGATAGCAAAAGAGTAGGTCAATGACCCATGTAACGGATACTAATCTTCAAACTCCTCTAGTTCTCAAACTAACTATCAACCTTACTTATAATCGATGTGGGATAGTTCTCAAACTAACTATCAACCTTACTTATAAGGTGGGATAGTTCTCAAACTAACTATCAACCTCCTTACTTATAATGTGAGATAGTTATCAAACTAACTATCAACCTTACTTATCAATGACCAACATTGAACCCCTATAGTTGATGTGGGATACCCACAAAATAGTAGGTCAATGACCCACATAAAAGATACTAATCCGTTATTATAAAAACTATACTTTAACTTTGCCAAAAGGACAAGAAATAGATGATTTGTGTAATCTTCAAACCCCCTATTTATACATGTTCTCAAACTATCTACTTTACATATAGTCGATGTGGGATGGAAACGTTAAAAAAAGTAACGTGAAATCGTTCAAAAACTTGTGTAATTTAAAATTAAAAGATTTGATGGCTATTTTTTTTAAATATCAATATAAAAAGGAAGGAAATAAGAAATATATAGGGTGGAAATTATAATGTACAGGGAAAGTTTAAATTTTATTGTCACTTAACGTAAAAGATTTGATGGCTAAAGTTTTTGCGGTTAAATTAATAATTTAGTAAAAAAGATTTTATGGTTTATTAAATAATTTAGTAAAAAATATCAGTCTTACTTATAATCGATGTGGGATAGAAAAAAGGTCAACGACACACAATGAACCCCTATAGCCGATGTGGATACCCACAAAAAAGTAGGTCAACGGTCGGTGGGATACCCACAAAATAGTAGGCCAATGACCACATAAAGGATAATAATCCGTTATTATAAAAATTATACATAGTAGGTAAATGACCCATATAAAGGATAATAATCCGTTATTATAAAAATTATACTTTAACTTTGCCAAAAGGCCAAAAAATGGATGATTTGTGTAATCTTCAAACCCCCAATTTATACATGTTCTCAAACTATCTACCCTACATATAGTCGATGTGGGATATAAACTTTAAAAAAAAGTAACGTGAAATTGTTCAAAAAATTGTGTGATTTAAAATTAAAATATTTGATGGCTAAATTCTTTTTAAAAAAATATCAATATAAAAGGAAGGAAATAAGAAATATATAGGGTGGAAATTAAAATTTACAGGGGAAGTTTAAGTTTTATTGTCAGGTAACATAAAAGATTTGATGGTTAGATTAATAATTTAGTAAAAAGATTTTATGGTTTATTAAATAATTTAGTAAAAAAAAAATTAGGGGAAAATCGTGACGGATGTTTTAGTAAAATAAATAGATTTAAAAAAATGTAAAAATAAAATAGATGGTTTAAAATTTTTTTTTATTGGCGTTAATTGTAGAAGCTCAATTTTAAAATACTGCTCACACGGCGCGCCACGTCAGCAACCTCACAACGCGCCACGTCAGCAACCTTGTATATTGCTTTAGTAGATATATATAGGTAGATGTCGTAGGGTGACGAATGTTTTACTCTTCCCTTTTCATTTCTTTTCTTTTTTTTAATCTTTTTTAAAATATTCCACCGATAAGACGAATCTGATATTCAGATTTGAACATCCTAAATTTTTAATGATGATGTCAAGTGACTTTGGTGAAATAAATGTACATAACCAATACGTAACCTCATTCTGTCAATAAAGATAAGTAGATAACATTAAAACGGGTTGCATGTGAGCAGATCACTTTCGTCACTTTGACAAAATTTATATTTGTAAAGTAAATTACTATAAATAAATTATTATAAAAAAAATCTATTTATGTTAAGTTATTATAATATAAACGGTAATAATTTTTTATTGTTTAATAATTTTAAAAATAAATAAACAATATCAAAGATATTTCGGATGTAATACCTTGCTTTATAGTTCGTATGTCAGCTAACGTATTTTAGATAATGAAATGACGAAAGTCAAATACACGCCAAGAAATTGCTTGAGATACGCTATATTATGTGCGTATCAGGAGACGCATAAAATATAATTATTTTTTTAATTAATTCATGCGCATTTTATGGCGCATACAAGACTTTTTTTTATTTGTTTTGGGACGGTGAGGCGCCATAGATTTTTAGAAATAACAGTTGGGAAGAAACGTTGGTTCTCGTTCTTCACACCTTTTCAATCGCGAAGAATAAGGCTGCTAGACCACCAGCGGTCGCTTCACCTTTGTTCCCTCCAGTACCCGGAGGCTCTCCACAACGTCTCCAGTTCCGGCTTCGGACCACTAACAACGGCTTTCCCTCTATTTCCTCCAGTTTTGACCCGGCGTTGCTCCATTTGTGGCTTCAGTCCCGTTTCGGACCACCAACGGGTGCTTTCCGTCTCTTCGCTCCAGGTTCGTAAATACAATCCGGATTTGCTTTTCAATTTTGTCTATTTCTGCTTCGGGTAAGTCTTCAATTTGGTTGCATTTAGCACCCAGTGAGGAATACGGTCAATGATAGATTGCTCCTTGACTTTTAGGTGCAACTTTAGTCACGGTTTCCCTGAATACACATTGTACCATAATTCTAGCAATAAAATTTTCGCATTATGAGGTTGTTTATTGATGTTGTTGCCTGCAAAATAAAGTTATATTATGATAAGTTGCTTCAAAACCTGAAATACATGTACTATCACATGATAGAGATGCTAGGTTCTTCAAATTCAGTTTGTCATTCATGTGTTACATTCTAAGGTTGTCTTGGGAACTGAAAACTTCAACACTTTGGGAGTATTTAGCATCAGACTATTAGATACTTAGCATATTACGTTTGCATTTCTATTCCTTACACCTTCTCTCATGACATCATTTGTTTGTTGTTTCCGTTCAACATGCATGCTTTATGGCATCCTCTTTATTTCTTGCGAAAGAATCTCATATTATCTTAATTTTAGGTCCTGAGACTCTGTTAAGGTAGTCATCATGCTTCCTGACATTAATAGATCACATGATTACGTTGAAGCTGATGGTGTTAAGACAAGTAGCTTGAACGATTCTGTTTACCAAGTAAGCAATTCTCTGCTAATTTTGTGTGATAAATCTCTGCTTATTTTGTGTTTTCTTTGGTTATTATTGATCCTACTGGACCTACTCTATGCTCCGATATCCAAAGGTAGGAATATTTTTGTTTGGTTGGGTTAGTCATGCATCAGTTGATTTACTCACTTAATTTTTCTATAAAAATGTTATAATTCTTTGGTGATATATTGCATTTGGAAAATTGTACTTTTGTGGTTATTATGTCCACTTACTATGTCAATAAAATAAACTGCTTCCTTTGTGATTGTCTTTAATATCTCTATTGGTTGTTTATAATTCAATAGTTTATAAGTTATCAGTTGGTTGATGAATTCATTTGCACTGACTCGGGTACAAGTATGAAAACAACAGAATATTGGATGCTTCTAATGTAACTTCTCCATTGCAATACCAACACTACATTAATGGAAGCTTGGGGTCTGATATGCCTTCTAAAGGAAGTGAGAATCAGTTGCTTAAAAGACAGGTTAGTTTCTAAACATTATTCTTGGATGCTTCTGATGTCACAACTGGCCTGTTTTGCTTTAAGTAAGTGTTAAATGTATGAAATGTCAATTGAGTTGGACTGAAAAGATGTGTTGACAATCTTTTTTTCCTTAATTACATTATATTTAGATTAAATTAATTAATTAAGCAATAAAGATTGAATATGGGAAGGAGATTAAGTTGTTCCAAGTTCCATGTTCTATTTTGTCTGAAACGCATGCCTTCTCCCTTAGCCCAAATACTCTCATTATGCAAAGCTTCTGAAACACTTTCATGGAGGTAGTGATCTAATAAATTCTAGTTCTCTAAATGTTGGATCAACATCCCACAATATTGGAAGTCTACGGCAGTTGGAGGTATGTCTCCCCTAATTGTCGATGTGTAGTAGAACTAGATAGTTTTGTGGCATTTGATATTTTACTAAAATCATTTTTTAATCCCCTTTTTCATACATTAAATGCAGACAAATTTCTTAACACAATAATGTGTGATTTAAGTGTTTCTGATCTCCATTTGATGGTGCATTTGGATGTGTGGGCAAAGGAGAGAGATGTTGTTGGGTTGAGGATAAGTGTGAATACATTGGTGTATGAGGTTCAACGTTTAAATAAGTTATCCGCAAAGAGGAAAGAAACTGGGGATTCTTTGAGAAAAAAGTTTAAAATTTTGTTGTTGTTGAGGTATTTGACTCCAACAGATCTGAACTTGATTCCATATATAATTCTCTGCTTACGGCCAATAAGGTAAGTTTTCAAAGGAGTGAAAACTTATTTTGTTGATCTTGCATTTATATACTGATTTTAAAGTGGAAATGTGTTTGCACACTTGAGGATACGTTATTGTTGTCTTCCTGCTTGCATTTGCTATATAACTTGCATTTCCCAGGTGTCACAATTAGTCTTCTGTTAACTTTCATAAACCTTTTTTTTCATTCACTGCTCGGTATCTGGATTTCTTGAAGATATTACTGATCCTAAGGTGTTAACTTCTCACAATTCTTCAATCTAGTTGGATCGATTAAAATTCTCCTTTATTATTCTGTCATGTGGATCAAATGGGTTGATAACTCTGTGTGGTGTCTGATACAGGTGAAATCAGGTATACCAATGCAAATAGAATATCACACAAACACAAAGTATGATTAGAACAATCTTAGGAAAACCACTAAGCCATTCAAGGAAGCAACTCCACAAGAGCCAATCTCAGAGGAAGACTACTATCCTAAGAGCCAAAAGCCACAAGCGTTTTACATTTTTGATTTCTGGATACCCTCGCATCAGGGTCTCAAAACCTTATTTATAGCCTAATTTAAACGGACAACCCTGCTTCCACTACTCAAACATGGTTCTTCCTTCAACAATAATCTTAATTTGTAGCCCTTGATTCATTACTAGCACTTATTGTATCCTAATAGCGTCCTTGGGATATACAAAAGATAGCTTTACTTCCTAGAATTACCTTTGAATACTCAACATGTATTTATGAATTTAGTATTGTAAAGTTGAGTATATTTTGTATCATTTACATTACATTTTCTGATTTATTTTCAAAAGAAGTACCGGTAGTTCTTCTTACTTTGTAAATGACCGCCGAAAGTGACCAATTTTCTTGGTAGGTGAAGTTTAAATGAAGAATTACATTCATCCGCACCATCTTTGCCAATTGATCTTCTCCAATTCCATGGTTCATAACGACATGGAAAAGATGATAGCAACACAAATTGTTGAACTGGTCCTAGCGGTATGGGATGTGAGACCCCTATTCTTTCGGACCGAGATCGGACCATAGCCGAGATTGGCTTTGAGCCGAGACTGGCTTTTCCGCACCCGCGGGCCTGACTGCCGCCCCTGCGGCTCCTGGGACCGCCCTGCGGTTTCCGACGGCTGCAGCCAGTTTTGTTGACTTCTTTGACCCGTGCTTTACCCTTTGCCTTACTTCTTTCCTTCCCTTGGCTGATAAAGGGTTACTTCTTCACATTTTCAATCCAGCCTCTACATCCTTCTTGCTTCTTCATCCCTTCCCTTGATCTTGCTTGAGTTTCTCTTGGAGTTTTGCTTGGAAGTTGTGCTTGGTGGTTGTTGATATGCTAGTGATGTGTTGATGAGCTTGGAGCCAGCTTTGGTGTGTGTTGATCTTCCCTGCAGCCTAGGACCACACATGTGGTAAGCTTCCTTCTTCCTCTTCTCTTCTTTCTTCTTGGATTCCATTCCTTTAGCTTAGGATTAGATGTTTGGACATAGGATGTTGATGGAATGTATATATTGTGGCATGTATGTGTTGTGATGGAGTGAAGACGTGATTTGATCACGTGAAGAGCCGAAGAGAAGCCGCGAGATTGCATTCTGCACTGTCGCCGCCCCCGCGCCTGGAAACCGCCGCCCCCGCGGAGACCGTGCCATCGCGCCCGCGCCAGCGCCGTGCCTGCGTTAGCCTGCAGCCTTGTCACCGCCCCTACGGCTTCTACCTGCCGCGCTTGCGGGTTATCCATTCCGCCCTTGCGTCCCTTGATCACGCAGGTGCGTCTTGTTCCGGGACTACCCATAGTTGGGTAGCTCCTTTCCTTTCCTAGTATGAGGGAACTAGTATAATGCTAGGTATCGGTTTATGATGAGTATGATATAGTTATGCCGGTTACGGCTTTGAGGTTTACGAGTTGGACTTGATCCTTATGGATCCCTTGGGTCTAGGTGTGACCCCTTTGAGTAATAGGATTGTGATATATATATGTGTATGCCTTGTATAGGCTGTAACACCCCAAATCCGCGGGACTCGGGGTGCTACTGGGCGAGACCTCACAATGGGTCCCGACCCTTAGCTTGACAACAAGTTCACCGGACCTTTCAACAAGGCACAAATAAAGGCGAAAACTCAAACGTTTTTAATGTATGCGGAAACCGAAAAGTAAGAAAGTACAACTTGGAAACTCAGGCGAGTCCTCAAAACATACACTCCAATACGAAAACTTAAACCGTACACATAAACAAAAAGGTAACCCAAAGACCTCCCCATCCTATAATGTACGGAGACTCCGGCTGTCCACTCCTCCGCCTCACTCGGCGGCATCCCTAACCTGCAAGTCATCTACACAAACGGTTTAAAACCGTTAGCTAATATTCTAGGCATTAGAAAAGCGGTGAAGGCACAAACACATACATATCACACATTATAAAACATGCAAGTCCTGTTTATTATCTTTTTTATTACTTAGTCATATCCCGTTCTAATTCAACTTCTGTTGTGACACGAGACCCCAATGGTCTCGCCTCGGTCCCCACTTACCGGCAAGGAATGGCACGGATGCACCCGCCCGTATACCCGCCGGGCTAGTCGCCAAGATCCTCCTAGCCCTAGTCAAGGCTAGGCAGTGATGTCACCGCCCGTTATCATACGCTTGGGCCAAAATATATATATAATGTCGGTGGTCCTAATTACCGGTTTAATAGTTATAACAAAACATAAACACACACCACCAAACACACATCCATGCTAATACGTAAAATACGAGCTAAGTAAGTCCGGAGACTTACCTGAACTGATCGACGGTCGGCCATTACCCGCTACCGTCTAGACGATCGGCCATTACCCGTTATCGTCTATATGCGCATACAATATCAAATACCTGATCAAACGGGGAACATACCCATCAATACATACTCACTCTCAAGAAGTCTTAGACTTCACTCTAGTGATCTATGCAAGATCACCTAACCCTTAAACTAGGAAACGCAACCTAGGTCCCAAGTACTCATCACACTCTCAACACATGCAATAGCCCACAACAGTCCATAATTCCACAAGATATTAATCCTCAACCAAAGAGGTACAAGCTAGCCTAGAGGATCCATCATGCTCACATGGTCATATCCATCACTTACATCGAGCCTTAAGGGCTCCTAGGTTCACAACCACTAAGTGGCATTCCAAGCTACTCTAGATCCATCCTAGGCATGCTACTAACAAGATCCAACATCAATACTAAGGAAGGAACGAAGAGGAAAGGAGAGGAGGGACCTACTGTTGCCGAAACCGCAGCCGCGGAGTCAAGCCGGCGCCCCCTGCGGACACAGGAGCCGCCCCCGCGGAACAAGGAGCCGCACCCGCGGAGGACTGCGTCGCCTGCCAGGAGCCGCCCCCGCGGTTTTGCCGAGCCGCGCCGGCGCCGGAGCCCAGCCGCACCCGCGGCCGTCCGCCGCCACACCCGCGGCCTTGTGCTGCCGCACCCGCGGCCGTCCGCCGCCGCACCCGCGGCCGTCCGCCGCCGCACCCGCGGCCTTGTGCTTCCGTGAGTTTACCGCCGCCCCCGCGGCCATGCCGAGCCGCACCCGTGGCGGTGCTGTGCCGCTCCCGCGGCCGTGCTGAGCCGCCCCTGCGGCCGTCCTCGCCCGCGGCCGTGATGATCCGCCCCGCGGTTACGCTGCAGAAGCTCATCTTCTTCGTCTCGATCGTGGATCCTTGGCTCCCAAGTGCTTCTTCTCTTGCCGGATCTTCTCCAAACACCCACCACTGGTCTTAGGCACCTAATCGAGTTAAGAACGCAGCCATGCAATGAGTTGAGTAAAAACCTCTCAAAAGCTTCATCCATGGCCATGGATGAAGGAGGAAGAAGAAAGGAAGAAAGACAGCAAAGAAGAGAGGGGAAGGAGGGGAAAGAGCTTACCAAAAGCCTGGGATCTCCTTCTGCAGTCCACAGCTTGGATCTTCAGCAACCATGGAGAAGAGAAGAAAAAAAAAGAGAGGAAAAGAGAGGAGAGGAGATGAGTGAAAGAGTGAAGTAACGTGAGGAAAGAGCTAAGGTAGGAGAGAGAGAGAGTCAAAGGCTGAAAAGGAGGTATGGGGACCAAGGGGTCAGCTGACCTCTTGTCCCTCACACGGACCGAGGGGTCGGAAATGACCCCTTGTCATTTTTAACCCGGAACGAAGGGTCGGAACGCGGAAAAGAGGAAAAACGACGTGTCCGCTCGGGATTTTCTTAGGAATAAATCCCGGCTCTAGCATCTCGGGATTACGGGATAACTATAAGGTGCTCCAAGTCCGGAATAAAAAATCTGGGCGTTACATAGGCCGTGTTGTCCTCCAGTTTGGGGTGGACCAGTTGGAGAGTTGATCGTGGTTGAGTTTACTTCTGAGATTGAGGTAAGTCCATAGGACTTACTTAACTACTATCCTTATATTGGATGTATGCTTGAGTGGTGTGTGTGTTATATGCTTTATAGCATGTGTTATTATGGTCACCGACCTATGTTATATTGACCGCCCATTGTAGTGGTCGTGATAACCTTTCCCTTTCATCCCGTAGTGGAGTCTGGAAGGTTCTCTGTAGTCAGGTCAGATTTGGTATACGGGAAGGACCCCACTCCCATAGGGTACACGGGAGATGTGCTGATACTACTCCAACTGGCTAGAGCACTCAGAGGCGGGGATTATATTCCTCGTGTCACATATCTTCATATACATCTATTTATACGATTGAGTGATTTAACTTATTAAAGATAATAAACCGGGTAAATGTGTGATATCATGATGATGTGTTAATATTATTGATGTGTGTTTGTGCTCTAGCATCTTCTTATATATGTGTATAGTTAGCTAACGGTTTTATACCGTGTTGTAGATCCTTTGCAGGTTAGGAGAGTTGCAGAGTGATCCAGAGGGGTGATCTGCTGAGGGTTCCGTACACTGGGCGTATTCGTGGGATTTTGGGTTTATCATTATTGTACGGATTTCAGTTTGACTTTGTACTCAACAGTACTCTGTATCATCCTTTTGACATGTATATATATATATATATATATATATATATATATATATATATATATATATATCAGTTGTTATGTTTTGTTTTAATCTATTGGTGCCTTGTTGTAAGATTTAGTGAAGTTGTTGTCAGGCTAGGGTCAGGATCCATTGTGAGATCCTAGCCCAATAGCACTCCGAGTCCTACAAATTTTGGGTGTTACATGGAATTTATAATCATAACGCTAAGGTGGACTTTTCTTGAGTGGTATATGTTACAGTAATCATGTGGCTATTCATTGTTAATATATGGCGCTTAATAATTTAATGAGTTGCCCCAAATTGTGAACATTGTCGTCTAGTAGCATCTATTGATATCTACACATCTTATACTTGACATTAAATATTCATGTTTCTTAACTATCAACATCTATTGATATCTACACATCTTATACTTTTGAGATTAAATATTCACGTTTCTTAACAATGTGACGTTGATATTTACCATGATTTGTGCTCATAACAATTTTTTAACTGTGCTTGTGTACTTGATGCACAACCGGTCCCAAGCCCGGATAAAGGAGGAGGGAAATCTTGTTATGAGTGCTTGCACCTATTCCTATTTTTCATTTCTTGTGTACATGCATATATATACTAGATAGATCCTGCGTGCAAACCACGCGCTTGTAACTAAGCTTGCTCAATAAATCATTTATCAAATTTATACCTTCTAATTTACATGAGCACAATTTAGGATATAATTATTGCAGCTAGACCGAAGGTCAATTCATTGAATTTGAGTAGGTGAGAGCGCACTTTGAGCAGCTAGAAGTTACATGAGCAGGGCAAGATAAGCTGAAACTTAGAAACCTACGGTGCATAATGATTCTTCACAAGATTCAACAAGAGGATATGAATTAAGGTGACAATCCTTCATTGTAGTTGGATCAATTGGGTCCTTGCATAATGATTCGCTTCCTTGGACCTCGATTCTTTCAGGAACTGAAGGTATAGGCTTTTGAACAATAGATAATAGAAACAAACAACATCTCTTCTTTCTGAAAATGATAACTAGAAAATGCATAAATGTAATAGACGTGCACACACAAAACGCACCTCTAATAATAATCTTTAGGAAAATTTACCCTAAATATACTCTGTCATAGTAAGTATATAAAGGGTTTTATGTGTTGAAAAATGAAAGTGAATAAAAAGGATGGTAGAATTATTAGTGTCACTTGTATGAGTTGTTGAAATCATTATTGATCTCATAGTTCAGAGATGAAGCTCATAAAAAAAAAAAAAGAAGATAAGTTCTTATGCATGTCATTTGTTGTGGTGGTTACTTGTTACAGCTGAAAATATCTGTGTTTCTTTTTTGTTTCTCCTACACAGAGAAAGGGTAAATGATACAGAGAAAGGTAGTCAGAAGACCTTAACATGGAGTTGATATATATATATATATATATATATATATATATATATATATATATATATATATATATATATATATATATATATATATATATATATATATATATTTCTGAAGTTACAGATTTTTTTTTTTGCTCAGCTTGTTCTGCTTTCTTATTCGAACTTCATCAATGGTTGAATCATCACTCACACTATTATCAATTCGTGAATCAGCTGAAATTGAACACCTCTGCTGAGGGTAATCGTGAGAAGACTAAGAACATCATCTCGTGCACATTAAAAGCAAGTGAAACAACAGATACAAATACCCTAAGATAACAAGACTACAATATATAGTCAAGGTTCAGGTGACCTTTTGCATTTGAAAGAAATAAAGCAATATAAAGTTGAACATATATCCCATATATGATCATCAAAAAACAGACTGCAAAACACAGGACCTCACCCCATGCAAACACGACTACTAAATGATTGCTGACTACTTCTAACTATAGATAGATGCTAAGTTCTGGATCATAGAAATTTTTTGTTTGTTGTGGTTAATAGAGTCAACTCTTTTTAAGTCAGGTCAGCCATCACCCCATGGTTATTTCTTATCACTGTGATGAAACATGTTAACTATGGGGAGACAGTAACTTGAAAAGTAATTGTTGGGGCCGCTCAATACGAATTGATCCTGTTGGTGTTCTGACTTTGGAACTTGATGACGGAGAAGTATTCTAATGGAGTAAGGTTGGCATCCGATAATAATTCTGATATCTATTTTAAATTTCCTGTAAGCTAATGTAACTTTAAATTGCACGTAACAACGCCAATATACAACCTTATACTGGAAAAAATATATTACGAGCATTATGGTACAATGCAGCCATAAGCCATGATAACCTTACTGAAATTCCTTAGAAGAACTGCAGTGATACGGGCTAGTATACATGATTTTTCTAACATCATTGATAATACAACTATCTTCCTGTATTAAGCCATGATAACTATACAGAAATTTAACTAGAGAAAATTAAAGAACCTCATAGAAAAACTAATGAGTTAACCGAAGCAGAGCAAAAATAGACAGAATTGAAAATCAAGAAGCAAAATCCGAGACTACTTACTGAATTAACGAACTTGGAGCGAAGAGACGGAAAGCACCCGATGGTGGTCCGAAGTCGGAACTGAAGCGAAAAGGAGCAACGCTAGGTCAGAAACTGAAGGAACGAGAGGGAAATCCGTTGCTAGTGGTCCGAAGCTGGGGCTGGAAATGTTGAGGAGCGCCGCCGGAACGGGAGGGAACAAAGGCGAAGCGGTGCTGGTCTGGCATCTCTCATACCGCGCGAAGGGAAAGAGAGGAAAGAAATACATCTGATTTTTTATAACCTACGTGCGCATTAGAAAACGCACGATAATTTGACATGTATAAGCAATAATTTGACCTGTCTATATCATCGCCCTAATGAATCCATAAATTTGTCCATTTTACGACGTGCTGAACAACAACGTTGCACTTTCAAGTTTCAATATTCAAAACCTATGAGATAGTTGGGCCCCATAACTCCAGAGTCCAGATCACCTGTCCGTCTTCTCCACTTCTCACGTCGACGGTTAGCTTCACCGGAATCCATTTTCGTTATAGAATTTAGGTTTCCTTTTCCCCCTCATCCTTCCTATTCTTGGTCAATGCCCCCTTCGACAATGTCCATAACAGCAAGCCTGGCGGCATCGACGCGACGGAGGCCGTTGATTGCTGGTGAAAACATTAAGTCTAACATAGAGCTAGTCAACGACGGGGTCATTTCACCGATCGTCCACAAATTTGATGTCAGAGGTGGCGATGAAAAGATCACCGGCGTTAGTAACAATAATCTGATATACTCGATTAGAGGGGAGAAGTTTTTAGAGAGATCAAAAGATACGGTACAGATTAAGAAGACATTGCAGCCGAGTTCAAATGCTTCTCCGCGGAGAGCGCGAAAATCGACCTCTCCGAAGCCCCTCTGGCAGAGGATTCTTAGTGTACTTACGAAGAATTTATTACTCTTGTTTGTTTTAGTAGGTTTTGTTCAGATGGTTAGGAAGCTGGTGATCAATCTTGGAAGCGATGGATTGGTTTTGGCTGAGTTTTCGGATATGGAGAGTCGGATTGCGAAAGTGGAGTCGTCATTCAAGAAGACGACTAAAATGTTGCAGGTTCAGCTGAAAGCAGTTGAGAAAAAAACTGATGGCGAATTGTCAATCTTAAGGAACGAAATGAACAAGAAATTAAAGGAGGAGAATGAGGACATCGATTCTAGGTTGAGAACATTGGATGAGAGGAAAGCGTCTATGGAGAAAACCCTAGGTCGGCTTACATCTAAAGATTTGCTTTCCAAAGAAGATTTCGCAAAATTCTACGAAGAACTTAGGAAGTCTTATAATGGCGATTCAGGCCAAAGTGATCTGAGTTTAGATGAGATCAAGAAGTTAGCCAGACAGATAGTGGAGAATGAGATCGAGAAACATTCTGCTGATGGGCTTGGAATGATTGACTATGCCTTAGGTACTGCTGGTGGAATGGTGGTTAAGCATTCAGATCCTTACACTGTAGGGAAAGGGGGCGATTGGTTTTCGTTGACAAATCGACGGCAAGGTATACATTATGACGCTGAAAAGATGTTGAAACCAAGCTTTGGTGAGCCTGGTCAATGTTTTCCTTTGAAGGGTAATAATGGATTTGTTCAAATCAAGCTAAGAACTGCCATTATTCCTGAAGCTATAACACTGGAGCATGTTTCCAAGGTATGCTTTCTTATATCAACATAGCCTCAAGTTCATCTCTACCTTGAACATTGAATTAGGAATTCCAGGAATTGCTGATGCTGAAATGTTTATGGTGGATCTTTGTTATCATGTTGTCAGTAAGGTGTATGGTTTCTGTAAAATATAGTTATATGCACATAGCTCTGCTATCTTCATTTACATTTATGTCAATTCAGTGTATATTACAGATTTTGAGAGAAAAATATCTTTGATCTTGTATGTGAATGAAGTGAGAAACTTATGAATGTTTGATTTTTTTATGAATAGAGTGTAGCTTATGACCGGTCGAGTGCTCCTAGAGATTGTCAAGTCTATGGATGGCTTCAAGGGGCAATTGATACTGAAATAGCTGTTGAGGCTGAAAAGACTCTTCTTACTGAATTTAGTTATGATCTTGAGAAGAGCAATGCCCAAACCTTTAATGTGGTTGATTCAGCAAGCTCTGCAGTGGTTGATACAATCAGGTTCGACTTTACATCTAACCATGGCAGCGGTTCACACACCTGCATATATCGGGTGAGGGTGCATGGTCGTGAACCTAAGTCACTCTCGCATTTAGATTTTGTAAGTCACTGAGTTCAATTCTTGTATTTTGTTCCTTCTTTTGATTTGCATCCTTTTTGTAGGGCAATAGAATTCTTGGCAAAAGGATGTAGTTACTGGTTGTAAACATATTTGAAAGTGGTAGAAGTTGTTGTATGCAGTGCCAAAGCAATGTTGATGAACTGATGTGTTTTAGATGAAGTTGAAATGGGACCTTGTGTTTGGGTTTGCTTATAATAGATATTGTATCGGAAAATTTCGGATGATGCTCTTGTGGTTTGGGATCTTCCGGATTTTGCCTAAATGTTTTTTTTAGTTCGAGATACCCGTATGTTTAATATTTTTCGGAAAATGTCCAAACTCCGTTTAAATTGTAAAGACATGTCAACTTAAAATAATTTCTGAAAAAAACATTTGTGCAAAATGTTTAGCCCGTTCAATCTTTTTTTTAAATTTTGTTTTTCTCATAAAATTTACTTTTAAGTCGACATCTTTTATAATATAAACGGAGTTGGACATTTTATGGAAAATTTTTTTTTTTAAAAACAAGGACACTAACCGAACTAAAATAAACATCTGGACAAAATTCGAAAAACTCAAAATCACATGACATCACCCGAAATTTCCCAATATTGTATCATGGTTTCAAGCACAATGTCTGGGGATTGGGCAAATGGATCCAAAGGGTTAGAAGCACAAAAATGATAGCCCCAAAAATGATGTTTGTTTGGGAGATTGGGTTTGTGGTCCCTTTGACCAACATCAGCTGCTCTTCCTTTCTTTAGGGGTGTTTCCATCATTTCTCTATAAGTTTGAATCACTTGTCAAGATTTGGAAGATATTAAATATATCTATATATATATATACTTATTATTCATTATTAGGGGTTCTAAAATATAAGATGGAGGAAAAAAAAAAAGGCTAGGAGAGGTATTTGCCCCTACAAACTTGTTTAGAATGTAGGGGGCCATGTACAATCAATCTCCACACTTGCATGTTATTTTCTTCACTCAACAGTGGGCTGCACATGACTTAATTCATTATAAACCTATATCTTTAACAAGTCCACATAATTAGAATGTTTGCCTTTTTCGGCTATGATGATGCCTTGGTCAAACAATTTGGGGTTTCGAACTCTAAATATATACAATTAAGATTTTTTTTATATGAGTATGGTATACATTAAAAAATTTAATTTGATTTTTTTAAACATTTATAAATAAATATAAAATTAAAATAAAATATAAATTTTAAATAACTCTAATTTAATTTATTTTGAACTTATATCTAAATAACATAGATTAGAAAAATAATAAACCCAACCCTAGTGCACTCAAGTAATAATAAACAAAACAGCTTAAGTGCAGTCACAACAAAACAAGCTAAAATTATTATTATTATTATTAATATTTTTAACTTGGACGTTTTGAATCCAAGTGAAGTCTCAATGGTTTTTCTTCTCTACTCGGTCTAAATTTGATGTTAACTTCATAGCAGTTATCTTAGGGCTCGGTACAAATCCCGATTCCGTCCCGAACCCAGTGGTCTTTTATCCAAAAATTTTAAATCCCGTCCCGTCACAACAAAAATATTGTGGGACGGGATATGAGCCTTACCTTCCTCGTCCCGCAAGGCCCGTCCCGTATATATTAAAATTTAAATATAAAGTAAATAATTAAGAATATAAACTTAAGAAATAGTGATAATTATGTTATTTTGTTCTTATCAAATTAACAATCGTCCAAATTCATCCACAAATGAGAAAAAAAAAGTGAATTCAGTTGCCGTATTGTCAAAGGATTAGTGAACATTATGTAATTTTGTTATTATATTTTATTTTTGATGTTTAGACTTGACAAGTTAATGATGTTTTGTAAACCTTGTTGCGACATTCTATTGTGATATCTTTCGTTTTATGGATATCAACAAATATTTGTTTTCGTAATTTGTTAATTTTTAACAAAAAAAGCGAAAATAAATTTTACATAGATCATGCGGAATTGGTCCCGTCCCGTCCCGGTCCCAACCAGGATAGGCCCAATGAATTTTAGTAAAATAAAAACTCAAAGCCCGTCCCGATCCCGTCTCATATATAATGGCCGAAATGGGACATGGAATGACCTTAATCCATCTCGTCCCATCCCATGTCCAGCCCTAAGTATAGGAGCAAAAGCGTATATTTCGAGACGGTCAAAATATATTGTACCTAAGTATAGGAGCAAAAGCGTATATTTCGAGACGGTCAAAATATATTGTAAATCTACTGAGTTATTGTTTGTGGCCTTAAAACTTTCCTTTCTCTCTTTTCTTTTTTTTTTTTTTTTGTGGTAATGGTAAATTCGGAGACCACCCGGTTCGATCGGCTTAGCCGCTCTACGTCCGGATCGGGTAGAAAGTTGTGGCCCATTGCTGGGGGATACCCTCCCAATATCAATTTTTCCATACATGCCGCCAGGAAGATTCGAACTCGAATCTCCAAGCTAAACATTTAAGGAGCCTAGCACCACATCCCACTAGACCAACTGAGTATTAGTTAAAACTTTCCTTTCTCTAATTAGACAAGTTGCATGGCTAGATCCTTTACAAATTATTTAAAAGGTCTATCTCCTTTAACCCAAATTTTGGTACTTGCTTTGGTTTGGAGGTCCCAATCCTTTCTTTTTGACCATTAAATCAAGTGCTATACCGCTAACAAAGCAATATTCATAAAAAAAAAAGTTGGTTGGAAAACTTACGAGGTTACATTGACACTCTCTACAATGATGACCATCAACATGTTCATAATGGATTCAACATGAACTCCTAATTTAATTGCAAAATACACATGAATATATTACTAAAATGATTTATTTATTTTTTTAAATTTGAGATAATTTATCTATACTCTTGGGATATACATCAGAAAATAAGTTATTATTATATAAAAAATCTCGTACTTGTAAATGATGCTATGAGCCTTTAGAGGCCCACACGTGCATTCACCCCCAACCTCCTTCACTCCAAAAACTCTGCGCAATTCTTGAAAAAAAATATTATCAATTTTTTTTTTAATTTTTGAATGCGACACACAGACATATCTCCATATGTTCAGCTTGTCTTCTTTCATTTTTCTATGAAATTGTTACTGCACTTTCTCCAGAGTAAATCCCTTATGGGTTTTCTCAATCGTAATGCTCTCTGTTCTTCATATAAACTCGACCAATCTCTCAATCTGATAATAGCTTACAATTCCCTCTCTGGGTAATTTTGATTTCTCAATCGGAATGCTCTGTGCATAGTTTCTGAAGGAAATTGTGATTGAACATGGTTCTCAAGGTTGAAGACAGCAAAAGCAAGGTAAATTACATCATTTTTTTTAGTTTATTTAATTAATTACTGAAATTTAGATCACCATCTCCTTCAATTTGGTTATTAATTTAACAATATATTATACATATCCTTTCCACATTTTCTGGGGGTAATTCAGTATTACACAGACACTTTTTCCTGTTATTCTTCATCAAATATGTGATATGTCTCCCATACCTTTTTTTTTTTTTTTTTATTCATTTACAACCATAACTTGCCTCCTTTATATAATCTTCTGGTTTGCAGTCCTTCATAGGCAGGATGTTTGGATCCAAAGAGAAGAAAGTTGCCAAGTACTTTTCTGGTAAGCATAATATATATATATATATGTACATCAGTACATGTGGTTCTAATGCCTATAACTGTGAGATTTCATTCCCTTGGAATATTTGATTGTCCCTTGAATAGTTGAAAGAGTTACATTCCTTATCTATATATAGATGAATAAGAATAGGTGCAAATTGAGAAAAAGAAGTTGCCCATCAAACCGAAAGAATGTGATTTTTCTGAATATATATCTGTAGAGTCAGCATTTGATAAATGTTAGGTAAAGTCTTTTTCTTGTCAGATAAGAACAATTCATCTTCTTTTTTGATTGTGAATTTCACCAGAACAAGAATAGTATATGCTTTCCTAATCCTTATCTCAAATATGAACTTTACTTAGTTACTTGCCATTCAACTTTGCTCTCACTCTCATCTTCTTTCCCCTATTCAGAAGAAACTCATCCTGCAATGCCAACTGCTCTAAATACCAAGTCTTTAAGGTACACCTTCAAACATACATACATATATATATAAAATTTTTTGAAGCTAGATTAAAAGTCTCATTTGAATCCAGGATCTTTGTGGCGACATGGAATGTAGGAGGTAACCCACCTCCAAATGTTCTCAACCTCGACGCTTTTCTTGAGACGAATGATCAGCCAGATATATATATCCTGGGGTAATTCTTTTTTTTTCTTTTTTTCTGATGCTATCTGTTAAATTTGATGTTATATACTGAATTTTCCCTTTAATTGTAAATCCAGTTTTCAGGAGATAGTTCCATTGAATGCTGGAAATGTACTGGTCTCAGAAGACAGTGAGCCAGCAGCTAAATGGCTATCATTAATCAACCGGTCACTTAACAAATCATCTGTGAAAGCATCAAAGCTAATGAGCACACCAAGTAGTTCTGGCTTATTCTTTCAGAAATACTCGCTTAAAGTGGCGAATAAGCAATTCAGGACAGAAAGCAAGAAGAAACTCAAGTCTTGTAATTGTGTCACTGAATTAGAGAGACGGTACAATAAGGAGTCTTGTTTTAGGTGTCAGCCGAGTAATGTTAGTGAAGGGGAATTTTCTTCTGAAGATGATGAAGGTATTGATGTTACAGCAAATTTGTTGAATCAAGCTAAATATGGACTTGTGACTGGTAAACAGATGGTTGGGATTTTTGTTACTATATGGGCAAAGAGAGAGGTTATTCCTTACATTAGTCATATGAGAACATCTTATATTACTCGCGGTCTTATGGGCTGTCTCGGAAACAAGGTGAGGTGACACAACTATTATATGATCTTGTAAGTTGTTACTTTAAACTGATAATTATGTATCAATCCTGCTTGTAGGGATGTATATCAGTGAGCTTGTGTTTGTATCAGACAAGCTTTTGCTTTATCTGTAGCCATCTTGCTTCAGGGGAGAAAGAAGGTGATGAACTTAGAAGGAACTCAGATGTCATTGAAATATTGAAGAACACTCAGTTTCCGCGGATATGCAGAGTACCCAACAGTAGGATGGCTGAGAAAATCCTAGAACATGAGTGAGTACTCTTATTAGGTTGTGTTTGCTAAACCACTTAAGCTAGTGTTTTTTTTTTTTTTTTGGAATTTTACAAGTTTTTTCGGGTATGTTTTAAAACACTGACTTTATTCATAGTTTTCGTTTCAGATTAGTGTTTGGCTCTTAAAAGACAAAATTGTCCATTAACATTTTTCTTTATTACAATAAAACACACAACTTTATCCGAAATACTAAAAAACACTGATTTTATTCACAGTTTCCGTTTCAGACTAGGGTTTTGAGTCCAAAAAGACAAAATTGTCGATTAACTTTTTCCCTTATTAATGGCCAAAACACTAGAAAACACCGATTTTATTCACAGTTTCCGTTTCAAACTAGGGTTTTGAGTCTAAAAAGACAAAATTGTCTATTAACTTTTTCCCTTATTAATGGCCAAAACACTAGTTTAAGATAAGAACACAGTTATCAGTGTTTTTAAAACACAAACGCTAGTTTATTTCAATGACTTAGCAAACACAGCTTTATATTGTTGATTGAAATCTCTTAACTCGGGATGATCCTTACATTGATTTCCCTTGTGACCTCCAACCAGCCGCGTCATTTGGTTAGGGGACTTGAATTACAGGATCACACTGAGTTATGCTGAGACCCGAAAGCTCCTAGATAAGAATGACTGGGACAGCCTACTCAGCAAAGATCAGGTAATGTATTCATATCATTCTTAATTTGCTGTGTAGGAGTTGTTACTGATGCGTACTTAGCTCACAGCTGAAGATTGAGAGGGAATCAGGGAGAGTATTCAAAGGTTGGAAAGAAGGAAAAATATCATTTGCACCCACTTACAAGTACTCTTTCAACTCCAACACGTATTTTGCAGAGACACATACATCAAAGAACAAAAGGAGAACACCAGCATGGTAAGTTGGTAACTCAATAATATATATATATATATATATATATATATATATATATTATGTTTTGGTTTCGGCGAGAGATTTCTTATAGAGAGGGGTGTGGAGAAATTTTGTTCATTTTTTTAAGAATAAAATTTCTTTTTTTTTTGAAAAGTTATAAAAAATGAACTCGGTAGTTTAAAAAAGTGAGCTCGATAATACAAAGAGTCTACTCACCCGAATCAGCCCATATATATATATATATAGTTTGTGTAGTTGTGATCTAAGGTGTTTATGAAAAACCGCAGGTGTGATAGAATACTCTGGCATGGAAACGGGATAAGGCAGTTGTGGTACCTACGTAAGGACTCGAAGGAGTTCCAATTTTCGGATCACAGGCCGGTTTGTGCTACGTTCTTAGTGGATGTTTGTTCCAAAGAAGGATTGAGGAGGGATTTGTCTAACTCTAACATGAAAGTTGAAATTGAAGAGCTATTGGTAGCTCAAAGGAGATAAACGTTTACGTGTATTAACATGCTAACTGATTATTGTTGTGATAGAATACACATTTTTGTTGTTGACATGATCACTCCACATTATTGTAGGTAGAGGATTTTCATTTCCTCTTAGGACTATATCAAGTTTGTACATTGAGAAGACTTAGCGAGTGCGAGGGATCCGTTCGAGATCCATAACGTTGATGTTTCGAGAAATGAGAATGATATTGTTTTGCCCTTGCCAAGACAAGGATATGATCTTTTCCTTCAAATATAAAGCGAACGTTCCAAAGAAAATAACATTTTGATATTAGTCGTGCATACCACGTAAGTGCATAACTCAACTATTTATCCCCAATCGATGTACACATCTCCGAAGAAAGTAAGAGTCAGTTTGGTAACGCGAGATTTTTGGTAGTTGTTGGGTTTTTTTTTAATATTGTAAGTTTTTCTTATAGATTTTTTTAGTAATTTAGTGAAAAGCTCTCAATTTTGAACACCTGACGAACAATATAAGTTTTTCTTATAGATTTTTTTATAGTTTCCTCCTTATAAATAAGACCATGCAACCATTAGTTTTCTTATCTAGTTTCCATTCAGAAATTGTGTTGCCGCTTTTGTAGCAATTGACTTGATCTACCCAACAAAAGTGATTGATCGACATTGTTCACGATTGAATAACAAAGGTATTATGTAAGTTATGTCTTGCTACTTTCTTTTGTATAGGGTTTGTAGAGCCCAAACTTGCATGAAATATCTTTGACGATGATATGTATCCCTTTGATTATATTTCCTAATTCACGTGTTATGGTAATCGAGGGTTTGTCTATTGCAATGTGTAAGAGCTACACATAAACATGCTTTTATTCTATTTTATTGTAATTGAGATTTGATATGTATCTTGTGGTGATTTTGAGCCCTGTATATATTTTATTAATGTTTGATACATATAAACTCAAGTTACTTGCGAAGTTATTGATTTCTGATTTTCTTCTCTCTATTTTCTTCGTCCGTGCTTTGATTGTGTATGTCGATCGGCCGATCGATCCTCTTCCTTTACATTTTGTTTCTGTCTTATCTTATTTTGGTTTCACTATTAATCTATCAAATCAGTTCACTTTTCTCCCTAAGTTCGATATTGACCCTATTACTATAATCCGGTGATCAAGGGCTCGCATTTCAGCCCTCGTCACAAGTTGGTCCGGCCAGTCCCAGAAACAACATAGATTGTAAGATCTATTCTTTTTTCCATAATCATATCTTCCCTTACAGATAATGTTGATTTTATGATCCAATTCTCATTCAAGAAGTTTGCGGCTCTATTGTAGCAATTGGTCCAACTTGCCCCTATCAATCGGCAGATCGACATTGTTCATCATTAATAACAAAGGAGAATTGTGTAAGTGATGCAGAGATTAGCCGTGTGGTTGTGTCCCGATCTTTCGACACCAAAATCTCTTCTCAATCCTTTTTATAGGATTGAGTAAACGAAGTTTGATCGTATGTTGAGGTGACGGATGGATTGGAGGAGATTGAGGATTGTTGAATGATCCGATGATGGTGATTGATCGTAGATGGATAGATCAAGGTCGAACCCTATGATGAAACTTGGAGCACACTAGGAAACTAAGGCCCTAACACACAACCAAGAATGATTGTAGAACCCTTCCGTTGCAATCTTATACAAAAGAGAACATGATTGTCCCTAGAGCACAAGAAGAAGGCTTATGAATGATTGAGAGTACCAACTTGACAATTCAATGTGATACAACACAAAAAAGATAGACTAAAAAGTATTGAAATTTGATTTATGAAATTGGTGAGTAAAAACGTGTATCCTTAATGCCTTATATATGATCTAATTAAAACATAACTCAACCACTAAAATTGGCCCACTCTTCCTCTTAATCACGCAGGTCTACGCACAACTTCACACGACTTCGCCTCTTCCATGCATACGTGATTATGCATGGTCATGCATGGTTTCTTCTTCGTCTTCCATATGTGATCTTCCATGCGTACGTTCCACGTTTTCTTTAGATCATCTATTTTGGAATGTCGTCATTATTGTATTATATATAGTTTTTGTTATTCTTGATTCTCCTACAAATAGATGATCTAATAAACACCATTTTTTCTCCCTTACTACTACTTCGTGTTGACCTGATCGATACAACCTATCGGACCGATCAATACCCTTTATTGGGTTGACTTCCACGTTTTCTTTTTTCGCTTATTAGGTTTATGTTTTATCTTCTTTCGATTCATCACTTTCACTCTTCGATCGAGCTGATCCACTTCTATATTGTATCGACCCCTTCACCTTTTGATTTTGTTTGTGTGTTTGTTTATGGAATTTACAATTATTCATACAATCATTACACTTTTCCCAACGTTTGATTCATGTCTTATACTACAATTGGGTCTTGTAATTATTTTTGAGATTTGAGGCTCACATTTTAGTCTTCGTCAAGACACGATAGACAAAATTACCAATTGAACCTTCTCACTCTCTCTCTCTCTCTCTCAACAAATCGGATTCATGTATCCTAATAGATATCTGACAAGCGTGTTTTCGTCGTTTTGCTTATCAAAGTAATATCCTAGACAAACCTATTAAAACGAGTATAGTAAGCAAGTAAGGGTCGAACCCAAGAGAGACAAAGCGTCAAATTAGTATGCAAAGAAAGTTAACAATCACAAGTAACCAGGGGGGGTGATGTTGGATTGTGACACGAAAGAGAAAAGAAAAACACATAAAATGTTGGTTGCAAAAGATTTGGAAAAACTTTAACTGCGGTTATTCACTTTCAACAAAGGATGTGGTTGATCATTATTTCCTTGAAGTTTCTCCCGCTGTTTGTTCTCATCCCAATTGGATGTAAATATTAGTTCTACCAGCCCCACTATTTACTTATTATTAAATCCAATCTGTAAACGTACAAGATCGAACAAAACAATAGCATTCAAATAAGGATTAGTGAGACACATGTAATAGAAACAACTCGTTACTATAAACATGTGGTTAAATCCCACTCACGAAGAACAATCGCAATCCGCTCATGTAAAACGCGTTTGCTACTGAAAGAGCAACCCGAACCCCGAGTTGAAAATTCCTAGCGATTTGGATAAGACCAAAGTACCTAGATGGTCAAGCTAGATAAGAAGGTGAGATTCAATCGCGAAGTTAAACACAAGGGAAATAACACAAATACTTATGGAATTAAACTTCAAATATGAAACTTACAACCTATCTTTGTTGATAGCTCTAAACTTTAAACACAACTAGGGAACTTAGCTCTCCATAGAGAGGGTGGAACAAAACAAGGGAAATAAGAGAGTATTTAGGGATGTGATGAGGTGATTCTAACACAAGCTTAACACCTCTATTTATACTACTCAAAGCAATGAAAACGGGAAAACAAAAGGTCACAAAGCGTCATAGTAATGAGGCATAAAGTTCACGTTGAAACCGTTTTGACTTATTGTTGTAAAGCTTCCCGCTAGTGCGGGGACTGGGCGTCATGGGTGCGGGAACGTAAAACATAAGGGGACACTTCATCTTCAAAGGACCCCGCGGGGGCGGAGAGGGGGAATCGCGGGTGTGGGTTTGAGGCGCGACCACGGTGGGTTTTGGCCGCGGGGAGGGTCGATGAAGCGTCTGAAACGGCTACAAACTCTTCATCTTTTGTCAATGAGGCGCGGGCGCGGCCAACTGATGCCACGGGTGCGTGAAGAAGAATATTCGGAGATGCCTCAACTAGTGCCACGGAGAGGCGATATGAAGCGTCAACCAGGCAAAATCAATGGCACGGGGGCGTGAAGTTGCCGCGGGTGCAAGTTTGAAGTGCGGTTGTAACTTGAGTTGGTTGTGGGTGCATGTTGCAGCCGCGGATGCGGGCTTCGAGGCCCGCGGGCGAGGGTTCTCGTTTGAAAGTGAGATTTGATTTCTTTGTTTTGTTCTTCTATGGTTCTTCACTTTAATGACTTATATATTTTCCTTGATTTCTTCAATACTTGTTCCTTCATCTAGATTTACATAGATAGAACCAAAAAAAAATACGACCAAGATAGCACAAATATATGTGAAAACTTAGTTAATGTGATAGAGAATCTATCACCTATCAATATCAACGCCTTGTGGTTCGACTAATCTATATCACCATCACTCATCCAAATTTGTGTTATTTTTGGCATATATTGTCTCAATATCTTCAACAATCGACTAATCAACACTAGACTAAAACCAATCGAGTGTTACGATATCTAAAACAAAGTCCCAATCAAGGTGTTTGTTTAACCAATTCAAGCTCGTTACATATAACCACCTATTGTGACTCTAATTATGCTTCGTGTCCGCTAACTCACCGCTTTATCACTTATTTTGTCATATTTCTTGACGAGTCTCCAATATCATGGAAAACCAAGTAGCATACAACATTTTCGCGTTCCTATATAAAGGTAGAATACCAAGCCATAGCAACACCTATGTGTGATACAATGGTTCCAATTCTTTCTCTATTCCATCAACATATCTTATATTCAACCCATGTATCTTCGGTGTGAAAATCAAGCCCCCATACACATCACATCAAATCTTGTTTTTCATGAACACACCAAACATATCGTAGATGACTATCATGTTGTATGTGATCGAGTATAAAATTGGACCATTCACGCCTCATATGTTAGATCATATGACCAACTAGCGGATACCATGACAAAAGCTCTAGGTCAACAACAATTCAACTATCTCCTATGCAAGTTAGATATTCACAACATTCATTTTCCAACTTGAGGAGAGTTTTGTGAATCCATATGATCCCGATATTATTACAATATTATTTATTTATTTCCTATGAGTGTATATATTGTAATAGTAGCCTTTCCCTTTTACATATTATATATCTCCTTATGATAAAGTGTTTCTTCACCTATATATATACATATAAAACATAAAGTAAATCAGAAGATCGTATTTTTGTGTACATTTTCCTGTTCATACAAGAATGTCAAAAACAAAGTAATAAACATGACCCAAATTATCCTTATGTAGATTTATGCATAAGTACTATTGTGGTGCCATGAAAACAACAATTAGGTTGACTTGGAATATTTGGGTTGTATACACAGTACATTTTTTTTATGTGAGTTGTACATCCGTTGACATTTTATCATATGAAAACTTCCTAGAATTACGGATAGTATTTTTGAAAAAACATATATACAATGACGTTCACGTTTCAACAACAGAAAATTGTACCGTTGTTAGATCCTTATAAAATATTGTCACATTGTTAATGATGATAGTAAGAAAATTTAAAAATAAAAGAGAAAAGTGAAATATTAGATAAAGGGATTGTGGGGTTCGACCGTGGGGATGCACAAGAAGACATGATGTCTCAATCATCCAAACAAGGTTATTAAAAGAATATATCCAATACTATTGGAAGTTCAGGACCGTGCTTTCATCCCATTCTTATCGGATGTGTTTATTTTGTCTATGTATGTACTTGATACATTCAAACTGGCCTATAACAATCTTAGGTGCATCTACAATGTATGACCAATATGAAACCCACATACTTACAACTTGTAGGTTCCACAATCATTATGATTTACATTTGATTCAAAAATATCTAAAAATTGTGAATTCTAATCTCCTAATATCATATCTTATAAATAAAAAAACTTTGTGTTAAAATAATTTTCCATCATATAAGTTGTCACACATTTTGTATATACTATTTGCGTATCGTACGCGGTTATAGCCGTAAATTTATTAGCATACGATTATTTATTCAAATTATTTTTTTGTCGCTTTGTAAAAGTACTGGATTAGTTAATATTTTTATTCTTCTAAGTACTCACAAAGGTTGCATTATACATCAGTCATTTGTCATTGCTTCAACTCACTTGCACCATAAACTTGTGATGTATCAGTGTTGATATCAATGATAAACTTGATAACATTTACAAATGGCTACTTGCGAGAAAATAGTTAGAGCACTAAACTATCAGAAATATCATAACCACATCGTCATGAATATGTTGAGATTTTAGATGTGTAAAATGAAGTATCAAGAAACAAGTTTTTCTAACATCGAATCAAGGATCACATGCACATATCAATTAGACAAAGTAAGCGAGAAGGTTACCTCTTGATGTATGAATTGTAATATTCAAAGAAGAGGTTGAAAATTTCAAGTGTGACTCCTCTAGTTGGTTCACCCAAGTATGATATAGATCACCTAAGAATTTAATGCTAGTTGCAAGGAACGAAAACAAATCGAGAGAGCAAAACGGTAGAACAATTTTCGGCCACTATACATGAACAGAGGCAACCAAATTTTTTGTGATTTTGGATTAGTATTTTCTCCTAGAAAACCCGTCGTTTATAATACTTTAGAATTAATTATTTCCTAAAGCATAATATCTTGTAGTATTAATATTTATTAGGAAACTACATCTTGTTTTCTAATAAATATAAATTTACATGTCATATCAAATATAACATTATCATATATACTCTAAAATATTATGTTTTCTTATTAAATGATCTAGTTTATCAACCCAATGGTTGTGACCTCGTAGGACCCAATAATAATAGTAATATATTTTATCATATAAAAATATACATAAATCATAGTTAGTTTCTAGCAAAACGATATGACTACCTAATATAATCGGATTAAATATCCTTATGTATTGTCCAATATCATAATCATTAATTGCACCTTAAATTAAAGAACATAATTTCTTCGGTCTTTCACTTGTACTTTATAACAAGTGTGCAATGCTGAAGTTCCGTTTGTTAGTTAGTGTCTTTACTTGCTATATGGTGAAAATCACATTTTCCATCGTTTCTTAAACTCTTGAGATCGTCTTATTAATCTTGATGATTCTAATAATCCATCTTAGCATTCATACACATTTTCACTATTCTTGCTCTTCAAATGTCCAATACATCAATCCTTTCCAAATACATCATGTCATGCATGAAAAAGAAGGACAAGTCTAGTCTTAAGAGACATAATTTTCACTAAATTTTGGCAGTCGCAATCACTGCCTTGATAACTACTTGTTATGCTGAGTATTTTACATTGTCAGAGATGGACCATCATTTTTATGGTAATTAGACCCTGTTCATGTATAAGGAACTCACTAATCATGGTTATCTTTTTTACCCCACAATCGAATCATGTGAAGTCATGTGATCAATATGTCCGATATGATTTGATGTTATAATCTTGCATAAAAAGTAAGACATAGTTTATGCATAAATTACATTGAAAATCGGTGATTCTAGAATTTGATACCCGTTTTAAGAATATTTTAGTGTTGGTTATATTTTGCCTTAAATTAAAGAGTATGTAGGTATGATATGTTCGTAAGAATAGTTTCATCTGTTTTAGAATTATATGATCTTCAATACTTGGTGAAGTTTTCTCTTAATTTTTGTATTTATACATGATACGTAACTTACATTGCTTGGTGTAAGAATAGTTTTCTCATCCTTTAACAATTGAGTTGATGTGAAAAACCGAACCTATTACTAAAAAGATTGGTGGGTCAACCAATACAAACTCATCACCAACACTGAAGAAGGAGAAAGTTTCATATTTGTTTCGTGATATTGTAAGAGAAAATCAAGAGGATGAATCAAACAATGAGGGTTTATTTGATGTACCGAAATCCAACAATAATACAACTCCTTACATTTCTCTACCACACGTAATTTTTGATTTCAACTACGGCGTGCGTGCTTTGCACGCACTTGATGAGGCTAAAATGTTAAAATCATGTAACACCCCAAATCCATAGGACTTGAGGTGCTACTGGGCTAGGATCTCACAATGGATCCTGACCCTAGCCTGACAACAAGTTCACTGAATCTTACAACAAGACACCAATAGATTAAATACAAAACATCAAACTGTTATAAAAGTATCAAAAGGTTAATACAAGTACTGCTGAGTACAACAAAACATAATCATATACATGATCAAAAGATCCCATCCCACGAGGACGACCTAGTGTACGGAGCCCTCAGCAGATCACCCCTCTGGATCACTCTACAGCTCTCCTAACCTGCAAAGGATCTACAACACGGTATAAAACCGTTAGCTAACCATACGCATATATAAGAAGATGCATAAGCACAATCACACACCAATGAATCATAAACACACCACCATGCTATCACACATTTACCCGGTTTATTATCTTTATAACGTCCAGTCATTCAAGCGTATATATATATATATATATATATATATATATATATATATATATATATATATATATATATATATATCAATATGAACGTATGTGACACGAGGAATATAACCCTCGCCTCTCAGGATTGGTGCCAGCTAGAGTGGAGATCCGGTCCCACCTCCCGTGTACCCTATGGGAGTGGTGCAGGTGGCCGGCCCACTGAGCTAGACTGGCCTGCCCGAAGAGAACCTCTAGACTCCCAACGGGATGAAAGGACAAGTTGTCACGGCCCTACAATGGGCAATCACTAAACCATAGGTAGGTAATCAACATAACTCGGACTATCAATCATATAACATACACCACTCATGCACACATCCAATATATGGATAGCAGCTAAGTAAGTCCTATGGACTTACCTCAATCTCTGAAGTCTCAACTCAACTCAACTCAAACGGCTCCAACTCTGGAGATCAACACTGCCTAAACAAGGCATAACAACATATATCATACTCATATCCATCACAAGGGTCACACCTAGACCCAAGGGATCCATAAGGATCATAACCTAACTCGTAAACCTCAAAGCCATAACTGGCATAAACGATAACGTACTCAACATCATTCTAACCTCATACACAAACCTAGCAAGCTACTAACCCGCTTATACTAGGAAAAGAAAGGATCTACCTAACTCTAGGTAGATCCGGGACAAGACGCACCTGCGTGACAAGGAGGCGCAGGGGCGGAGCAAGCAATCCCGCAAGGGCGGCAAGGCTCAGCCGCAGGGGCGGTGACAGCGGCCGCAGGCAACGCAGGCACGGCACAGGCGCTGGGACAATGGCCGCGGGGGCGGTGGCTTCTGGCCGCGGGTGTGGCGACAAGGTACCCGCAAGGGCGCTTTGCTTGACCGCGGGAGCGGCGACAGTGCAGAAGATGATCCCGCGGTTCTTCTTTCACTCTTCACGTGATCAATTCACGTCTTCTCTTCACCAAAACCAAGCATATACATATACATACACATACCAACATCAATACCCTTAAACATGCATCTAATCCTAAGCTAGGAAGATGGAATCAAGGAAAGAAAGAAGAAGAAGCAAGATCACTTACCACCCTTGTGGTCCTAGGCTGCAGGGAGAGGTCACACACCTCAGTAGTTGGCCTCCAAGCTCAGCAAACCAACCACTAGCATCAACATCAACATCCACCACAACAACTCTCTTACAAACTCAAGGGAAAACCAAGCACAAGATCAAGAAGGGGAAGGAGAAGCAAGAAGGACGTGAGCAACTGAGGAAGAGAAGTGAAGAAGAAGCCCTTGATCAGCCAAGGGAAAGAATAAGAGAAGGAAAGGGTAAAGCACGGGTCAAGGAGTCAACAAAAACGGCTACAACCGCACGAAACCGCAGGGGCGGTCCCCTGAGCCGCAAGAGCGGAAACCCGCAGGGGCGGCACACCCATCTGCGGGTGCGGCTAAGCCACAACTCGGTCAAAACTAATCTCGGCTAAAGACCAAACTCGGTCCAAGAACTAGGGCTCTTACAAATCACGTCTCGCAAATACTTACAAGACCCGCTATAGTATAGAGAACTGTGATCAAACATAGGGAAGGAAAATATATTGATTCGATGTATTAATAATGAGACCAACATATAACAAGACAAGACTCTAAGACAAAGGTTCATGTAGATCGATCGATGTCACTATCGATTGATCTTGGACACCAAACTCAACAAACACAAAAGCAGAAGCAACGAGAAGAGAAGCACAAGGAGGTCGAACGACCATCAAGGTGTCGGTCGACTAACATCGAACAAAAATATTTACTCGGAAATGAAAGCAAAGCAAAATACATGAATTTCCTCAAAGTGGTCTAGCGACCATCGGGGTTTCGATTGACCGACCTCTTGAGAAGTCAACCCAAAAGACGGAAGAAAGAGAAAGGGAAAAGATTGTGTTTCGCGGAACCAAAGGCAGGGGTTCGAGAGTAATCTCGACAACGACAAGCAACAATCATAACAAAGTAATTACAAGGTCTAGATCACCACAACATGCATACGATCGATTTTAATTGACAATTCCACAATATTGAATGTAAGCTAGAGTTATGTAAAGAAAACTTCGTTGATTATCACATGTGGTTAGGTCATTGCTTGTGGCACATTGATCACTATGATTATCATGTACCCAGTACATTTACCGATTCATCACATCAAACAAACCATTGAGGTGTGAGGACTATGTTGACACTTAAAGTTAAGGTCACCCCTTGCAGAACATATAGTATAATCCATATTACCAAAACCAATAGACACACAATCAATACATATAATCAGTCAATATCAGAGATCAATGCAAGTCAAGATCACCAGACCCTATAACAAAGTAGAAACACAAGACATACCTAGAAACTCATACTTTATTAATTAGAAGGTAAATGGGAGAAAGTCGATCGGGGAGGTCGTACGACCTGGTGCTGGTCGGCCGACAACAAGGGTGGCGGTCGACCGACGGTGGTGCAAATCTCATCCGCTCATCCTAAACCTTGAAAATGGAACTAAATTTGAATGATAAAACCTAATGGATACAAGCCTTATTAATAGGGTTCAAGGGAAGCCTGAAAACACTAGATCTTTTCTTCTAATAAGATAAGATCGAACTAAAAGATAAAAATGTCCAAGTGGAATGGCTGGAAATCCAACCCAAATAAAAGAGAATAAAGGAGAGTGATAGGACGTCCAAGAGCATCGAATGGGGCCAATTCCTAGTGGTCTTATGGGCAGGGCCCGTAAAATCAGCATTTTGTCAACATTACAACACTTCAGTAAATATGGATTTCTTGTGGTTGTGGTTGGATCTAGAAAAGACACGAGTCTACTTTTGAAGGTAATTCAAAGATCTACGTCTTTGCAATTGACATGAAAGTTCATATTTGTCAACATCTGGGAGTAAATCGACCGTCTTTGTACGTAATGCTTGGACTGTCTTCATTTCTTCGCCCTTCGACAAATGGTCATGTGTGCATTGTTTGCAGGATGAACAAGAGGTTGCTAGGGTGATGCTCTTCGATCAACCTACACATTTTCGGAGGTGTTCTTCATCTTTACTCTTGGATCGCAATCATTTTTTTCTTGACCTTGACTTCTTTCACCGCATGGAGATTCTTAGTGTGTATGAGGTCATTCCGCTATAGATGTGTCATTTGTGCTTCGCAAATGCCTAAAACTACAAAAATCAGCCGGTAGATCTCCAAAACACGAATATAAATGAAATCGACCAATATGATATGTTATAAAGCCCAAAAGAGGTAGGTAATGGAGTAGAATGATGATGGAAAAATACGCTAATTAGAGTGCTATCATTCGTCCGGACTAATTTTATTAAAAGTCGTAGTTATAACGGAACTAAAATCTAAGCTAATTTAAAAGAAGTTGGTTTGATCTTTTTATAAAAAAAAAAGGGGAATGAGATTACAATGAAATTAAAATATAATTTAAATAGAAGTTGTGATCAAAATGAAAATAATACATTTTTTATAAAATTTATCTAGTTATATAGTTGTATCTAATTTAATATATAAATAACTTATTAAGTCTTTTATTAAGTAAGTGTAAGATCTTTTATTAACGAAAAGTTAGATAAAAAATTAAAACTAAAAGTTATATGTAATGATTATATAAGGTCTAGATATTTTTATAAATTGTATATAAATATAATTTAATAATTTTTTTTAATTTAAATAAGGATGGAATTATTTTTACAAACATTTTTATTTTATTATAGAATAATAATAATAATTAAATCTGAATAATATATGAAAATTTACATAAGGATTAAAATATATAAGATAAAGTCTGACATCTATAAAAGTATATAAGAAGTGATTTTATTAGGTTGTTAAATTTCCTAATTAAGAATTAATAAAAATATCAGGGAATAATAATTAATATATATAAAAATTTAAATAAAAATTAAATAAAAAATTAATTACAATGGTCAAATCTAATAATCGTATAAACTTTAATAGTAATGAAAATAAAATAAAATCTAAATAGATTATTTTTAAATAAGCATTGTTAAATATTATTACCTTTAATTTAGTGATGTAGGTAGATAGTTATAAGTTAACTTGGAAAATGCGTACAGAGAGTTGCGAAATAAAAGCAAGACTACACAAGAATGAAGATGTGTTCTTGCTCTACTTCCATCTTTGAAGCAAGCTACTTATGATTTTAATCTCAATGCAATTCATGTATTAAGTACATATATGAAAATCCCCTAAAAAACAAACATATATGAAAATGATTTTGATTAATGAACACAGATCGGTCATTCCATGGAGAAAGTAGTGGAGCATATCACATGTATTTTCTTTTTATGATTGTGACCTTACCTTGTGTTCCACCTTATTCATACTCAATTATAGGACTTCTTACTTTGGATCTACCCTAAGTTACAAACTTCTTCAATACAAAATTATATTCAATATGAAGTATGAATATTTTACAAATATAAATGTCAAATGAATTCAGTTCAAAAGGTTAAAGACGTGGTTTATGGATCCCTTCAAAAAAAAAAAAGGATAAGACGTGGACACGTGGTGATGGAGGAGCGTGACACGTCAGTTACAATGTGAGAGAGGAAGATACTGGGACTCGTGGCAACTTGTGAGTGGTTGTGTCAGTCTACTAGCACATGGCTAGCCAGATGATGACGGCGGTGTACGCTTGTGGAACTCCCACTTCCATTATCACTTTATTCCTTTTTATTATTTTCTTACAATTATTACCTTTTTTTTTACGCTGACAGATGTATCTCTGATTGTAATTGGTTAAAACTAAATAAAAAAATAAAAATTAATAGTATTTTACGAAAAAAATAATAAACAACCATAATTTCACCAATCATACAACAGGTATATAATGATACATAGTAAAGTGTTTACGTTATGTTGATATTGTGTCACATAATAACATATTTTTATGCTATTGTATATAGATTTGTTTTCGTATGATTTTTTGTAGTTTTGCATAAATTTAGGTATTTATATCTCTTGTTAGAGATTATTTGTATCAAACAACATATATTTTATTTGGTGTCAACGACGATTAAGAATTTTATCAGAGAGACGGAATGACAACATGAATATTATTCAAACACTAAAGTTTGGTAGAGACCAACTAGGTAGCAACAAAATTTCGAAAATACTATATATTGGTTTGTGGGCCATCTAGTTCC
Organism: Fagopyrum tataricum; assembly: GCA_002319775.1. Taxonomy (NCBI): domain Eukaryota; kingdom Viridiplantae; phylum Streptophyta; class Magnoliopsida; order Caryophyllales; family Polygonaceae; genus Fagopyrum; species Fagopyrum tataricum. The sequence goes on from CM008279.1 coordinate 59,761,569, forward strand.
TTAATAATTAGATTATGTTAAATAAAGATAAACAAATGTATATATCTTTTATTATGTGACAACAAATCAACAATCGATAATGTCCACTCTAAAACAAAAAATATGGTAATAAGAAAAGGACTAGGATATTTAATGGAATATACATCTAATACTATATATTGATTTGAACATTTATGATATTCTTCAATCTCATTTTTGTTTTGTGTTCTTAGCAAGTGAACCGCATTTTTAAAGAGGTTAATCGTGTTGTGGACAAGCTAACTAAACTTGAAAATTCCTTCCTTACTACTTTGGAGGGTCTAATGGAAAAACTTTTGTTTTTAATCCATGAGAATATCCTAATTCATCTAATGTCTTGTATGACACTATGGACGGAAATTTCTTTTTGACACCTCTAGTTTATGATTATATTAATATTAAAATTTATAATAAAAAATCACTAATTATAATCTTCAGATATTTATCATTTTAGAATTTATAACTTGTTTGGGTGACGAGGTCTTTAAGTTAAAAAATGATTAGAAATTTTTATGTAGTTTGTAATAAACTAATACTCCGTAATAAAAAAATTTGGATTGACGAGTAGTAAGGTTAGATGAAAATTTATTTCAACACAAACTTTAATTTAACGAACTAAATCTCCTCAACAAGATTTAGTTTGGTGGCGTTGGAGATTTTTCATCAAATGAAAGCAACGGAAGGTGAAAGCATTGATGAAATGACCCTTAAATTAGACATGAGCAAGGCCTACGGCTGAATCGAATGACATTTTTTACGGAACGTGCTTACAAGATTTGGTTTCGGTACTCTATGGATTGATATAATCTTGGATTGTGTCAGTTCCATTTCCTTTATGTTTAATATCAATGGAAGCAGAAAAGGAAATGTGAACCCAACTCGGGGTCTCCGTCAAGGAGACCCAATCTCTCCTCACTTGTTTATTTTATGTGCAGACATGCTTTCTATCTTGATGAAACAGGAGATAGCACAGGGAAGAATACATGGAATAAGCACACGTAGAAACGCTCCTTCAATTTCACACCTCTTTTTCGCGCACGATTGTCTTCTTTTTGCAAGAGCGAACCTCCTCGAATGCTCCATAATTGCTTATGTACTCTGTATATACGAGCGAGCATCGGGCAGAAAATTAATTATGCTAAATTGGAGGTTTCTTTCAGCAAGAATATGTCGGAAATTAATGGTGCCCACCTGGCAGAATTCTAGGAGTTCGACGTGTCACCAAGCACGGGAGGTATCTTGGTCTTCCAACGGTTTTTTTCCGCTCTAAGAAGAGAGATTTTGAAGGAATTAAAGAGAGGATTGCTAAGAAGATTGGAGGTTGGAATTAACGTATGCTATCCCAAGCGGGCCATGAGGTTCTTTTAAAGACATTTGTGCAAAGTATTCCCACATACATCATGAGTGTTTTTCGGCTCCCAAATAATTTGTTTGAGGATATTCATTCAATGATGGCTAAGTTTTGGTGGGGCTCATCTTCCGAAAGGAGGAAGATTCATTGGAAGAGTTGAGAGTCCCTTTGTATACCGAAGAATATGGGAGGAATGAGTTTTAGAGATCTCAAAATCTTTAACGAGGCTCTTCTTGCAAAGCGGTTGGAGACTAGTAATGAAGGTGAACCCACTGGTTCATGAGTTTCTGAGGCATACTTATTTCAGAAATGGTTGTTTTCTGTCTTCGGGTTAGAGTCACTCCCCGAGTTTCTCTTGGAGAAACTTGTGGGATCAAAGTCATTGTTAATTGAGGGGCTTGGTAGGAGGATTGGTTGGAGGATCAAAGTAAAAATTTGGAATGAGCAGTGGATTGTTGAAAGAGGAGGTTACAGATTGAGCAGACCGAGAAACTGGGGGGTTATAGACAATTCACTGCCTTTCATCTGATTCAACTATGTCTTGGAATGTGAACATGGTTAGGGATCTTTTTGATCTCGTGGACGTGTCTAACATCCTAGCTATGCCACGCAGTGTTAGAAGTACCTCTGACACTCGCTTCTGGTGGCCTAATTCGGATGAAATCTTTACGGTTAAATCTGCCTATTGGCTTGGAAGGTGTAGTCACGTGGAGGGGTGGAAACAGAGATTACAGGGAGCTGACATGGAGGCCCATGGTATTGTTTGGAAGTTGAAGGTACCACCTAAGATCCGTAATTTTGATTGGCGTTACGTCTCAAAATGTATCCCGGTGAAGACCGCTCTAATGGAAAAGAAGGTGGTGAATGAGGGGCTTTGCGGAAGATGTTTGGAGTTTGAAGAGACCATTACTCATGCTCTTATCCTTTGTCCAAAGGGTAGTAAGGTATGGGCAAACTCTGATGTGTTTCTCCAGGCCCACTTTCTGCTTCCCTACGAGCCTGAGACCCTGGTGGCAGGAATGATGAGTCGCTTCGGGTTGGAGGCAACTACTGAACTTATTGTTAGAATGTGGGTCACATGGGTATGCAGGAACCGAGAACTTTTCGATGAGGAACCCACTCATGTGCCGATTGTGTGTGACAGTCTCCTACGTTGGGCTAGAGATATTTCTACACTTGGTGCAGAGGGGTCTAGTATGCCGATGGTGGTTGTTGCTGTTGCAAGTGGGTGGATCCCGTCAGAGGAAAATGTGATTAAAGTGAATGTCGATGCCGCTTTCCTCGAAGATGATAAGATGGGGCTTGGTGTGGTCTTTCGCAATTCTGATGCGGCGGTTGTAGGAGCTATAACAAAACGTCTACCCGGTAGATGGCCAATCTGGTGGGTTGAAGCGGCGGTACTTCGGTTGGGAGTCCGGGAAGCACTCCGAAGGGGCTATGAGTCTGTGGCCTTTGAGACTGACTCGCTTGTGGTTACCAATACCTTCTCGGGCTCTTTCTCTAACCTCTCCTATGGCGGCCTTATCATAGAAGATGCTAAAAGTTTGTGTTCAAATTTTCTTTCCTTTTCAGCGAAGCATGTACCACGTTCCGTGAACGCTCTTGCAGATAAAATATCTAAGTTTAATCCCTTAGACGGGGATGAACAGGTTTTTTTATGGCACTCTTCCATATATGTTTGTTGTCCTCTATTCCTATTAATTAATACATGCATGTTTCTATTCAAAAAAAAAAAATCTCCTCAACAAGTTTCGTACCATCAATACCCTAACTCCATGGTTATTTTGTGATGCACTAAAACCCGAATCCAAATTTTTTTGGTCACCATAATTTAATGTAACATATTTTTTGGTGAAGAATAACTTAATGTAACCTATGACCAATAATAAATAGACTTTAACTCTGCCCAATATAAAATTTATACATTACTCCATTTGATTTACGACACTTGATACCATAGCCTTAAAATTTTTGATTCACAAGTATTGTTAGTATGTACATTTTTACAAATTCACTTTTTATCTTGCCTTCTCATCTATTTTTATAATTTCAAAATATTGTTTCCTCTATTCTCATATTGCGTTTTTTTTTTGAATATACGGTAAGCATTTAGGCATGGTCAATATTTATTACAAAAGCATCTTAGGGCATCCTTTCGGATGAGATTATCGACTTCTTGTGGTATGACTCCTCCTGCTGCAGAGCTGTCCTGACCTAAAGCTGCGAGTTTATCCGCAACGCCATTGACTTCTCTGAAAACGTGGTTGACCTTAACCTGCGTAAACTCAAACAAAATAAGAGAAATGTTTGAAATGATCAGTTCAATTTCCCAAGGAGGTTTCCATAGTTTATTTATTTCGTTAATAATTGTTAAATTATCTCCTTCAATTTCTATGTTCTTTATTTTCATTTCTTTTGCTTTCAAAATTCCTTTTCTAAGTGTAAATGTTTCTCCATGGAGGGCCGATGTATAACCACATTGTCCATATTTAAAAGCAATTGTAGTTGCTTGGTGGTTTTTAAGAATATAGCCAAAAGAGCGGTGGTCATCCCTCTTTTTTGATCCATCAAAATTCAATTTTAGACTCCCCTTTGCGTGTTTCATCCATTGTATTTTTTTCCTTTTCCTCTTATTTATTTTCTTGGTTTTCAACATCGTGTTTATTCCAGTTGCCCTATTCCAATCATGGATTTGTTTTGCTACCTCATGTTGGATGTCCATTATGGGTTTGTTTTCAAAGATGCTTTTGTTCCTCATATACCATATAGTCCATTATGGGTTTGTTTTCAAAGATGCTTTTGTCCATTATGGGTTTGTTTTCAAAGATGCTTTTGTTGTGAATTGAGGGACATAACTTCCGCTATTTTCTTCTCAGAGATGTCGATATTATTTAAATAGTTCTTTACCGATACGTTCATTATGTTATAAATGGTGATTGAACATCTAAAGAATAGGTGTTTTGCAGTTTCATACGGTTGTTGACATAGTGCACATTTCATTGATACCGGTACTTTTTGTTTTTCTAGATTTTCTTTAGCTGGTAATCCATCTATAGATAGTTTCCATAGAAAATTCTCATATTGCGTTATATATTCTACCATTTTTTTTGCACAAAATTTTTAAAATTTTTGTGTGTTAATAAATATAAATCTATTCCATTTTAAATTTTGATCAGCTTATTTATAAACGAGTCAAGATTGAGTATATCAATGTTAGACTTGTTCGGATATAGCTCGGATCAATTGGTTAAAATAACACTATAGGGTATATTAGGCAAATCACCCAGCTCTAGAAAAAATTGGTTCATACTCATTCATTTTTTAATAAAACCAAATTTAATTAATAAAAAATTTAAAACTCGTTTAAATTTAAATTTGATTGAAACTTGACTCGTTTATAAATGATCGAAGAACTTGTTAACACTTAGAATCGTTCATGCTGGTATTACATCCTAAACAAAACTGGGAGTTTCAAAAGTTATGTATAGACTTATTTCTTCTCAATGCGATATAAGACACTAGTTCACTATGTATTTTTTAGTATGTGAATAAGACATTCAAATCTTAATAATTATTAAGTTATATTGACATTTTAATATATTTTTATATACTTAAATAAAGTATGCGACGTTAATGCGCATTAATGTGGCGGTCTTACGTTTTTTGTTCTCTCGAAATATAAGTCAAAAATTCTTTACTTTTTTTACTAAATTTAAATCTAAATTGTAATTATGATATTTATCTTTTTACATAAATCAAATAATAAATCGAAAATATCAAGATTGATGTTTGTTCGGTTCGGTTCGATTTTTAGTTTCGATTTCGGTTTCGATTTCTCAATTATTTTATTTATTCAAATCCTTAAAAAAATATCAAGATTGTTGGAGAAGCTTTTTTTGACCTAAGCACACGTCAGATCAATTAAAGAAAATACGTGAGTCGTTTCAGTAGGATAAATCGTTTTCAATAAGCTCCATGAATGTGTATAAAAAAGAATTATATATATGATTATGAAACACCCAATTATAACTCAATTGTCATCGTATTATTACTATTTCTTTCCTCATATTTGTATTCCACAATTTACTAGCTGTACGTACTCATCTTTCATTCATCGAGTTCATGTACGTTAGTTATTGTATATTTGTAATTTGCCTCATACCATGATACAAACAACCCTATTGCAATTCATATATATTGTGTATACTATTTGAGCTGTTTTTATGATTTATTTCAGGTTGTAATGGTCATCGTCATCGGTGATAACAATCGTGTAAACAACCCTATTGCAATCACCATTGTTGTCCACCTTACCCAGCATTAGTTTGCTTGAACATTGCATCTGCTTCTAAATCCTCTTTTGTGTACAAATACCTGCTGTATCTTTTAGACTACTTGCTGTTTTACTCGCCGTGTTTTTGAAGTTCGACAGCGCCAAACCGTAACTTCATAATTATGTCAAAGAGTATTGGTTAAACAGAAGGTAATTAGATGCCTGTTTACTCATAATTCTAATAAGAGCTTCATGATCTTGCTCTTAATTAATTACACTATGAAAATTGAAATTGCTGCTTCAAATCAATATGAAAATTTTTGAAAAGGGTGAAATTCACAACTATAATGGTCGTTGTTCGTCTCAACAACGCCGTCGTGGCTAACCGACCTCAAATTGACTCTCCTTCCGCCACCGCCATTGATGCCTCTTTTAGCGTCGACGTCTTACAGTCCTATCTTGATGAGCTTTTTGCGCTTTTGTTTTTCTATCTTCGATATGGAGGGGTTTATCGTGTTCAACGGTTTAATTTGTGACATTGGCAAGGAAAATTAGGTTGTGCTGACAACCGTTCATTATCTCACTAAGATTAGTGCTTGTGAAGTTATTAGTGAAGTTGTTACACAAGAATGAACCCATTCTGCCAAAAGATTAATACCTTTTTTTTAATTTCGATTATACCCTTGCCAATTAGGGTTTCATTTCCCTCTCTGCGAAAGGAGCCGACGGCGGCTAGGGCTCGAAGGTCGCTGCTGGAGGCGGATCGAGGCGAACTGTTCTGGTGCAGGGTGGAACAATGCTCTAGTTTGACTCAAAAGATGTACCGAAGTCTGGTCGGCTTCGTTCTTGCCGTTTTCGAAACCTGTCGGGGTTGCGAACAAGTGTAGGGGTCGGGGTTCTCGGGTTTATTTGGAACAGATTGGGGCGGAGTATACTGGGGTTCCAAGGGAGGATTCGAGTCGGGTTTAGTGGCTATGGTGGCGGGGTCTGTCAGCGCAAGGGGTTGGTTTATGGCCTTGTTTCTGTTTGATGCCGTAACAGGGTACGTGGTGCGATTAGAAAAAAAAGGTGCGCTTTTTACATGACGACAGAGGGTGGTGGTTTTCTGTGTTGTTCGTTTAGTTCTTTCCATGGGTGTGGTGGTGGTAGGGAAGGAAGTAGAGGTTTCTTTGGTTTAACAAGTCAATTGAAAAGGCTACACTTATTTGCGGTAGAGCGCAAGGATGAGGTTAGAGGCATCCTTGAGGGTGACCTTGATGTTTTTGTGGCATTTGTGGAGGTTTTGACCATTCTCAATGCAAGATGTGGTTGTGTGAGCGGTGTATGAGTATCCATGTTTTGAGTCGTGAGTGTCGTCACACTAATGGCTCTGTTTTTGCTTTTGGTGAGAATGGTGGGTAGATTATGGGTATTTCGAGGCCGGATGTAGGTAACTCGAGGCCGGTTGTTGTAGAGCAGGGTGTAGGTGATGATGGAGGTTTGGTTTTTGATGCAGGTTTATTTAAGATAGTTATGTGCGTTCCTTTTTTTACCGTGAAAATCATCTCTCATAGTTGTCATCTAGGCATCTCTCAAGAGTTGTTGGATGCTCTTTTGAAGGTGGTTGTTGAGCCAAGCTATGTGGCTACTTGGATTAAGTTGTTTTTTCTTCCTCGGTACACGTTGCAGGTGTTCAGGCCTTTGTGCAGGTGAGACAGAAGATCGGGAAGTAGAAAGTCAATCCAACATCAACAGATTTTGCAGGCCTTGTCTACTTAGGGAGAGGATGATTGTGTTTCGAGGCTTGTGTAGGGGTTGTTAGATGGCTCAAAGTGTAGGCCTTTGGTGAGGGTTGGGGGTGACTCAAGGAATAGGGCTGGTTTGGAGAGGAAATCTAATATCAATCAATGTCTTAGTAAGGTTTCGGATGGGAATTTTACGGTTGTTGTTAAAATTTTGTGCTCCTCGGGAGTTACTCCTTATAGTGATGAGACTTTGAACACTTTGGAGGATAAACATCCTACAAACCTCCTCTGTCTAAGTCTTGCACTACATTTCATGAACCACCCCTCGTTGCTGATGTGACTTGATCTTTAAATGCATCAAGTCTTGTCCTAAAGGTACCTCTTGCAGCAGAGATGGTTTGAGGGCACAACATATTTTAGATACTGTGTGTGGTGAGGGGTTTGCAGTTGACACGGGTCTTTTGATAGTGGTTTCATCTGTGTTTAATTTGTGGCTAGAAGGTAAGTGTCCGTTGAGTTTGGCTAAGTTTGTTGCTTCGGCGCCTCTTACGCAATTGTTGAAGCCTGAAAAAAGGGTTCAACCCATAGCAGTGGGTATAGTGTGGAGGCAATTGGTGTCTAAAGTAGCAATGAAGTGAGTGAGTAAAGATATGCGTGAATATCTTGGAGATTTTCAATTTGGAGTTGGTGTTCCAAGTGGTGCAAAGGCTATCCCACATAGTGTTAACATGGTTTTGAATGAACGTCACGTTGATGGCTCTCTGGTTAGGTTGACAGTGGATTTTTCAAATGCCTTCCACTTGGTTGATAGGATTGTGTTGCTTAGAGAAGTAAGGGTAAAATGTCCATCTATCTCTTTAAGGGTTGATTTCTTATATGGTCAGGCTTCCCATTTGTATGTTGGTGATGGTTTATACGGTCGGCTACCGGTGTGCAACAAGGGGACCCGTTGGTGCAACTCCTTTTTTCTCTTGTCTTGCATCCCCTTCTTCATATAATTAGAGATTGTTGCAAGATTCTTCTACATGTTTGGTATCTTAATGATGGTAATGTTATAGGCCGGTGAGAGGAAGTGGCTAGCTAGAGCCTAGAGCGCTTGATGTCATTCGAGAGGTTGGGCCTAGTTTTAGTCTCGGGTTGAATGTTGGTAAGACTGAGCTCTTTTGGCCTTCGTGTGATGGGTCAAAGCTTAGAGCTATACTTAACAATTTGGTAAGTTGATGGAAAAACTAAATAAGTTTTACATTGACATTCATTTTTATGAAGTCTTGAACGGAATGCCTTCATATGGGAATTTCCTCAAAGAAACCCTCTCTAACAAAAGAAGCCTTGATGATTGTGAAAAAGTGAAGATGACTTGGCAATCTACATTCCACGTCAACAGCCGAAAATGGGCGGTGAAGAGAGGAGATTCAGGAACGTTTACTATTCCGGTGGACATAAGAATGGACACATACATAAGTCTTTTGTGAGTTGGGAGATAGTTTGAGTGTGATTGTTCTCTCACTTTGCAAAAGACTGAACCTTAGGGAGTCGGTGAAGATGATGTTATACATGGCGGATAGATACGTCGTTCATCCAATATGCATTATAGAAGATGTACTAATCAAGGTGGAAAACTCCATCCTTTTGGTGGACTTTGTGATGATTAATACTGAATAAGACGACAAGAAGATGTCCTTTGTTCGCTCAAATTATGACCCTACAAATGCGTGTCAACAATGACAAAGACCCGTATGCTCACAAGACACGATATGCTTAGTTTTAAAATTTATAACTTGTATAATCACCTAACTAGTAGCGAACCGACAATGTATGGATCAGTACATAGTACGGTAAGTATTTCAAGGTCGAACACAAGGACATTGACGGTTCAATTTGCAAGAAATGATCAAGGATAGTATAGATCTAGACTAAGAAATAGAAAGAAGAAGTGAGGGTTAGAAAATTCATATTTTTGGTTGGGTTTTTGTTTTTTTCTTGATTATAATATCGATTTCAATCAAAATCAATTAATAAAATTAAATAAACAAAGGATATCAAATTATAGGGAAGAATGAATTCCAAGGTTTCAAGATCGCTATTTGCGGCAAGGTAGCCGGAGCAAGTCGAAGGAGAAGAGAAGAAAGTGAGAGAGGAGAAGGAAGAGGGCGGCGGAAAGGGTCTAAAACGGCTTCTCACAAGTGAAGTGTTAATACATACAAGGATAGGTGGAGCTAGTTGAAAAGGTGAACCTACTCGGTCGACCGGTCTGGACCGTTCGGCCAACTGGTTTTGTGAAAACCGAATCGAAAAGAAAAAAAAAAGAGTTAATAAATAGATAAAATAAGAAAGTAAAGAACGGGTTACCTCTCGATTAATGTTATTTGTTTATACTCTAAATTAGGTATGATTGGTTTTGTCTTCGAGAAATGTTGTATCGATCTTTTTTTTTGTGTTGAGCCTGTGTAATATGCTTCATTCTTTTCCTATTCAACTTGAATTCTTCTCCATGTTCGTCTTTTATGGTGATCGCTGCATGGGGATAAATATGATCAACTTGATATGGTTCACTCCGTCAAGACTTTAACTTTTTTGGAGAAAGTTATAACCATGATTTAAAAAGTAAAACTTATCACCGACATTTATGTTTTTAGGTGTGAGTTTTTTGTCATGTCATTTCTTTGCTCGGTCTTTGTAGATTTGAGTGTTCTCATATGTTCTTTTGTAGGTCTAGGAGGCGTTTTTTTGCTAACACCCGTAATATCCTATTTAGACTTTTAATTGCCTAAAAAGCTCTATTTTCCATTTCTACTTGAAGATGACACGCTTTTCCATATATTATTCGATATCGAGTGTACCGAGAGATGTTTTGTATGCAGTTCAGTATGTGCACCCATAGTGTACGTGTCATCCAGTTTTAGGGTCCAATCCTTGCAATGTAGTGATTAACTTTGTATTTTTGGAGAAATCTTTTGAAGCCTAGCTTGATAAAATGTGATCCTTCATCGCTTATTAAAACTCTAGGAACTCCAAACCTAGCAAAGTTATTAATTTTGATATTCTTTTTGCAATATTTTTAGCATCATTAGATTTAGTGGTAATAGATTTGTCCCATTTGAAATCATAATCAATGAAAACAAAATTTTATTCATAACACCCTGAATTGAGAAATTAAAGGGTCTCATAAAGTCAATGCCCTAAACGTCAAGGGTTCAAATTCTAAAATATTAGTTTGAGGCATCTCATCTTTTTTTTTTATGTTCCGTGTACGCTAAGAATCATCACAAGTTTATATATAATGGTTGACATCTAAACAAGATAGGACACCAAAATTCAAATTATAAAATCATTGCAACATTTTTGAAAGCCTTCATTTGTCCTCCTATTTGTAAAGAATGACAATGTTGAATTATATTGTTAGTTTCATCCATTGGGATACACTTGCATAAGATCTTGTCGTTTCCTTGTTTGACATTTTTTTGTTAGTCTTTGTAGGTACCAATGAACGTTGAACAAAATTTCAGAGGAATTCAAGCTATGGAGGGCTTGCCATACCTGATCAATAAGAGTTAGAACTCTCCTAAAATTTGTAAAACCAACACTTTTATTATTCAGGGAGCTATTTGCTAATCGAGGGCTTCACTTCCGATTTCACTATTTTTATTTCGTGCTCTAGTTCAAAACTAGCTAGACATCTTTCTCAATCTTGTTACCCCTTATTTTTTACGTTTTGTTTTCACTTGATAATTGAATAAGGGAGGTTGTGACAAAAGTTAAGAGAAATCCAAGATCAAATACCCATGTTATCTCATGTAATAGCAAAAGTGGCTAATAGTGAAACCTAGCTAAGATACCTCATGAATGTGACATTGGTGAGTGGGGTGTGTTGTGGCTGGCCTTAGGTGAGTTTATGACTTGCTTTGGGAAGCTATGTGATGTGCCAAAGCTATGGTAGATTAGCGGGTGGTATAGCTTGGCTATAACCGCCGGCAATTAGGGTTTAGTGTGGGATTTGGTCCAATTCAATTACTTTTTTATTGAATCCAACTTCTCTCACGTTCATTTTGGAAAAAAAAAGTCTAATTTTACGAGTATTTCGATAGACGGACCTTTTTATAAGCTTGTAGAAAAACTTGACACCCAATATAGCTCTTTGTTATTGACTGAAAATAGACATCCAACTTATAAAAATCCAGTATTGACGAGGTTTAAAATTACCCATCATTCAAACATAAGACAAGGTAGTTGTAAACGATAGAGGTACATAGGTCTCGATTCTGATAATGTACAATAAATTTAAGATCAAAAATTTAATTCGAAGGTAATGATGAAATTAGTTATTTGGGTGTTGAAAATTGAGCATTTCAATGTATTGCATTAGAGAATAGGAGTAGTGCATTGTACAAAAACTCAATTAAACACATTAAATAAATACAACCATTCTCAATTTTGACGACAGACCGTCACTTTCAATGTAGTTAAGGACATATTTTACATGGTTAGATCGCAATCGTTGTTGCAACTAATTTACAAATTTATCTTATATTATATTATAACAAAGTCGCGGTAAACATTATATTTATCACTGTATAATAACAATCTACAATAACATTATGATAATTATAAATTTCTGTTCATTCTCTCAATCAATTTTTCATTGATTATTTTTGTCAAGAAATATTTTCTTATAGTCTAAAATCTTCAAAGAATCCCACTAATTACTGTAATCTTTAACATTTACTTTCAACTATTATTTATAATTTGTAACACTTTTTTTTAACAATTTTCCAATGCTCTTTATTTAGAATAAAATAAAGGTGAATACATCGGCCGATCGATGGCAAAACAACCTCAAACACACAATTTTTGAAGCTAAATGCACATAAAACGTAAAAAAGAGTGTCGGTAGAAAGACCACAAAGCCTAGATTAGAGAGTCATAAGCATAGATCTAGCAAGAATTCAGTGATTCTCAAGGAAAACATACCAAATAAAGAAGAACAAACTCATATTTTCTTACTATGTGTGGAAAACGATAAAAACGCTTAACGGATTATTTCCGATGGAAGGTTGGTTGAACAACGCGGCTTGGTCGGCCGATCAATCTTTGGTCGCCAGATTCGCGGCAAGGTCGCCGAAGCAGGTCGAATGTCAAAAGAAGAAAGTGAGAGAAGAGAAAGAAGAGGGTATCAGAAAGGGTCTTCTAATAGGTGGAGCCACTTGAAAAAGTGAACCCGCTCGGTTGACCGGTCTAGACCGTTTGGCCAACCAATTTTGTGAAAACGAATCGAAAAGAAGAAAAAAAGTTAACAAATAGATAAAATAAGAAAGTCAAGCATGGGTTACCTCTCGATTAATGTTGATGGTTTAGACCCTAAATAAGGTATGATTTATTTTGTCGTCGACAAGTGTTGTATCGAACTTTTCTTTGTATTGAGCCTCTATAATATGCTTCAATCTTTTCCTATTCACCTTGAATCATCCTCCATGTTCGTCATTTATAATGAACGCTATATGGGGATAAATATGATCAACTTGATATGGTCCACTCCGTCAAGACTTTAATTTTCTTGGAGAAAGTCATAACCGTGATTTAATAAGTAAAACTAATCACTGACATTTATGTTTTTGGGCGTGAGTTTTTGTCATGCCATTTCTTTGTTTGGTCTTTGTAGATTTGAGTGTTCTCATATGTTGAGAGTTGTAGTTCTTCGAGCTTTTGTAGGTCTAGGAGGCGCTTTTTTTCCCATCAGCCTTAATATCCTATTTAGACTTTTAATTGCCTAAAAAGCTCAGTTTTCCATTTCTACTTGAAGATAACACGCTTTTCAATATATTATGCGATATGGAGTGTACCGAGAGGTGTTTTGTATGGAGTTCAATATGCACGCCCAAAGTTTGTCATCCATATTTAGGGCCCAATCCTTGAAAGATCATACGTTTTACTCAAGGATGTTTTTCGACTTGTCTCGCTGGTTTGAGGATGATATAGAGTGGCAACGTAGTGATTAACTTTGTATTTCCGGAGAAGTCTTTTGAACCCTCGCTTGATAAAATGTGAGCCTTCGTCACTTATTAAAACTCTATGAACTCCAAACCTAGCAAATATGTTATTTTTGATAATTTTTTTTGCAATATTTTTAGCGTCATTAGATTTAGTGGTCCCATTTGGAAACATAATCAATGACAACAAAAATTTATTTATAACGCCCCGAGTTGAGAAAGGGTCTCATAAAATCAATGCCCTAAACGTCAAAGAGTTCAAATTCTAGAATACTAGTTTCAGGCATCACATCTTTTTGTTTATGTTCCGTTCACAAGTTTATATATAATGGTTGACATCTAAACAAGATAGGACACCAAAATCCAGATTGTAGAATCATTGCAACATTTTTGAAAGCCTTCATTTGTCTTCCTATTTGTAAAGAATGACAATGTTGAATTATATTAATAATTTCATCCCTTGAGATGCACTTGCGTAAGATTTTGTCGGTTGCGTAAGATTTTGCCGTTTCCTTGTTTGACATTTTTTTTGTTAGTCTTTTTAGGTACCAAGGAACTTGGTGACGAATTTCAGTGGAGTTCAAGCTATGGAGTGCTTGTCATACCTTATCAATAAGAGTTAAAACTATGCCAGAATTTGTAAAACTGTTAATCGAGAGCTTCACTTACGATTTCACTATTTTTATTTTGAGCTCTGGTTCAAAACTAGCTAGGCATCTTTCTCAATCTCGTTACCACTTTTTTGGCATTTTGTTTTCATTTACTGTTGGAATAAAGGAGGTTGTGACAAAATTTGTGAAAAATCCGAGATCAAATACCCATAGTGTATCAGGAAGTAGCTAAAGTGGCTAGCTATGAAACCTAGCTAAGATGCCATGGTTGGGCTTAGGTGAGCTTATGGCTTGCTTTGGGAAGCTATGTGATGTGCCAAAGTCATGGTAGATTAGTGGTTGGTATAGCTTGGCTATAACCGCCGGCAATTAGGGTTTAGTGTGGGCTTTTGTCCAATACAATTACTTTCTTAATTGATTTCAACTTCTATCACATGATTTACATGCATTTTTACAAAAAGAAATTAAAAAAAATTAATTAATTTCACGAGTATTACTAGACAGACGAGCTTGTAGAAAAACTTGACACCTAGTATAGCTCTTTGTTATTGATTGAAAATAGACATCTAACTTATAAAGACTGAGTATTGACGAGGTTTAGAATTACACGTTATTCAAACATAAGACAAGGTAGTCGTAAACGATAGAGGTACATAGGTCTCGATTATGATAATGTACAATAAATTTAAGATCAAAAGTTTAATTTGAAGGTAATGAAGAAATTAGTTAGTTGGGTGATAAAAATTGAGTAGTTCAATGTATTGCATTAGAAATTAGTTAGTTGGGTGATGAAAATTGAGTAGTTCAATGAAGAAATTAGTTAGTTGGGATTAACGATTGTCATTGAACCAAACATAATTGAGGCGAACCTTGGGTGACTAAAAAGAGATTAAGGAAGAACCCGAACTAACATTGTGGCATCTAGATTCAATGGGTACTTGAATTTTCACGGGGTATATGTATGCAATAAGGTGATAGGAAATTAAAAAGAAGTTGATATGTGGTCGGTCGAACGGTTCACCTAGGCCGGCTGACCGTTTACAAAATTTAAAGGCACACCAAAATATTTTAATTTCAATTATCATAGTCATGGGAACAATAACAACAACCACTGGGTGGCCGAACGGTCTAAATATATCGGCCGATCGATGGAATAACAAGCTCAAACACGCAATTTTAAAGCTAAATGGACATAGAACGTAAAAACGAGTGTCGGTCAACCGACCACAAAGCCTAGATTAGAGAGTCATAAGCATAGATCTAGCAAGAATTCAATAGTTTTAAAGGAAAAACATACCAAACAAAGAAGAACAAGCTCGGATTTGTTCTTGCGAGGTGTGGAAAAAAAAACGTTGAATGGAAGTTCTTCCCGGTGGAAAGTCGGTTGAACAACGCGGCTTGGTCGCCAGATTTGCGGCAAGGTCGCCTGAGCAAGTCGAAGGAGAAGAGAAGAAAGTGAGAGAGGGGAAGGAAGAGGGCGGCGGAAAGGGTCTTCTACGGCTTCTCACAAGTGAAGTGTTAATACATACAAGGATAGGTGGAGCTAGTTGAAAAGGTGAACCCGCTCGGTCGACCGGTCTGGACCGTTCGGCCAACCGGTTTTGTGAAAACCGAATCGAAAAGAAAAAATATGAGTTAATAAATAGATAAAATAAGAAAGTCCAGCACGAGTTACCTCTCGATTAATGTTATTGGTTTATACCCTAAATTAGGTATGATTGGTTTTGTCTTCGAAAAGTGTTGTATCGATCTTTTTTTTTTTTGTGTTGAGCCTATGTAATATGCTTCATTCTTTTCCTATTTAACTTGAATCCTTCTCCATGTTCGTCTTTCATGGTGATCGCTGGATGGGATAAATATGATCAACTTGATATGGTCCACTCCGTCAAGACTTTAACTTTTTTGGAGAAAATCATAACCATGTTTTGAAAAGTAAAACTTATTACCTACATTTATGTTTTTAGGTGTGAGTTTTTTGTCATGCCATTTCTTTGCTTGGTCTTTGTAGATTTGAGTGTTCTCATATGTTCTTTTGTAGGTCTAGAAGGCGTTTTTCTTCCAATAGCCTTAATATCCTATTTAGACTTTTAATTGCCTAAAAAGCTCTATTTTTCATTTCTACTTGAAGATGACACGCTTTTCCATATATTATGTGATATCGAGTGTACCAAGAGGTGTTTTGTATGCAGTTCAGTATGCGTGCCCATAGTGTACGTGACATCCAATTTTAGGGTCCAATCCTTGCAATATAGTGATTAACTTTGTATTTCTGGAGAAGTCTTTTGAAGCCTAGCTTGATAAAATGTTTCATCACTTATTAAAACACTAGGAACTACGAACCTAGCAAAGTTGTTAATTTTGATATTTTTTTGCAATATTTTTAGCATCATTAGATTTAGTGGTAATAGATTTGTCACATTTGAAAACATAATCAATGAAAACAAAAATTTATTCATAACACCCCGGATTGAGAAAGGGTCTCATAAAGTCAATGCCCTAAACATTAGTTTGAGGCATCTCATCTTTTTGTTTATGTTCCGTGTACAGTAACAATCATCACAAGTTTATATAATGGTTGACATCTAAACAAAATAGGACACTAAAATCCAAATTATAAAATCATTTCAACATTTTTGAAAGCCTTAATTTTTCCTCCTATTTGTAAAGAATGACAATGTTGAACTATATTGTTAGTTTCATCCATTGGGATACACTTGCATAAGATCTTGTCGTTTCCTTGTTTGACATTTTTTTTGTTAGTCTTTATAGGTACCAAGGAACGTTGTGACAAAATTTCAGAGGAATTCAAGCTATGGAGGGCTTGTCATACATTATCAATAAGAGTTAAAACTCTGCCATAATTTGGAAAACCAAAGCTTTTATTATTCAGGGAGCTATTTGCTAATCGAGGGCTTCACTTCCTATTTCACTATTTTTATTTCGTGCTCCGGTTCAAAACTAGCTAGACATCTTTCTCAATCTTGTTACCACTTTTTTTTTGGCATTTTGTTTTCACTTGATATTGGAATAATGGAGGTTGTGACAAAATTTAAGAGAAATCCAAGATCAAATATCCATATTATCTCAGGAAATAGCTAAAGTGGCTAACCGTGAAACCTAGCTAAGATAGCTCATGGATGTGACATTGGTGAGTGGGGTGTGTCGTGGCTGGTCTTAGGGGAGTTTATGTCTTGCTTTGGGAAGCTATGTAATGTGCCAAAGACATGGTAGATTAGCGGTTGGTATAGCTTGGCTATAACCGCCGGCAATTAGGGTTTAGTGTGGGATTTGGTCCCAATCAATTACTTTCTTATTGATTCCAACTTCTCTCACGTGTATTTTGTAAAAAAAATCTAATTTTACGAGTATTACGATAGACAGACCTTTTTATAAGCTTGTAGAAAAACTTGACACCCAATATAGCTCTTTGTTATTAACTGAAAATAGACATCCAACTTATAAAAACCGAGTATTGACGAGGTTTAGAATTACCCATCATTCAAACATAAGACAAGGTAGTCATAAACAATAGAGGTACAAAGGTCTCGATTCTAATAATGTACAATAAATTTAAGATCAAAAGTTTAATTCGAAGGTAATGATGAAATTAGTTAGTTTGGTGTTGAAAAATTGAGCAGTTCAGTGTATTGCATTAGAGAATAGGAGTAGTGCATTGTACTAAAACTCAATTAAACACATTAAATAAATACGACCATTCTCAGTTTTGACGACAAACCGCCACTTTCAATGTAGTGAAGGAGATATTTTACATGGTTGGATCGCGATCGTTATTGCAACTAATTTACAAATTTATCTTATATTACATTATAACCAAAGCTGCCGTAAACATTATATTTATCACTGAATAATAATAATCTACAATAACATTATGATAATTATAAATTTCAATTCATTCCCTCAATCAATTTTTCATTGATTATTTTTGTTAAGAAATATATTTTTATACTCTACAATCTTCAAAGAATCCCACTAATTATTGTAATCTTTAACATTTACTTCTCAACTTTTATAAATAATAGATATATTTTGTAGCACTTTTTTTTTAACAACTTCCCAAGGCTCTTTATTTAGAATAAAATAAAGGTGAATATATCGGCCGATCGATGACAAAACAACCTCAAACACACAATTTTAAAACTAAATGGACATAAAACGTTAAAACGAGTGTCGGTCGACAAACCACAAAGCCTAGTTAGAGAGTCATAAGCATAGATCTAGCAAGTATTCAGTGATTCTCAAGGAAAAACATACCAAATAAAGAACAACAAGCTCGGATTTTTTCTTGCGATGTGTGAAAAACGGGAAAAAACCGTTGAACGGAAGTTATTCCCGGTGGAAGGTTGGTTGAACAACGCGACTTGGTCGGCCGATCAATCTTTGGTCGCAAGATTCGCGGCAAGGTCGCCGAAGCAGGTCGAATGTCAAGAGAAAAAAGTGAGAGAAGAGAAAGAAGAGGGCAACAGAAAGGGTCTTCTAATAGGTGGAGCCACTTGAAAAAGTGAACCCGCTCGGTTGACCGGTCTAGACCGTTTGGCCGGTCGGTTTTGTGAAAGCCGAATCGGAAAAAAAAAAAGTTAACAAATAGATAAAATAAGAAAGTCAAGCATGGGTTACCTCTCGATTAATGTTGATGGTTTAGACCCTAAATTAGGTATGATTGGTGTTGTCTTCGAGAAGTGTTGTATCAATCTTTTCTTTGTGTTGAGCCTCTATAATATGCTTCAGTCTTTTTCCATTCACCTTGAATCCTTCTCCATGTTCGTCATTTATGATGAACACTGTATGGGGATAAATATGATCAACTTGATATGGTCCACTCCATCAAGACTTTAACTTTTCTTGGAAATAGTCATCACCGTGATTTAATAAGTAACACTAATCACTGACATTTATGTTTTTAGGCGTAAGTTTTTGTCATGCCATTTCTTTGCTGGGTCTTTGTAGATTTGAGTGTTCTCATATGTTGAGAGGTGTAGTTCTTCGAGCTTTTGTAGGTCTAGGAGGCGCTTTTTTTTTCCCATCAGCCTTAATAACCTCTTTAGACTTTTAATTGCCTAAAAACTCAATTTTCATTTCTACTTGAAGATAACACGCTTTTCAATATATTATGCGATATGGAGTGTACCGAGAGGGGTTTTGTATGGAGTTCAGTATGCACGCCCAAAGTTTGTCATCCATCTTTAGGGCCCAATCCTTGAAAGATCATACGTTTTACTCAAGGATGTTTTTCGACTTGTCTCGCTGGTTTGAGAATGATATAGAGTGGCAACGTAGTGATTAACTTTGTATTTCCGGAGAAGTCTTTTGAACCCTCGCTTGATAAAATGTGAGCCTTCGTCACTTATTAAAACTCTATGAACTCCAAACCTAGCAAATATGTTATTTTTAATAATTTTTTTGTAATATTTTTAGCATCATTAGATTTAGTGGTCCCATTTGGAAACATAATCAATGACAACAAAAATTTATTTATAACGCCCCGAGTTGAGAAAGGGTCTCATAAAATCAATGCCTTAAACGTCAAAGAGTTCAAATTCTAGAATACTAGTTTGAGGCATCACATCTTTTTGTTTATGTTCCGTTCACAAGTTTATATATAATGGTTGACATCTAAACAAGATAGGACACCAAAATTCAGATTGTAGAATCATTGCAACATTTTTGAAAGCCTTCATTTGTCTTTGACAATGTTGAGTTATATTGCTAATGTCATCCCTTGAGATGCACTTGCGTAAGATTTTATCGTTTCCTTGTTTGACAATTATTTGTTTGTCTTTTTAGGTACCAAGGAACGTTGTGACAAATTTCAGTGGAATTCAAGCTACGGAGTGCTTGTCATACCTCATCAATAAGAGTTAAAACTATGCCAGAATTTGTAAAACCAACACTTTTATTATTCTGGGAGCTATTTGTTAATCGAGAGCTTCACTTCCGATTTCACTATTTTTATTTTGTACTCTGGTTCAAAATTAGCTAGGCATCTTCCTCAATCTCGTTACCACTTTTTTGGCATTTTGTTTTCATTTGGTGTTGGAATAAAGGAGTTTGTGACAAAATTTGAGAGAAATTCGAGATCAAATACCCATAGTGTGTCAAGAAGTAGCTAAAGTGGCTAGCCATGGAACCTAGCTAAGATGCATGGTTGGGCTTAGGTGAGCTTATGGCTTGCTTTGGGAAGCTATGTGATGTGCCAAAGTCATGGTAGATTAGTGGTTGGTATAGCTTGGCTATAACCGCCGGTGATTA
This sequence comes from Fagopyrum tataricum, assembly GCA_002319775.1. Lineage (NCBI taxonomy): Eukaryota > Viridiplantae > Streptophyta > Magnoliopsida > Caryophyllales > Polygonaceae > Fagopyrum > Fagopyrum tataricum. The sequence continues at coordinate 59,781,797 of CM008279.1, forward strand.
GGGTTAGTGTGGGCTTTTGTCCAATTCAATTTCTTTCTTAATTGATTTCAACTTCTATCACTTGCATTTTGACCAAAAAAAAAAAATTAAAAATCTAATTTTACGAGTATTACTAGACAGAAGAGCTTGTAGAAAAACTTGACACCCAGTATAGCTCTTTGTTATTGATTGAAAATAGACATCTAACTTATAAAGATCGAGTATTTACGAGGTTTAGAATTACACATCATTCAAACATAAGACAGGATAGTCAGAAACGATAGAGGTACATTGGTCTCGATTCTGATAATGTACAATAAATTTAAGATCAAAAGTTTAATTTGAAGGTAATGAAGAAATTAGTTAGTTGGGTGTTGAAAATTGAGTAGTTCAATGTATTGCATTAGAGAGTAGGAAGTAGTGGATTGTACTAAAACTCAATTAAAAACTCAATTAAACACAATAAATAAATACGACCATTTTCAATTTTGACGACAGACCGCCACTTTCAGTGTAGTTAAGGAGATATTTTGCATGGTTGAATTGCGACTGTTATTACAACAAATTTACAAATTTATCTTATATTATATTATAACCAAAGCCGCATGAATAATAATACTTTACTATAACATTATGATAATTATAAATTTCCATTAATTTCTCAATTAATTTTTATTGATTATTTTTGTTAAGAAATATCTTCTTATAGTCTCCAATCTTCAAAGAATCCCAATAATTACTGTAATCTTTAACATTTACTCCTCCACTTTTAAAAATAATAGATATATTTTGTAGCACTTTTTTTTTAACAATTTCCCAAGGCTCTTTATTTAGAATAAAATAAAGGTGAACAGTATGGGATCGTCAATTCGTCATATAGAGATAAGAATACCAAAAATGATATTATTTAAATAACAAAATTAAAACGATAGAGACTAGAGACATAACCATGGTTAAATTCGGTTTAACCATGGTTAAATCGGAAATTTCCAAAAAATGTAAATGTTCCTCAGCATAAAAGTCCTGATTCTCTCTCCCCCCAACAGCCGCTGCCCACTGTGGCTCTCTCTCTCTCTTCCTTTCTCATATCTGTTGGTGCCTCAGCAGGAAGGAATCGAAACTCCTGTCGTGGCACATCACAACTCGTCCAGACGAAAATCTCTGCATCCACAGGTATTTTCCACATTTCAACTTCCTTGTGAGACATATAATGGATTGAAATCCTTGCTAGTTTCATTTTCTGGTTCTAGATCGTCTTCTTTCAACTCTCGTACGAATTCATGGGAAATCAGTTTTATTTTGCTTTTTTGATGTTTCTTTCTTGAGATGATACTGTTGATGCTGATATGTAGTTTTCCTCTATTTACCTTCATTTTCCTTTTTTTAAAGTTTATATTCTGAGTATCAATCAACTTGTTCGAGTTTTGCTGGATGATCGATTCGCGAATTGGTTGCCTCTGCTTGTCAATCGTACAATTAGGATTGATTAGTTATGTGCAACTCAAAATTTCGTACTTCCGACTTCAAAATTGGCGAATCAACTTGCGCGTTTATAATTTCTAGAGGCCTTGTAAAGTTATGCATTCTCTGCCCTTACTCTTCGGGTACTTCAACATTTGATCTTTCTTGAGGCTCTTACTCTTCGGGTACTTCAACAGTTGATCTTTCTTGAGACCCATATAAAAGTTGTATTTTGATGTGTGTCAACTCTTTTGGTTTAGTTTTCGGTTTTGATGTTGCGTGTTGTATGTATCCATTAAAAATTTGAAGTTTCTTTGAACGGTCAAAGTGATTGTTTGAAATGCCAATAAAAGATTTATCTTCTATCCGCTAAGCCAGGAAGGCAATCGCCCACCAGATCTGGGAATCACTCTGTCCACTTTCATCACCTTGCTTATTTGCTGAGGAAGTTGGAATGTCATCTGTTTCGAAAACAAATGTTTATTTTTCTATAAATTTTAATGAAGTTTCATCTGGCTTTCATTGAAAACATCTACAACAAAACCTCCTCTCTCTTTTTTTTTTGTGTTATTTGCACCTTTAATTGTGTGAAACCGTGGGTGAATGAATGTTTGTGGCTTGTATGTTACATAACACAATTTATAATTGGGGTAATTCAAGGACATATGCTATTAATTTTTACTGGGTTTCGGGTTTTATGGGGTTATTTAAGGGGGTTCAAAGGTGGGGGAAGGTGGGGTTATTAACTATTATCTTGTTTTCACATCTGAAGATCTTCCACTTTAAGTTGAAGATTTGGCATTTACATCGGCTACGCGTATATGTATCTGTGTGGTTTCTTTTAATTTTACTTGTTCTGCAATCTGCACGCTGCAAATCGGTAATTGATATGCTTTAATGATTTGATTTGGTACATTTATGTCAGGTTTATCATATCCTGAATCCCTTTTTGTACTTGATTTGGCAAATTAGTGTGGAAACTTATCATGGTTTTTCTTTTGGCTGCATGGGACACAGATTTGGAGAGTACTATCTGCAGAACACTGGTTTTTGGCTGATTTTATGCGACTGTTACATCCGATCATTTCCATCTTATACAATGAACATATTTGAAGAAATGGGTTATGGAGGAAACTTCAATGCTATCCCTCCTCCTCAGCTGGAGATAGAGGTTGCTCGCGACGGTGAGCCGGAGGCAACTATAGAGGAGGACTACTCAGATGACGATGAGGATGTCGATGAGCTTGAGAGGAGGATGTGGAGGGATCGGATGCTTCTTAAGCGGCTTAAGGAACAGAGGCAGAACAAAATTAAGGAGGAAGGAGAAGATGGCAGCAAGAATCGTCTGTCCCAAGAGCAGGCACGGCGAAAGAAGATGTCTAGGGCACAAGATGGAATTCTGAAATACATGTTGAAGATGATGGAAGTTTGCAAAGCTCAGGGTTTTGTGTATGGGATCATCCCTGAGAAGGGGAAGCCCGTGAGCGGGTCCTCTGACAACCTCCGTGCATGGTGGAAGGAGAAGGTCAGGTTTGATAGGAACGGACCAGCTGCCATAGCCAAGTACGACACAGATAACTCGATTCCTGGGAGCAACGAAGCTTGCAGTACTGTCGGATTAACTTCTCATACTCTGCAGGAGCTTCAGGATACCACCCTTGGTTCACTCCTCTCTGCTCTGATGCAACACTGTGACCCGCCACAGAGGCGATTTCCTTTAGAGAAGGGTGTTTCTCCACCATGGTGGCCTACTGGAAATGAGGACTGGTGGCCGCAGCTCGGTCTACCAAAAGATCAGGGTGCTCCTCCTTATAAGAAGCCTCATGATCTCAAAAAGGCCTGGAAGGTTTGTGTTCTTACTGCTGTGATTAAACACATGTCACCGGACATGTCCAAGATTCGTAAGCTTGTTCGTCAATCTAAATGCTTACAAGACAAAATGACAGCTAAAGAAAGTGCTACATGGTCAGCTATTATTGGTCAAGAAGAGGCTTGGATTAGACAGATGTATCCTGATATATGTCCACCGCCTCTTTCCGGTGCAAGTGGCTCTATGGCTATGGGTGAACCCAGTGATTATGATGTAGATGGGATTGAAACAGATTTGGGTTCTGAATTACAAGAGCTTAAGCATCAGAATGTCAATATGTTTGATTTTCGAATCAATGGTGACAGTGAACAGCTCATGGCACCACCACCAATGATGGCTCCTGTGATTAAATCAGAAATGGTTGATTTGGGTTCTGATTATTCTGATAAAAGGAAACAACCATCTAGTAGTGCAAATATTATGATGGGTAGGAAGTTATATGTCTGTGAAAATCGTCAATGCCCTTACAACGAATACAGTCTTGGCTTTCCTGATAGGAACTCGAGGAATAATCATCAAGTAATCTGTCGGTTTAGGGATAACTCTCCTCAAGGCTTCGGAGGATCAAATTTTACAGCTAATTCAAGCAGCCACTTTCTTGATTCTTCAAGAAATATTCCTATGCCTACAATCAACAATTCTTCCTTCATTGAAACCCAGACGGCATCCAAGCTGCCTGCACCGCCTTTCGTGACCCATTCCTCTCAGTTTAATCAGCTCATTGATCCTTCATGCTTCAACCAACCCAAAATTTCCAACCAACAAAATCTGAATGATCAATCTGCAGCTAGGAGAGCTGCATTTAGCCAAATGAATCACTCTCAACCCGAAAAGCTGTTTTCTTCTGCTAATCAGCCACCGGTCTCTTTTGCAATGTCGGGGGTTGAGCTTCCTGATAACGGGCAGAGAATGATTTCAGATCTCTTCTCAGTCTACGATAACAATCATCACGAGAAGAGCATGAATCCTGGCCTAGTCAATGCAATGGCAAACAACAATAATGGCTTCTCTGGTCTCGGAAGCTTGTTTCGAGGTACTATTGGCTCCCAAGGAAATGCAGGTTTAGACAATTCTGGCTTTTACACAAACACAGCAAATATGCAAATTGATGAGTCTAGTAGAGCTTTTGAATCTCAATTTAGGAGCTCAAATACTGTCAACAATGCCGGTAACGAATTTGGTATGGATCAGATGCAGAAGGCCGACGGTTCGGTCTGGTTCTACTAAAGAAGAAAGAAAGTTGATACATATGATCATGATACAGTATGGTTTTGAAGAAGAAGAAGAAGAAGATGGGATGAGATATAGATTTTGACTCTGGTAGGTAAAAAAGTATCTTCACAAAAGTGTGTCATTATTTATCATTAAGCTTTATGATTGAGGCTGAAGCTTATAAGATCTGTACTATTGTTATGATGAAGGCAAACTAGTAGGATCCCTTTATCAAACTATCAAAATATAATTTCTCTCAATTGAATTTAGTAGATAGAACTTGTTTGAAGAATATGTATGTGTTTCACCCAGCTTTGTTAAAGTAATACATGCCAGCTGTTTGATATAAATCCATCTATGATCCTTGATTTGAAGTTTATATCATCATATATTTGTACAAGGATTTGAATTGCTTAAGTTGGATCTTATTGTTGATGAAGACTACTTCATCTATGATGGGTTAGGTTGATAATATCCTTATGGATAAGGATATTATCGTTAGGATACTTCTAAAACAATACTACAATAGCGCGGAGGGGTCCACAATTAAGGAGGACAATCTTATCCACAACCGAACCGATGGTTGATAATATTAGGTTGAGATCCGGATGATGGTCTATTTACAATGATATGAACATTATTTGACCCACCAACCGACTCAGGTTCACCTGACACTTTAATTAACAAAAATTTTTTACTAAAATATTCCTTCATACCCTAAAGATCTCAAGTTTGAACGTCTTTTCAAGTCCAAGGATATAATGTAACTAAAATATTCCTTACACTCTAAAGATCCCAAGTTTGAACGTCTTTTCAAGTCCGAGAATATGATAGAAGTCGAATGCCAATCAAGTTGAAGATCTCTATAAAATAGTTTAATTTATAATTTACAAACTTACATTAGTTTGAATGTTATTTTGGATTTTAAGAAAACATGTAATTTAAAGTTGTAAATTTGTTACTTGACTGATCGAGTTATCTTTTTATGTTATATTTAATTATTTATTTTGAAAGTCACTTAGGTGAACCAAAAAAAACATGTAATTCATTGATTATAGGTTTAAAATTTTTCGCAATTTTTAATCCAAGTATTTCGAATTTTACCCTCATACGACCTCACTTTTATATATATATATATATATATATATATATATATATATATATATATATATATATATATATATATATATATATATATATCCTTTTTTCAAACTCACTCTCTTATATTACATTCGTGTCAACAACCCACTACATCTATTTATATTGGATACAATGTCGGTTAATACTCAACCAAAAAGCACGTGCACTTTTCTCAATGAACATATTACAAGAGTCAAGAGATAATTCTAGATTAATCCTTAATCTAATCATGAAGATTCAAGAAGAATTTAGATAGTATGATAACTATTCCTACGTAAATAATACAAAAGAAAAGTTGAAACCAATTCAATATCCATATATTGGTTATTTGATATGCAAAACGACCTCCACTTCTCCATATTCGGGCTCTGCCCTAATCCTCGTTTTTGGGGTTTGGTTCTTTTGGTTAAGATGGGATTTAATTTTAGTTAATTAAGGTGTTTAGGTTTAGTTGTGTATGAAATTGAAAAACATTGGGTATTTGTTTTGTTATTCTTGTTATTGTGCATGAAATTGAAAAATATTGGGACTGAAAAACACTGGACAATTGCTCCGAAACTAGGAGACATATCAGTCAACTGACACTTATTTCTCGAATGGTTTTTATTTCTTCACTCTCGGATCTAAATCATTTCAGCTTTGATCTCGACTTCTTTGATTATATGATGATCTTTTAGTGTATAGCAAACGTTCTTTCAAAAATAACTCCATTTTAATTTTAGAAATGATCAAATCTACGCTAAATACTCAATTGGTGAATAAAAATAAGATTGGAAAAAGACCCTAAATCAAAGTGAAACAACATATATGATATAACAAAGTAACACCTTACGTAGAAAGATAAAGAGAAGAAAAAGGAAAAAAGCCCATTGAGTTACTAGGGCGTCAAAATGAGACAAACAAAGACCATTTGAAACTAGGGCGTCAAAATGGGCTTTCAAGCCCATCAACATATATTCATCCGCAAATAAGATACAAGTACCAATAATATGACACAACATTAGTTATTAAGGTTAGATTATTTGAATTACTAGTTATCTAACGTGGGATCAAAACGTTCCGGTGAAAATTTGTAGTAGTCACCATAACTACGCATATCAAGTGCACAATTGATATGCGTAGGACTGTTCAATTTTTGGTTTGGTCCGGATTTTGGACCGGACCGAACCGAAATAAATAGGTCCGGTTTTGATCCAAACAGTCCGGACCTATATTTAAAAATAAAAAAAGTTTGTGGAAAAAAAAATTAAATTAATTAATTTGCACTCGGTCCGGTCCGGTTTACAATAGGCTTAGTGCGGAAAAAAAATAATATAATAAAATAAAATAAATAGTTTAACACAGATTTTCCGGTCCTGGACCGAAAAATTCAGTCCATTTCGGTGACTTGGTCTGCTCTGTTCAGGTCTGGTCCAAGTTTGGACCGTTGAACAATCCTACGTGTATGTAGTTGTGGTGATAAATAAAAAAAATCACTGATACGTCTATCAATCCCCTTGTCAAGGTTTGATTAAATGAATCCCCTTGTCAAGGCTTGATTAAATCGATGAGGTAGAGGGATCGGGTGACTCAAGACGACTCATGGATCATATAGTCATGAGTTGGGGTCAAGACACTAGGTTGGGATTTATTAGACATTGTAAGTTTTATTAGGAAGCAAACTAGAATTAAATTTAGAAGCATTGAAAGGAACTCCACAATTTCCTCACCCTACCCACACACCAAGAAAACTTTGAGATTAAAAATGGCCTCAAATTAGAAACCAAACTTTCCTCTTTCTTTAAAAATTCCATAACAAGTCCTCCTTAGCCTCCAATACATAAACCAAACCAAACATTTTTCTACTTTTTCCCTTTATGAAATACAAAAATAAAGACTCGATAATAATACATGAATCAAAAGTCCAAAGAACTAACTGTTGAAGAAGAGGATGGTGAAGATGATCCCATCACTCCATTGCACGTAGCCTTCTTTCCGTCGTCGTTGAATATCAAATCAATATTGTCTTCAAACGGCTTCTCGTTCAGCAGATACAACAAGTTTACGTCTTCCTCATCCCCGTCCTGGAGAATGTGGGGGAAGAGCAGCCCTCCTCCATGGTAGTCAAGGCTGAAGCTCCACTCGTTCATTCCGCATCCCGGGTCGTCCATTGCTAAGATAGTCGATTCGTTAAATGCATTGGCCAGCTCCGATGAGGAATCCAAAACTCGTTCTTCTTCTTCTTCTTCTTCTTGCTTCTTCTCTTGGTGTGGTTGTATAGCCGCGTCAGCTAGTTGCTCGTCTTTCGGGATATAATTATTGATATCGAAGTTTGTGACGGCGTTCCGTCCTCTATGTTGTATGGCTGCTATATCATATGCCTTGGCTGCCTCCTCCTGCGAGCCTTGCAATAACAATATCAACACAGCTAATGTCAACATTCTAAACAAGCCTATTGCTCAAAAGAGTAGACAAAGCAAGATTAAGCTAACAACCCCACCACATCATCATCATCATCATCATCATCAAAAGTATGTTTTTCTTTTTTTGGTTGAAATTATAAAAAAAATATGTGACGTTGATGTTAGTTCACATGCGCCACGTCAGACCATCATAGTAATAAATATGAGCAAAAGGGTAATGAGATGTAAATTAATGAGAATCAAGAGAAGAATATGAGCTTAAGAAGGTTTTGTTGGTCACGTGATATAACGTGCTGCACACCACCATTCACATAGCATCGACCACCAGATCTCATGTACCCGTACTTGGACTTTTATGACCCGTATCTCTTTATATATATATATATATATACACTCGGATGAGAAGGCTCCTTGTGTTCTTTTTTTACTACCGAGTTCTTTTTTTTATAATATTTAAAACTAAACTTTTATTATAAAAAAAATTATATATTTTTTTTTATAAAATGAAGAAAAAGAACATTGATACTAAAATAAAACATAATCATAGTATAAAAAAGTAAACAAAATTTCTCCACGCCCTTTACTTTCTATAAGGAGCTTCTTCGGTGGAATCTATATATATATATATATATATATATATATATATATATATATATATATATATATATATATATATATATATATATATATATATATATATATATAACTTTGAAAAAGGCTTCTGGATTTAGCATTTGTATTATTATATACAAGAGAATCAAATCTTAGGAAACACATTTTGTATGTCTGAATGTGATGGTATATATATAGGGAGAGAGGATTACTGAAAGTGCCCAAGTAGAGGTATTTGTTTCCGAGTACACGTCCGATCCGGGCTTCCCATCTTCCGTTGTGGTGATGCCTACAAGATCCAATAAAACCATTAAAATCCATAAATGCATAATTATGAAACAATACGAAACTCCATACTTGGCAACACCGCGATATTTGGAGACTCCTCTCGAGAATCCACTGCTTCGCCGTCTAAGCGAGGCCAAATACTCTTCTTTTGACACATTTTGCATCTCCTCCAGTTCTTTTATGTAGTTTTCCCTCTGTCAAATAAACATTCTTACATCTCACAAAGATTGGTAACTAATAATAATCACTAATTAGTTGTACTTGTAGTTGCTAACAACATTTTGTGTAAGTAAGTGGATATTTGACTTTGACCAAAACCAACAAATCTGGAAGAAAGAAAAAAAAAAGATTGCAAAAGCAGTTACTTCCACTGAGTGGCAAAAGCGTAAATAAGAAGTAAGGGTAAGGACATACAGGGAAATTCAAGAGAGTTTGTGGGCCCCAATACTTAAGCGCCGCCAGGTCGTAGGTTCGAGCTGCATCGTCCTCGCAATCATACGCACCTACAAAACAGATGGCAACATTAATTTTAGCACCAATTCAACCCTAAAGACGGGAATTAATTACCAGAATGCCCCACAACAAAATTCTCGGGCTTACCCAAATACACTGCCGTTGATGAACGTCGAAACACCATCGCAAAACAAGCACAAAAAACAGGGGGTCAGCACGCAAAATTATAATCATTAAATTATTCCATGAAAATGACAGAGATTGATTGATTGAAATTTAAGTTTTCTCATGAAAATGAAAATGTCAAGTAGTAGATTAAAAAAAATTGGGCGATTTACAGATCTCTATGAGAAAAATTTTACCCTGTTTTCCCTTTTTTTTCTGGAGAGTGTTGTAAGAGCTCTTATCCCATAGATGAGCCTCAAACCTCCCTGTCCATCTATGCCTATTTCAATTCGACAAATTTGAATCAAAATGTGAGACATGCAAACCCAATTGAAGAAATTGGTAATCCAATTTTAGTAAAAAAGAAAGAAACCTGGTAACGCCTCTGTAAACAGAGCTTCTTTTGGTATTGTTACTACTAATGTGAGAAGTAGTTTGAAGATTGCGACCTCTTTTTCTAGCCCTAGCGCCGTGATTGGGTTGACGATCGTCAAGAACAGAGGAGGAAGAAGAGGAGGATGTCGAAGGGGATGGATTGTTTGAGGGTGTCTTCATTTTGCGGAGAAAAAATGCAGTAGGCAAATGGGTAGGTTAGTATTTGAGATTTGAGTTAGTAGAAATGTTTATATTTCCAAGTTGGGTTACCAAATCAGGAGAGAAATATAAGGGGGGAGGGAAGTGTGTGTGAGATTCGAACAACAAAAAATGTTAAAAGATTAAATAATAATAATATGGTTAACCATGGTTAGTGGGAAACTAGTAACTAGGGTTTAAGTAACCGGGGATCTCTCTGATCGGATCTCATGTATGGGGTGGGACACTTGGCTTAAAGGGTTTAGCACTTAGCAGTAGGAACACAACTCCCAGCCATGCTACCAATCAGATTTGCTTTATAATTTGGAAAATAAATATTGATTGTTTGAAATTGTGATTAGGGTAATTACAATTTACAAGGATGAAATAGAAAGAATCCGAAAGGTTGATGGATAGTAGGCCATCAGCTCAATTTTGCTGAACCACCACTAAACTAACTCTTTTCTTTATGTTTATTCTTTGTTTTTATTTGGGCCTTTTGCTGTCAATTTTATGGGCCGATGGGCTTATATTGGTTTTTTCGCAGGCCCATCATCTCATCAATGAAACGCTCCATACCAGCCTCCTTTAATCCTTTTAGTATAATGTTGCGACTTCGGGACACTTTCCCATTAAACGCAATTACATTGTTTAATCCATATATATTTAACTAAATTAAGCTACACTAATATTAACAGGCCTCGTATTTTATTTTTTACTAAATATATGATTAAGTTATAAAAAAAATTTACTAAAACAAAATAATTTCGCTTTTTTATTGATTTCCACCGGAATTAGTTTAGGACACGTGTCATGCACGGGTATTTATTAAGAAAAATTATATTTGAATGAATTCTCCGGAGACAAGCTAGGGTTCTTCTTCTCACACCGGGCGACGAAGGGACGAAAGGTTAGTTTTGAGTCAGATATTGTTCTCTCTTCTTCTCTGACGGCGACGAAAGGCGGCAAGAGGGTTAGGAGTCTTCTTCTCTGGGGCCTAGTCAATCGAGAGGGAATAAACGGTTGAAAACAGAGGAATGGAGGTGACAAGAGGGTTTGTGATTTGGTTCTCTCTTTGTGGCCGCCTGAGTATCTGGTGAGCGGCCTTGAGTAACTGTGTGTGCTTCGTCGTCTTCGTAGCGTGGAAAACAGGGAGAAACGGTGGAGAAATGATGGAGATATGATGGAAACAAGTAGGGGAAAAGTCAGCATTGTGTTCATCCATGGCAGTGGCGAACGGAGGCGTTTAGGGTTCTTTTTCTTTTTATATATATATACATATACATATAAAATATTCGTTTAAAGGCAAGGAGGAAAAGGGCCTTTGAGTTCTTGGAAGTGAACTTTTCAAAGAGATTGTTGTTGTTGTTTATGGAAAACAAGGAATGTAATAGCTTTCTATGTTGTCCACTTAGTTCCTTTTATGGGTGTGGTGGGGGAAAGTAGTGGTTTCTCTTGCTTGGTTGGTCATTTGAAAAGACAACATCTTTTTGCGGTTGAGTGAAAGAGTGAGGTTCGGGGCATCCTTGAGTATAACCTTGATGTGGTGTTTGTAGAGGTTTTGGTCATCTAAGGATGTGGTTATGTGGCCGGTGTTTGTGTCTTCATGCTTTGAGTCGTGAGTGTCGTCACCCTAATGGTTTTGTTTCTGCTTTTGGTGAGGATGGTGAATACATTGTGGGTATTTCGAGGCCGATTATGGGTATCTCGGAGCTAATTGCTACTGAGCAGATCGTAGTTGATGGTGGGTTGGTCTATTGGAGAGGGTTATGTACGTTCCTATCACTACTTTGAAAAGCATCCCTCATAGTTGTCGTTTAAGCTTCTCTCAAGCGTTGTTGAGTGCTCTTCTAAAGGTGACCGTTGAGCCAAGTTGAATGGCCGCTTGGATTAGGTTGTTTTTTCTCCCTCATTGTACGTTGTAGATGTTTAGGCCTATGAGCAGGTGATACAGAAGATTGGGAGGTAGGAAGTTGATTCAACATCAACGGATATTGCATGTCATGTCTACTTGGGGAGAGGTTGATGGTGTTTCTAGGATTGTGCATGTATTGCTAGGTTGTTCAGAGTATAAACCTGTTGTTAAGGTTGATGGTGACTCTAGGAATGAAGATCGTTTGGAGAGGAACCCTAATTTCAAGCAGTGTCCTCGTAAGGTTTCGGATGAGCATTTTACGGCTACTGTTAAAGTTTTGTGTTCCTTTGTAGTAGCTCCTTATAGTGATGATACTTTGAAGGTGATGGAGGTTAAACACCCCTTCAAAGCCTTGTACTTCATTTCATGAACCACCCCTCGTTGTTGATGTTGATTTGATCTTTAATTGCATCAAGTCTTTTCCCAAATGTACCTCTTGTGGTAGAGGCGGTTTGGGAGCACAATACCTTTTAGATGTTATGTGTGTGAGGGCTCTGCGGTTTTCACGGGTCTTTTGAGAGTGATTTCATCGGTGGTTAGTTTGTGGTTGAGAGGTAAGTGTCCACTGAGTTTGGCTGAGTTTGTTGTTTCGGCGCCTCTTACGCCGCTTTTAAAGCCTGACATGGGGTTCATCCCGTTATAGTGGGTACTATATAGAGACGGTTGGTGTCCAAAGTAGCCATGAGGGATTGAATGAAGATATGAGGGAATATCTTGGAGATTTTTAGTTTGGAGTCGGTATCCCAGGTGGTGCAAAGGATATTCTACATAGTGTTAATAGGGTTTTGAGCGAGCGTCACTCTGATGGTTCTCTAGCTATGTTGACATTAGATTTTTCTAATGCCTTCAACTTGGTTGATAAAACTGTTTGCTTAGGGAAGTAAGGCAAAGGTGTCTTTCTATCTCTTTATGGGTTGAAATCTTATATGGTCACCTGTCTGTATGTTGATGATGATTTTATTTGGTCGGCCACCGGTGTGCAACAAGGAGACCCCTTGGGGACATTTCTTTTTTCTCTTGTCTTGCACCCACTTCTTCATAGGATCATAAAGTAGAGAAATTGGCACGGGTTGCCCCCTAGCTTGACAAGGATTGCCAACATCAGTACCAAGATTCCTTATAACCGTCGTCACGTGGCGAGTTTGTTATAACCGCACAACACATGCATCGAGTCGGCCAAGAAATGACTCGACTCACGTTGAAAAGTAGGTCGGTGACACTACTGTCTTCTTGAGTCGAGTGGGTCATTTGACTCGACCGCCACTTGAGCGACGCTTGACATGTCTTCCGCCTTGGGTCGATGTCTTCGTCTTGGGAGAGCTTAAGTCTTTGAGTCCAAGTCGTTTCCTCCTTCTTTGTGCGAGTGGAGGGGAATCTTGAGTAGGGTTGCACAGGTGACTCGGCCTCTGGGACTTGCATCTCATGATGATCTTTTAGCAATTCCTTCTTCTCCTTTAATGCACCAGAGCTTCTCTTTGCTTCTTCTTTCTTTGTTTCCAATGATGATGAGGTGAGGTTTGCTTTCTTGGTTTTTTTTTTTTTTTTGTCCATTGATGCTTTTTTGACCTATAACCACCTAAGCACAAAGAGACAAAATGGGAGTAGACATTTTTTTTGATGCAAATAAGCTCTCGAAAAGAAGTAAATGCCTAAACCCATGCAATTCTACATAAAAACACAAGAAAACAACTATATACAGAACATAGTGATAACATGGTTTATCGACCTAGCTTAGTCATGCATTTAGGTAGATTTTCTCTTTCCACATTCATGTTTTAGCCTTAGTTTGTGCCAGTTATACTTGTTTAGTTCTACTTTACAAGAACACATGTCTACACACGCTATTTGTGGCTTTGTAGGTGATTTGACGCATTTCGGAGCTAAAACGATGCATTTGAGGATCAAGCCTCGAAGTTAATGCATTGGAGCGATCATATGTGCACGGGGAAGGACAAAGGAATCAAGCTAAAGGCATGAAGGACGTATTTGGAGCATCTTGGACATATATCTCGACCGAGATCCTGAAGATTGGACGAGATTTCGTTATCTGAGAGAAATCTCAGCCGAGATCCCGATGAGTTTTGACCGAGATTTTTTCAGACGCTGGAGAAAATAAAGCCAGAGCCAAAATCTCTGGCCCGATATGACCGAGATCTAGGGTTGTGCAAAATTGACCCGGACCGGAAAACCGGACCGGTCCGAACCGGTTTTTCCGGTCCGGACCCCGGTCCAGGGTTTTAGGAAATTCCGGTCCCGGTCCAATTCCTGTCCGGACCGGAAAAGACCGGCTCGGACCGGAATTTATTTTTTTATATATTTTTTTATTAATTTAAATTTATATATATTAAAAAATATTATATATTCTGTACATATTTAATAAATATATATATTTTTTAAATATTTTTTTTAGTTTTTTGCAAAAATATGTAATTTTTAATTTATTTTATTTTATTCTGGTCCAAGCCGGTCCGAATCCGTTCCGGTCCCCGGTCCAAGTTTTTGAAAATTTCGGTCCGGTCCGGTCTGAACCGGTTGCACAACCCTACCGAGATCCGCCCGAGATTTCTTCCCTGAGCGTTATATTTTATTTTCGGACTTATTCCTTTTCGGCCCACACTTTTTGGCAGAGGTTTGAATATAAAAAAAAGGCCTGAATACCTTCCAAGGGGAGGCGAATTAGAGTTAGATTTTACCCTAGAGTTTGGAGGAAGCAGGTAGCCGTCTCCTACCCTTCTGTCTTCTTCATTATAGTTCTTCTTTGCATTTCATTGGTTTTAGATTAAAGATTCAAGCTTTGATGTCAGTTATTGTTCGGATACGCTTTGTGATCGAGATTTATTTCGTTTGTTGGATTTACAGTCATAATAGGAATTAATTCATAGGTAAAAAAAGTAATAGGAATTAATTTTAGACTTCAATATAAATCTTCAATATAAATTTTCAGATAATTTCTTTTTACTGAAAAGTATATTATATGATATTCTTATTAGATTTTACACTTCAATATAAATCTTTTTGGATAGATGATAAGTATTTCATATGAATTTTTTTTTTGTCATAATAGGAATTAATTCATAGGTAAAAAAAGTAATCATCTCTTATGAATTTTAAATTTTGTTTTAGTGTGACTAAAAACAAACTATTTTAGCCAAAAATTACACGTATTACAAATGTATATATACGGATATAATTTTGTATACAACTAATATTTATTTATTCTATTGTATTATCTTACCAAATAATGACTACAAATTGTTTTTATAATGATAAATATTTTTTCACAACACTTTTTATATATGTTAATAATTATGCAATTGTACCGTTCATTGTTTGTGAGTCTTTTTTTTTTTTTTGGTAATGGTATATTCGGAGACCACCCGGTTCGATCGGCTTAGCCGCTCTACATCCGGATCGGGTAGAAAGTCGTGGCCCATTGCTGGGGGATACCCTCCCAATATCAATTTTTCCATACATGCCGCCAGGAAGATTCAAACTTGAATCTCTAAGCTAAACACTTAAGGAGCCTAGCACCACATCCCACTAGACCAACTGAGTATTGGTTGTTTGTGAGTCTTTTTAACTTCTCTAGGAAGAGGTAAATCACCTTTCCATTTTTTAATTTTTTTTTACCTTTATACAATTTCTTTGCTTTCTGACGTAGTTGACCTTCAATATGCTGTTTTAATACCGAAATAATGTGATTTTATCAAAATTACATTTTTATAGCGTTGTGTTATTATTTTATCCAAACTTTCCATTTTAGATATATATTTTACATTATGATTAATATTTAAGAAGTCATGCGATATCTATTAATTCTTACCGTAATGAATTTTTTAAAATTCAAATATTTTACAAATCCCGTGCAAGGCACGGGTACTAAGCTAGGTTAAAGCTAAGTTCTTTTTTTTTTCCCTCTTTTGTTATTTCCATTTCATGAATTGTTTGTCTTTCTTCAATTTAATTTGTGATTTTGATATGACGATTATTGGCTATAACTATTGTGGTTCCAAGGTGAATAGAGATTTGGTTATAGCTTGGACTATGATGGATTAGATTGCAATTTATATTTGGTTTGAATTTCTTGAAACCCTAATGGTTAGTTGAGAATGTATCCAGGTTAGAACCTTCTAAGCTAGTAACCTGAGTTGGAATTGAGACTTCCCCAGTGATATTCCTTCTTAGATACAAAAGTAGATTGACCATAGGTAATAGAGGTGAAAACCTCTATTGGATTGAGTGTGCCTGATTACTACCTGAATTTGCGCCTTAGATACCTTGAGACTTATCCGGTAATAGGTAGTTAGGATTGAAACTAGATGATCTTGCGACTTACCCGATATTAGATCATCACTGGAGAAATGTTCACCCCTGTAGTTTTTTTGTCATAGCCTTGCGAGTTATCTTGAGTCCAGATGTCATAAACAATGATTTTGGAATCCATTCTTCCATATATTTGATTATCTCTTCTTTTCTTTGTTTTATTAAATTGTTTTTAATTGAATTTGATATTCAATTATGAACAACACAAAACCCTTCAAAAACATATATCTTCTTTCCATATCTTTTCCCTTCAATTTCTTAGTTGCGAATTAAACCGCTTTTACTTCGTACGATCCATACACTGTGGGTTCGCTACTTGTTGAGTGATTATTACGAGTATAAATTTAAAGCATATCATGTTTTATGAACTTGTGAATCTTTATCATTATTGATAAGGGATTTGCAGGGTCATAAATTAGCGAAAACATAGCATAAAAACATGCTATCACTAGCATCATATAAATTACTTGCTTTTCCGATGCTTTTACCATCCGGTATAGTCACTCAATGCTTCTTTAACAAATTGACGATACTATAACACAAAAAGATTGAATCTCATTAAAAGAGGATAAAGAATGAGACGGAGAAGCAATATCTATTATGGAAAAAGGTATTCTTAGCTTGTCCACAACTTATATTTATTGATGATATATGGTTAGTGATGACATATGTCCGGTTTGCAATATATTTTTGTTCTTTAACTAATATTTTCGTCTTTAGATTTGCTTTGTGAATTCTCACCAAAGATCGTGCAGTTGAAGATGTCTTTTTCGGTTCAACCTTGAAACAATTATGAAGAAAATATGGACAATTTATTAAGAGTGAGAATATAGGTCACAAAGTCTTTACTCCGTGTATCGTTCTTTTACCTACAAATGTGAAATTGTCCTTTAAGTTTCGAATAAGGCAATTGTCAATCACGGTGATTTTCTATGATTGTAAACACAAGTCAAGGGTGGTCACTTTCCTACGTTGAATTGTATTTTTCTAGACCGGTCTTATGCGGTGGTTTCAATAGTTACAAGTAGGGATGAAAGATTATGATTTGTGACCCTAAAGACGAGTCGCAAGACACTTTTTTTTTATGATGTCAATTAAGGTAACTAATTATTTTTGTATTCATTTCGATCCATTATGAATTTCATACTACTGTTCATATGTGATTGTAGTAATTTTAATTTTGTAGGTGATGTTAGCGTAAGATCCTGATAGCGGTCCATCAATCAAAAGTGCATAAATTTAATAAGTTATACTTTTAAATATATTATTTTTATCCAATATTGTATTGTGCATATTACGTTAAAATATATAGATCAATATTATTGTGTGATTAAATATATTTTTAACACATAAATTATATGTTATTAATTTTCAAATCCAGTCAAATTTATAAAAGATTTAACACAAAAAAGTATATGGGTAGATTAATTTATGTTATTATCTCATTATGTCGTATAAAATTCTAATGATGTGTATTGTGTAATGAAGAAAACGTAATTTTAATTTTGAAGAAATATTTGTTATACTAATTGTCATCTTTAATATCATATATATTTAGAAATATAGATAAGGATTGGAAAACCCTAAATTTAGTCTCATCCGGCTAATATTTAATTGTATTATGATTCCTGATTTTGACATTATATCCATACGATTTCAATAAAGATAACTTAATTATGTACTTATATCCAACCAATTGTATTCGTAAAGTAATATTTTGATAATATTATAATACATATATATACACTTATATTTTAAAAAAATCATAACAAACATCATAAACTAGTTTAGAAAAAAACTTAATTAAGAGAAAATTATATGGTGTGATAATTATATAATTCAATTTTATGTTATTTTAAAACAAGTTATTACATAAATTATCAAAATATTTGATTGTGTTAATTAATCCTCACTTAATTGATATAAACTTAAGTGGATATCTCATTTGTCGAATAACCCTGTCAATATACCTCCAACAAAGGTTTGACATTTGGAATTCCATCATCATGTTCCCTAGTTGAAATAACCTCCGTGATCAGAATTTCCTCTATTGGAATGGCCAGGTGGAATGAACCCTACTGGAATGCTTGAATTGAGATTTCTTTCACTGAAATGCTCCGGTTGAAAATAATTCTCCGTTAAAATATCTTGTTGGAATCCCTAGTCACAATAACCTCGGTGGAATCTCGCGTCGACATTTCCTACATATAATTTCTCAAGTAGTAAGTCCTTGGATTAGTATTTCATTTGACAATAAGTTAATCTATTTTAATTTATAAGGTTTACTCAAATTTTGATAACAATAAATTATACAATTATATTTTACATATGAGACTTATGTTCGTTGTTTATAATCTCATCACATACGCTACATATTGAATATAGTATCAAGGAGATGACAAGTCAATAAATAAAAGATTTCCGGCTATTAAGTGCATTCATATGTATGACCAATTTTTACTACTATGAACCAAGTTTATTTAGTAAAATTCGGGGTAAAATGTTGGAGATAATGTAACCTGTAAATTATGTGACATGATAATTATTTAACTAAATTTAATAATTATTCAACTAAATTGTAAGTAATATAAAAACATGTTAATTATTTGTTTATAGATAAAATTATTAATACAATTTGTTGTGCCAAAATATTATTTTGCACTTCACACAATAAAATAATTGGAATATCCTAGATGGAATATCACACGTGTGATTACCTCGTATCAAAACTTCCATAAAAGGTTGAAATTATCCGTTGAAATATCCCCACCTAGAATAAACCCTGCCATGACAAAGTTGATTAGAATTCTCGAAATTCTGTTTCTCGATCTGTCGGAATAGTCCTAATCCGATCAAAAAATTTCCACCTCTTCTTGTAAAACAAAATACGGAATAACTTGAAATCAACATACCCTTGTTGGAAACAAACCTAGTCGGAAAACCCTACTCAAAGTTTCCCGTTATAATACCCTAATTTGGAGCTTTTCGTGGTTAGTATTTTGTACTACGTAATAGAATGTCCAATAACAGAACATACAATTATAGATGTACTACTCAACTAAGGGTAATATATTCAACACAATCAATTGGAACCCTCACCAACCAAGTAACAAGTTAATTTTTAAAGAGATAACATGAATGAGGACGAGCTTAAAATAGGTTTTTTTTTGCTTAGTGGAGTCTTTGGTATTTAAAACACTACACAATTTTTATAAATGACGATTTCATGTGTAAGTATAAAATTAAGGAGTTAATAATTCCCCACATCAGAGCATGGACGGAATCCAAGAAAGATGAGCACGATGACCCTAGTAAAACAACTTCCCTATAATAGGAGGGAGGTAATAAATATAAAATGGGATCCACCAAATGACGGTTTTGTGAAACTTAATTTCGATGGATCTAAAACGATCATTGAACCTCTTTTGGTTTCATCCTAAAGGACCACAATACAAGAATCGTTTCACCGAACTGTGGAAAACTTCCAGATCTATCGATCTATGAAACGAAAGCACATGCCCTTTTAAAAGGGCTAATGAAACCAAGAGACAAGGCATACAAAATGTGAAAATCGAGGAGGACAACCTTAATGTGATCAAATGCGTCATGGGTATATGAAAACCACCATGACAATCATAAAATACTTATCGGTGATTTTCCCCAGTTGTAGTTCTTTGAGGAGGTCCGGATCAAGCATATTTTCAAGAAAGTCAACACCGTAGCTGATACCCTTGTCGTCCTTGGCCAAATACATCCTATTGTCAATATTGATCTTCCTCAAGCAATCGAAGATCCCATCCTGAAGGATACCCTACAATAGCCAGTCTCGAGAATTAGGTCTGCCGTATCACATCAGCCGTCGTCTTTTGTGTAAGATTACCCCTCGGGCCACTAGCCGAGTGCCCTACATCGCTTTCCATATAAAAAAAAATCCAACTTTATTATATAGTAAGATAAGTCGTAAATAATTTTCTCACCCTATTTGCTCTATAAAAATTAAATTTATCATAATGTTTTATTCAGAGATTTTTGTATCATCCATTTGGTTGTACGTTTCGTTAATTTTCTTGCATTGACCAGTCATAATGACACAGTTAATGTCGTTTTGCTTATCTTTTTCCTTTTTATATTTGTTTATTCTACTCATTACTTGACGCACACGTTAATCATTCCTTCTTCTCCGACTCGTCGAAGAATACGACGACTTTCAACATCCCCCGAAATCATAAGAACAAATTTCCAACTCCCTGAGAAACTCAAGATTTATAATACTAAATAGGAATCTCAAGGTCCTCAACCTCCACCCCGTCAGACACATCATCTCGATTAGTTCATCCTACGTTTGAAACATATCCTATTTGGAGGGCCCCACATAAACTAATAGTCTCTGTTAAGAATCTCGACGACGGAGGGAAAATGTTGTAAGAAGTGAGAGGAAAAAAAATAGACAGCCACCCTTCTCCTCTCTGCTTCTACTTTCTCTCTCTACAAACGCTCATTTCCCTTTTTCTTTTCTTTCTTCTCCCTTTCCCGGTTGCCCGACCACGATTACGATCCCTCCTCTTCTCTCGTCCGATCGGTGAATGCCGGTACGTTCCGATTGCTCTCCTGCTTCTCCTCAACTTCTGCTTCTCAAACCCTTGCTTATACTCTCTTCGTTGCTTCCAATTTCGTGTTGTTTTCTCTCTTCTCCACCGTTCTTTTGTGTGCTTCGGATGAACCCTAGGAAATTACGATTCAACTAGGGTTTCCAATGTCTATCGCTTGGTTTGATTGTTTGTTTAGTAGTCGATGACTTCACCCGAGCTTTGCTACTTAGTTCGGAGCTTAATTTTGTGAATTCCGGATTTTGCTGGACTATTTTTGGGGTTTTTGTTTAAGTTATCGATTCCGTGTATTTCATTTGGATTAGTTTAGCCACTTCCTGAGCTATTTATCCGGATTTTGTTCATTGTTGAGGAATTTGCGGGTGATCAGAGTGATGTTCACTGTTTAGTCAACTTCTGCTAGTGTTGGTCGCTTCATCGAGTTCTACTCTTTAGCATGTCTGTCACCAATGCTTACTTATTTTCTTTATCTGCATTGTCAATTTGTGTTTAGGTGTCACTTGGTGAAGTAATAAAAATGCCTGCTATTGAGACGGAAAATAATTACTGTTACTGGACATGAGTTATTATAAGTTCACTTGAAAAAATGGTTGGAAATGCCAAGTGTGAGTCAAATTTTATTAGTCCAGAGGATCTGGGCTTTCGGGGGAGCTATACTAATGGGTCACGGGGAGTTAACCATGGGGTCATTTTGGAAAGGATTGGGAGCTATCGTGAGAACAGCAATGGCCGGGCTTTCGGCTCTGGAGCTAGTATGTCCAAGGGGAAATCAAGTGATTTGCCACCCATATCTCAGTGTTTGATGTTGGAGCCTATTGCATTGGGTGATCAGAAGCACTCTCGGTCTCTTGACTTAAGAAGGGCACTCAGCTTTTCTGGTGGTAGCATCTCTGAAGATAATTCTTCTGATGCTGCTCATTCTAAGCCCGTGTCGGCGCTAGCCGTTGATGAACTGGACCGTTTGAGAGGAAGTGTTCAAGATGGCAATGATAAAGCCAGGTATGCGAGGATGACTACTGTAATTTATTGCTTATTAACTTGGAAGCATGCACATCTCTTCGAAGTGCCATATCTCATGTCGGATGCTCAAAAGCTCGAGGACACTCCAGTTCAGGCAACTGAACTGTCTCTGACACTCCGGGACGCTCACCGTGTCGGGTCAACTCATTTTTAATGTTAAAAATCAACCTTCTATTTAAAAAAAAAAATTATTAGAGGCAAAGTAATTAACTGATTTACATTATGTTTTTTTTTTATCCATCATCGTTTCTAAAGTGAAACTTAACCTTAAAATAGTCTCTTCGGATCCCTCCGCAGCCACAGTCAACCATCATGGGTAGCCATGCTTCCTTGTTTCCTTTTCCTATGTATCAACAATGTGCTCTTTATGTTATCTTCCTTTGTATTATCGATCATATTATCTCTGTGACTTTTATTGTCATTTGTATCTAATGCTCTACACAAGATCTATGAAATATCATATAACTCAAAGTGTTGTATCCTAGCTGTATCAATGTCCTATGTTTATTGGGATGGCTGCTTCCCAGTGTCCTCCCATTTCCGTATCCCGTGTATCATGCCTTGTATCCGTGTCTGTGCTACATAGCTTCTGAATAGGCAGAATAGTATACCTGTTAACTGTTTCTGCCAATACTTTTCTACTTTTCAACATCACGAAATAACGTGTCCTTTATAAATGTCAAAGTGTTAATCGCTTATTAGATTTATTGAGTTATAATGCTGAAAGTTGTTATCATCATAATCAATTGTGGTGTGTATATTAAATACTTTTAGATGGTGATAAAATATGAATACCCTTTTCACTAAAACTGTGATGTCTGTGAAATGCAGGATTAGAGTCAAAAGGTTGGATGAAAATTTGAATAGATTGACGGCATATCTAAGGATACTGCAAATAAATGAAAGATCAAGTGGTCCGAGCTTATTGAAGACAGGAGCAAAATCCCATATGAAATCTCCTGATTCAGTGACACATGTAGGGGATGACAGGGGCAAGAGTGGTCTCAACAAGCGTGCCCGTACACCAGCAGCGGATATGCGGGTTTGTATACAAGAAATTCAATATTTCCTGTCCTTTTTGTCAAAATTTTCTTTAATTTTGATTTGATTGCACAGGCTCATGTTTGATCACTATTCACTTTTTTGTGTCAACAAAATGAGTGAATTATTACCTGGTGTTGTAATATCAGTTTCTTCTCTTTCAGAGCATCATTGAATGTCGGTCATTGTTTGATTCCTATCCTTGTTCACATGACAATTGTAAATGAGCCATAGATTTAAATAAATCTATAAATTAAACCGGCACAAAACTTGCACAAAATAATTTGTCTCTATCTTGCATCCCGTTGAGCTTTCATAATAAACCACTTGAACAACCTCTATAATTACAGCAATCCTTTGTCCCTTCACTATGAATATTATTTCTTTCACTTGTTATTTTTAGTATTTATATAATGAAAACATTGGATTCTCAGTACATAATAATTTAGGTATACATGCAATTTTTTATTCCTCATGAGTAAACAAAAACTAAAATTTGCAGAAGTTACCATCTAATGTCATTCAAGCCAATAGACTCGATCGCTGAAACTAAAATACAATCCGTTAATGGCCATCATTAGGTTGGAAAGACAAAAGACACCTAGAGTGGGAGTATTTTGTGTAAAAGAAAAAAGCTTAGGCATTTACACCGTGAAGATGACCATATAAAATTACTAAACATTTTTTGATGTGTTATCTGTGATACAATTGTTTTCATCTGGCAATTACTTTTTCATTACGCACCCACTATTCATTTCAGTTCCTGATGCATACTCTGTTGGACTGGAAACAAGTTGTATTTAATGATGGATTAACCGAGCGTTGCTTGACTTGATAATATATTTGTGATGATACCGTGATAGTGAGAATAGATTTCAAGTAAAATACTCTGCGTAACTCATTCACCTTAATTTGTTTGTGGAAATAATTGTTATTTGAACTAGCAGCCAATTTTCATTCTCGGCCTTCCCCTGTTTCTACATGTTTCATCTAACTATTTTTTCCTCGGAATGGATTAGTGTTGCCTTCCTTCTGTATTTTCCTCATGTGCATTTTTTTGTGTTTCCTTTCGCAGTTAGACGGGTGGCGTACTGGCATTCCAAGGCAGCATATGATCTTAGGGAAAGACAAGGATATCAAACAAGGTAGTTTGAATTCAGATTCTGTTGAAGAAAAGATGTGCAGATTGCCTGCTGGGGGAGAAAGCTGGGACAGAAAAATGAAAAGAAAGCGTTCTGTGAGCAATGTTTTTCCTAGATCTATCGATGGTGACGGGGATATAAAAAGAATGCATGGTAGGCTTGGTAGTGACTCCAGAATTCCATCTTCTGACGCTCCTGCTTTCAGGTAACTTACATACTTTATATATCTAAGCTTAAATATCTATAAACGGTGAGACATCCCAGCATTTGTTTGATTGGAGGTATGTGGGAAGAAAATTACTTCTGAATTTATTAGAAGTATGTCCTGTGTTTTTGACATTGCAAGCAGTTTCCAACTGTTTTCACTTCTAGATCTACGGACACTATTGAAATCGTTGCTGGAAAATGAGATAACAGAAGTACCTGGGGGACAACCCTGTAGTTGTTTTTAGTGCTGACTTTGGATTATTTTAATTTATAGTCGTACATACCAGACAGATGGTAAATTGACTTATAGTTGATAGCACTTTGAGAAGAACTTAACATTAAGCTACAAACCACACCATTTATGTTATAAGTGAAAATACGGTTGAATGTGATAAATGCACTGCCTTATTTTTAAAAAGGAAAAATATAGAAATGTACATTGCCGAGAGCTGATCTGCCTTCATGAACTATATTTGAGATTTTAAATGTTTGCTTTTCCAAGCTCTCTTTACTTCTTTCTTAAGAAAAAATTTCAAGAAACATCTTCTGTGATAGAGCATATGTGCAGTGTTACATATCTTTCCTGTGACTGTTGCATGTATCGTATCAAACACTCACTCCGTCTTCTTTTTTATTTTTCATTTTGAGAGGAAAACTGGTGTTCCAAGCTATGTAATTTTTGATAATACCAATACAAAATCTTAATTTTTTCAAGTATGGCCCCGCTTATATAAATGACAATGACAGATAAGTCAATTATGTCCCCCACTGATATAATTGGCAATAACAAACAAGTAAATGTATTCCAAAACAACTATTAATCTCACTAATTGCTAGTGCTGGAGAAGAAAAAAAACTCCCACCAGTACTTTTTTTTATTCATGAAAGGAAATTCAAATACCAAGGGTGAGAAAATTCTGCGTTCTCTTGTTTAGGGTGCATTGGCTGAAAATGGAAAACAATAACGAGATGGAGGGAGTATATAATATTTATCTAATTTTGCAGATTGTCTTCTAATGGAGCTGCTGGCAATACCAAACCTGATGGTACTCTATTTGCTTCCGGTTCAAGTATCCGATCAACACCTAAAATTGAAATGGAAAAGGTCTCTTTTTCTACGGAGCATGGAGGGATGAATAGGGATGAAATATTTCAAAAAGGCAATAATAAGTATGTCATTAACTCATCCACTTTATTTAGTTAATGGTTGTAATAGTAATTTGAGGTTGTACATTAGCTGTTGTTGACTTAATTTCCTTTATTTATTCACAGTTATATAAACTTCACCATATTAATTCAAAATTCATCCATATATGTTCTTAGGTTAAGTATACGTGATGAAAGTCATTTGGCGAATCCATGTTTGATACCAAAGGGAAAGGCTTCACAAGCTTCTGGATCCGGACCTCCAGTAACGGGTGACTCATCTCCTTTTTCTCATATGGCTAGCACACTAGAGGACTGGGAACTGCCATCAAATGTGAACAAGTTGCATTCCTCGGGAGGCATTCATAATCGTAAGCGAGCTTTTCCAAGTGAATCATCATCCCCACAAATGACTCAATGGGTTGGGCAAAGACAACAAAAAAGTTCCCGTATTAGGAGATCCAATATTATGGCTCCAACCTCCAAGAACAATGAGTCTATTATCTCGCCTGAAAGGTGTTCGACATCTGGGTATGTTTTAACTTCTGGTGGGTTCAATGGCTCCCTTCCTGCAAGGAATATGGCCAGTAATATCCCACAGCTAAAGGTGAAGAGTGAGGATACTCCTTCTCCAGCTAGATTGTCTGAGGGTGAAGATACTGGTTCTTTTGAAGGTAGAGCAGCAGACAGTTTTGAATCAGAGGACAGAGATGCAAATGGATATCTACATTTTGCCTCTCCTGGACTTCTCGCCAAGAAGAATGGGTTGCTTATTAATGAAGAGATAGGAGTTGTGCGCAAGCAGGGGCGCAGTGGAAGGGGCCCATCTCCTGCTACAGCTAAGCTTGTGCGAAACACAAAGCCTGGTTCTGATAAGAATGGAAGGTTTAGATCTTAAATCAGAATATCTAAAGGTGCATTTGTCATTCATCTTTATAAACTTACTCATGGTTGACTTTGTTGGTACTTTATAGTAAATCAGGCCGCCCTCCACTTAAAAAGAACTCAGAACGCAAGGGATTTACGCGTCTTGGTCTTGTTCCAAATGGTTATTCTCCAGATTGTACAGGTACGATGCCAATCAACTACTGATCACTGGTGTCTATTTATAATGAAAGAAATGAGGAAAAAAAAGAGGTGCAATGCTTGGTTGTCTGATTTTAAAGACATGTCTAAGTCTAAAATCCAAAGTTACATGCATGCTATGCAAATTTCCTTTATAAAGTACAGGAACCCAATTAATTGAGTTGTTCCCATGCTGTTTACAGAAAAAGAAGATACTAACTTGCAGGAGGGGAGTTACTCTCCTTTGCTGTTACGATATTCTGTCTTGCACCAGTTCCCTTGTTTTTCTCTAATATGAGTCTCTCTCCTTCTCTCCCGCTCTTGGAAGTCAACATTTAGAATCTGTTCTATTGATATATTATTAAATTTAGAATCCTAATACAGTCATAGTTGTTGTTCAACAATATTTAGATCTCTGTTTCCAGTTAGTAGAAGGATACGATGAATGTGAAAAAGAAGTGAATACTTATATTTCACTTATGGCCCTGTATGGTTCCTTAAGGTAGCATCTATAAGTATCTTCTGTTCTGTATATAATATTCATCTATGATACATATTTCTAATATATGCCCCCTTTGTTCCAGGCGAATCTGATGATGATCGAGAAGATCTTTTGGCAGCTGCACGTTTCACTCGCAGAGCAAATTGTATGCGTCCAGTCGTCTACCCTCATTTTGTTTTTATGCCATATGAATTTTATTTGACACCAATCTATTTTGAATTTCTAGATCTTGCTTGCTCCTCAACATTCTGGAAGAAGATGGAACCGTTTTTCTCTATCACGGTTGATGACGAGTCTCATTTGATGGAAAAGGTTATAAGGAAATCAAATGGGTTATTTAAAGCTGATATCTTTCTAGTGCATGTAAAGTTATTAATTTATTCTTCCTGTTTAACTTGTGATTAGTTCAAACCATTGGCGGAGCACCAAGATAGCGCAAGTGAAAAGTTTATTTCCAATAACGACGTAGTATGTTTTGGTCATTGTCTTACTTTTCTACGAACTATTCATTTCTAAGCAAACATGATACATATATTTCTTTCACCGGCTTTGATACTTTTCCCTTTCCAGAAATGCATCTTAAGAGAAGAGAAGCATCAGTCTAGAATCTTTCAGCCTGAAGGAGATAAAGTTAACATGAGTTATGGGTTTGAGCCAATTATGAGTATGGGCCTTGTCAACCAAAGTCAGGAGAGTGAGGGAGAGCATAACAGCCTGTCCTCTTTACACCAAAGAGTATTGTCTGCTCTCATCACGGAAGATGAATTTGCAGAACTTGAACAAAATAATTATAATGGAGACACTCACAGTAGGAGCTCTAGTGTTGAAATTCCTTCTCAGGACGATCTGTTGCAGGGGGACTGTAGTTTGTTCTTGCAATCAGAGGTTGAAGTATTTGCCAGTCCACAGATGAACATGTCCATTAATTCGTCATCACAAGGTCATTACGTACTGATGTCTATGGATGAAAAGCTACAAGCTGAGCTGCAGAGCATTGGCTTACATCCAGAAACTGTGGTATGTCAAATAGGAGAAGAGGGTGGTTTTTCTTGCATTACAGATATATAGCTTATTAGACACGAAAGGCTGAAAGAGTAATATAGGGGAAACAAATTTAGCACCTATGGCAGTAAAAAAATCATTATGTCTTGCTTGGCAGTTCACTGCTTTATGACTTCCATCCTCCTGTTGCTCATAGAAGCTGAGTTCATTGCCATTCTGGCTAGTCGTCTCGTTCTGCTCGATTCCTATGTTTAATCTAATTTGTTTTGTTTCATTTCATGCAGTCTGATTTTTCTGAAGGGGAGGATGAAGTATTTCCACAAGAGATTATACAACTAAATAAGAACTTTCGCCAGATGGTAAGTCAGTAATTTTATGACCATGTAACTGGATAAATTAACAAGAAATTGTTCTGTTGGAGTTGTAATCAACGTGCATTGTGGACACATCTGGTATCATATATTTATAATGTCTGTAGTAACACAAATTTTCATGGTTATCTTTTCCGACAAAAACTAATCTGGTATCATATATTTAAAATGTCTTTGGCTGCTAAACATGTTTGCTATTTTTTAACAATCGGTTACCCTTCTGATGATATAGGCTAACAAGAAGAAATTACACTTGGAAAAAATATGGAAAGCTGTTGAAGTGGAAAAGGAGTTGAAGCAATGGTACATTATTTTTTAGCTTAGCCATTATGTTGAATCAAACTGATTTTCATAGTTGGCCCAATGTTTTTGAACTTCTGATTGTGTAACTTATCTGACAACATGGTAATTATCCTTGTTGACGCTCTACCTTTATTTGATGAATCTGCAGGGAACTTGAACAGGTTGCAATGAGCAGACTTGTTGTGTTGGCTTATAGAAAATTGCAGGTGCCTTTACTGGATTTGTTTGCTTCTGTATTAGTGTATTGTCAGTGATGAAGCACTTCTGCTCCAATATTTTCCTTTTTGTTTTCCTTCTTATCTTTCTAAGAGTGTCTGTTTATCTTGCACAAAAAATAATTAGTTAAAGTGGGACATCTACATTGAATCATGTCTGTTTATTCTTCAGGCAACTCGACAGAACACTGCTGGTAAAATGGGGGTTAGCAAGGTCCCAAAGCATGTTGCTTTGGCTTTTGTAAAGAGAACCCTTGCTAGGTGTCGAAAGTTTGAAGATACTGGCAAAAGTTGTTTTGGTGAGCCTGCACTTCGGGATGTCATACTTGCAGGCCCACCTCCGTGTAGCTTGCAATCTGAAGCCAAAACAACAGGTCAGCATTATAAGATCAATCCTCCAGTTGTATGAAAGTTTTTGCTGGTTTAGCCTTGAATTTTCTTCGAAAGTATTTGTCATCGTGGGTGTTTTTGTCTCTACTAAGTAAATTGCTCATAGTGGTATTTAATAAACCAAGAAGTAGATAAGTAGGGTATAATATTATATTTGATAGTCTCCTTAAAAAGTGTAGAAAATGCTAGAATGACAACATTTTTCACAGTTGCATGAATTTGCATTCATGGTGTATATGTTATGACAATGCATATTGCTGCAGTCCCTTCAAGTGGACTTGTGGTGGGATGAGATCTTGTAACTTTACACCCTCTGGTTCTCAATAATTGTCATTGAGATTTAAAATTTTGGTTCACAATATGTCATAATTAGGTATAATCAATACTCAAACCTTCCATAAATAGAATTTCAGTTATTTTTTCATTTATTGTTTGTATTTTCAAAACACTATTTTCTCTATTCTCGTACAACTGTCCACATTCTACCATGATTTCTAATACAATTTTTTAAAATTATTATACATCATTAATTATTATATCTTCTACTTTTAGTTTCCTTAATATGTGTTTTTTTTAATCCAAATGACAAGTATTGAGAACTAAAGGGAGTATTTATCTTTCCTGGCGCACTTCAGCTGAGTTTTTCCTCTAATAATTCCAGGATCATATTCTACTGGTACGGAGCAACCGGAAGTAAAGAAGGAAGTCCTGCTTGATGATTTTGGCAGCGGCGCGGCCTTGAGACCATCATCTCTTGAAAACACTCTAACGGGTGGTGGAATCAAGGGGAAAAGGACCGAGAGAGATAGAAACAAAAGTTTATCAGCTAATTCTGGCCGTCTGTCTACAACTAACTTACGGGGTGAGAGGAAAGCAAAATCAAATCCAAAGCAAAGGACAGCTCAGTTGTCAACACACCCCGTATTTCCCTCAACTAATAGCGCACGTGAATTGGTCGCTAATGGTAGCGTTCTTGAATCATCCAAGGATCTAGTAGACTCGACTAACTTGCAGGGGTTGGACTCGATAGAGCTAGGCGTGGACAGTAATTTCGGCGGCAATCAAGATCTAAGTTCTTGGTTTAATCTGGATGAGGATCTTTTACCAGAGCATGATTCTATGGGGCTTGAAATACCAATGGATGACCTCTCTGATTTGAATATGATTCTGTGAAGTGTACATTCGAGTAGATTTGGGGTCAGAGTGATAGGTACAGTGCTAGCAAATTCAGCGGTATAATTTAAAACGTTAGGGAAAGTGGCACCTGTAATTACTACCATTCATTTTGGTATACTTAGGTTTAGATATCTTGAGAGCCAAAATTGTGTATGCGACTTGAATAGGTACCCCCAGTTACAAACCACAAATTTATTTGTTATTATAGCATAATTTAGTGACATCTTTTCGGTTTTCAGTACTTTTGCAGTACTTCATTCAAGCATTTTGACGTTGGACTCGCCAAGGAACATGGTTGCAGGTAAGGGACAGATACAAAGGGAATCTTTACATTTCTAAAATAGGATGCCTATGAGATACTTAGCGTACATCACGCACTTACTATAAATACTAATAAACCAAAGTAGATCTGCATGAAATAAAAACACTTTGGAGAGTACGGCGGAGTTTTGAAAATAGAGTCTTGTCATCACCATCAATAGGTTAGAGACTTAAGAGTCAATTTGGTTTTTATTTTTTTAGTGGTCGGGAGAGTAATTGGTAAGGGCGGAGTCAGAAATTTTATAAGATGAGCAATATATATATATATATATATATATATATATATATATATATATATATATATAAAATTTAAAATTTTAACTTCTTATATATTAAATATAAATGAAAACCGCAACGTCTTAGATTAACTAATCGATCAAATCTATCTCGACTTTACTATCTCGGTTTTACTAGCAATTTTTTTTTTATTGAAAGTTGTCAAAGTATATTTGTGTATTAAAAAAACTAAATCATCAAAAATAAATAAATAAATAATTAAGTACTTAAATATTAAAATCATTGATTAAATCTTATTTATTACCTCTTAATCACAATAAATAAATATATATATATATATATATATATAAACAAACACGTTATTGTTTATAACTAAAATATTCAAAACATAACTAAAAGTTACTTTTAGAATACTTTAGTGTTATGCATATAAAAAAAAGTAAATGATAAACAACGTAATAATTAAACTTTTATAAATAGATTAAAGTATATAATTTAAAATTAAAAAGACTACAAAATTAAAGGCTTTTGTCCCTAACATACTCAGATTAACAAAGAACCGTTTCTTTGAAACTTTAATGGGTGGACCGGGCTCAATTTTACGTAGAATGGGCCGTAAATAACTAAAAAGGTTCTTAATTTTTTGTAAGTAACAAAGAAAGTATAGGGCTAAAATTTTGATGTTTTTTGGGCTTGGGTTGGGCGACGGCCCAGTGTCTTCCAACCCTGTATCCGCCCCTGGTAAGTGGTCTCCGCGTATCTAAATGTACTTATTGTATATGAAAAAAGGGTTAAGTAGTCAACAAGCGACGATAACCCTACCCCTAACATCATGAGAAAGAAAGGTTATAAACCCTTGGGAGGGTCAAGCAATACATGATAAGTTGATAGCATGAAGAAAAACTAGCTACACAGTCCGCGATAGAGTTTGCCTCGCGGTAGACATGACGGAATTGGATATTCCAATTTCTTTTCAAGAAGTCTTTGGCATCTAAGCACCAGACTAGTAAGTGGATGACAACGTTGGATGTCCTTGGACAAAAGAATGAAGTCCAATTGAGAATTTGCTTCCAGTTTCACATATCCGTACCCACACTCCCAAGCTAATCTTAGCACATACAAAACTCCCCCCAGCTCCGCCATGGGAACTACACACACCAATATTCACCACAAACCACGTTGTCATACACCCCTATGATCCCTAATGACACGGGCCGCGGTAGCAACACCATCTTCCCGAATCGCTCATCAGTGTTGATTTTCATCATTCCTTCCGGGGGACGACACCAACAAATATTCACTCGAGTCTTTATCCGCTATATACCCTTCTCAACATGCATGTCCCATGCTTTGATATACTCCTCCACCTTATGAGAGACGTGGATAACCCTATCACCCTTAAAGCTCACACCCTTGAAGACCTTGTCGTTTCTCCATTTTCAGAACCACCATAGGCTCACTACAAAAATATCACACCAATAATTCCTATCACAAAAAGCAACTTAGAGCAGATATTACCTCGAAGCCACGTTGCAAAATATTGAGTAACAAACTCCGTCCACATGTTGCTTGGTAAATGACAGTGCCACATGTTCTTAACAACCAAACAATCGATAAATAAATGCTCATACGTCTCAGAAGAATTCTCACAATACTCTCAAAAGTCGACAGTCCAAATGCCTTCTCATACGCTCACAATTAGCCAACACTTCTCCCTTCCCGAGCTTCCACACACAAACCCTAACCCTCTCTAGAGCATTCAACTTCCAATTACCTTTGTACGTCATGACATCAACCTCCATGCACATACTCTCAATATCTAGATTTTCATAGGCTGTGCGGACAGGAAAAAAAAAACTCCATCTACACCATATTTTCAAAAGAATTCATCTTCCAACGAGATCTGTACTGTCCATATTAGAAACCATCCAGTTTCTAGTTGGTTGTACCGCCGCGATGCCTAGACAAGTATTTTGTGGTAAATTTGTAAATGACTCGAATAAATCTTATGTGACATGTCTTAGGAGACGACATGTGGGCAAAATGTAGTTTATTTTAATTGTATATATAGATATATAGATATGAATCAAGATATCTTTTATAAGGTTGGAACGTGGCATGTGATAATGAGTAAAAAGTCAGAAATATATTTGACTCTACGGTGAAGCGCAATAAATCTGGAAACTAAGAAATTCTTCCGCTCTCGGTCGGCTGATTGTTAGAAATAAGTCGGCCGATTAGTCGCTCAACCGGTCTTTTTCCAGTTGTCATCTTTTATATGATAGCATTGTTTATTTAATTTGAACTCGTGAATGCATGTTACTTTTCTCAATTTATCCTTTTATGCTTTGTAAATAATCCCTTTTTCTTAAGCTTGTTCCAAGCGGTGCATGAAATATAAAACAATATAACAATTTTCTTCTATTCTTTGACACAACACCCCAATGAGCAATATTACATTGATAACACTTTTATACCTTTTGTATTTCCAATGAGCAATATTACATTGATAACACTTTTATACCTTTTGTATTTCCAAACTTGCAATCCCGTATTTGGATCTTGTTTTTTTTCATCCGATGCATGGATTCGCTTCCTAATTTCCGGATATGTCAAACGAGGAAAAACATGGGTAGGGGGATTTTTTTTGGAGCTACAAAAAAAGGTTAATAAAGCCAAGAAGGGGGACTGACTAACCTTATGG
Source organism: Fagopyrum tataricum (assembly GCA_002319775.1). NCBI lineage: Eukaryota > Viridiplantae > Streptophyta > Magnoliopsida > Caryophyllales > Polygonaceae > Fagopyrum > Fagopyrum tataricum. Next base: position 59,815,639 of record CM008279.1, read on the forward strand.
AAACTATATATATAAGATAGGAAGGGAACAATAGGCTTAACAAAGACATGTCTCAATCATGTTCATATATATATATATATATATATATATATATATATATATATATATATGTAAGAAAAAACATACAATCTTGAACGAGAGCAATAGTAAGTTCTTGATAATCAAAAGCATAGTGGATATCACTCATGAAATAAAAGACACAAGCAATACACGTATGGTCATAAGACTTCTCACCGGGTCATGTCATGGAACAAAATCAATCATCGTTATACCTAAATTTCTCAATGGCATAAACAAGGTTGAAGAAGTAGATCTCAATTATTATCAATCAATATAGAGTCACACATTAATATCAAAATTTCTAGGGAATAAGAGAGAGAGAGAGAGAGAGAGAGAGAGTAAATAACCTTAATGTGAGGAAGTTTTGTGCTCGATCGGCCGACACGTATGGAAAGTCAGTCGAAAAAGGCTAAAATCGAGCAACTTTTTTTGTAACTCTAGTTGGTTGATGTAAGAGTTGTGTATATGTTATTAATGAGAGCTTAAACGTGAACCTCAAATCTCGCAAATAATACAAGTAAAAAAGTTTGGATTGAGCACCGGGAAAACGAAGTAATGATTTTGACAAATTAATCGTAAAACCAAATAACACACATACAAGAAATAACAAGAAACAAAAGAAAGAGAATTGGCTCACAAGGATACTAGAATCGGCCGATCGAGACTGAATATGGAAGAATTATGTAAGCGAATAACAAAAATCTTATAGGTTGAAAAACGTAGCGAAGTTGGCTGACCTATTAGGGCAAATTGGCCAATTGGTTACAAAATTGTAGTCCACAAAATACATAGCAATAAGGGAGAAAGAAGGGGGGGGGGGGGGGGGGGGTTTGTACTCTTGATCCAATATAAAGTATATTAAAAATAACCAAATTGTATATCCAATGACAATAAAATCATTTTGAAATCCAAACCACCGTAACAAAACGCACCAAATCTCAACTGATAATAATTTAATCCAAATATCATATATATATATATATATATATATATATATATATATATATATATATATATATATATATATATATATATATATATATATATATATATATATCGTTCTATGAAGGGGAAGATTATGCGCAATTCTAGTATCTTGCAAAATATCAAAAGTATCATTTAGATAACTCTCGTATCTTGAAATTAACACCTTGAAGCACAAATAGGTTAAAAGTTAATTTAAACACAACCCTCGTATCTTGCATAAGAAATCCTAAACTATCATAACACATGAATTAAGACATATAATCATATGGATAAAGATCATTATCAACATCATAAATTATTCGTGCAAGTCGGGCTCTCCAAACCATATAACGAGAGAAATTAACAAGACATAAGTTACATAATTTCACTTTTATTAGTCAAAGGAAAAGAGGGACGATAGGCCGACTAGATGAGGGCCGGGAGATCAGCTGACTTGTGTAAATATTATCTCTATGAAATTATCAACTGACTTGAAAGGTCTAGAATTCTAGTAATATTATAAATACACGAGCATATATCATAACTGAAAGAGCATATATCCCTACCAATACTCAGTTGGTCTAGTGGGATGTGGTGCTAGGCTCCTTAAGTGTTTAGTTTGGAGATTCGAGTTCGAATCCTCCTGGCGGCATGTATGAAAATATTGATATTGGGAGGGTATCCAGCAATGGGCCACGACTTTCTACCCGATCCGGACGTAGAGCGGCTAAGCCGATCTGATGCGGGAGCATCTCAAGACCTATCCCGAGTTGAGATCATCATCATAGAAGCTAGGGAGCATGGAGTGTTGATCACTCTAAGAAGAAGAGGAGGAAGACTAAAACACATTTCTAGGAGAGAAATGAAAGCTAAGTATAGAAATGGAATAAAGTCCATTTCTAGAAAAAATACGAAGATCATTCCTAGAAATGATGTGAAGGCCATTTCCGGAGATACATTGAAGACTACTGATTGAAGATGGAAGATTGATCCAGAAGGAGAGCTCGAATGGAATGCAAGGGTTGTTTTTAATATATTTAGTTGGGCTTATTTTATTGTTAAATAAGTCCTTAATTAGATATATTATTTTTCAGTCAACTAGCTATTTTATTTTCAGCCCATATTTGGACTTTGTAATATTAGTTTGTTTTTATTTATTTTTTATTAGTTTAGATAAGATCTAGGTATGATCATATCTTTTAAGACTTGATCTTATCTTATCTTTGTAGAAGATCATATCTCCTAGATATTTGATCTTATCTTTTAGCTAGAAGATCTTATCTCGTAAAGATTTGATCTTATCGCTTCGCATTTTATTTCATTTATTTATTCATTTCGAGCTCGATCTTGGATCAAGCTCGCAACCCATGTAGACGTCCCATCTTGCCTATAAAAGGCCAAGCTGGACGTCATTTTCATACACTTCAGATTAATATAAACATTGATACTTTTCAGTATTCCTTCTCGAGGGTTTTCGAGTCTTGATTAGGTGAGAGGCCTTTTCAAAACCCTGAAACGGGTTGAGAGGCGCGTCCAGTTTGGTCTAGCAGCTAGGAAGAGTCGCTATTGCGAGAGGAAGGCTCTTTCGAACTCTAGGTGACTTCTTTGTGTTCCGGACCTCGTTCTACCGGCCACCGAGATTAAAGGAAGAGTCGCTACTGCGAGAGGAAGGCTGTTTCACTATCCAACACGATCCAACCCCAATCATCGGATCCTTCATCCATCCATCCACACGTTCATCACATCATCTCCACGCCTATTTCGCCTTCTAGATAGCCTAGGTTTGTGGTGTTGAAAGATCGGGAACCCTTACGGCTTATCCCCGTATCAAATTGGCATCAGAGCATAGGTTAATCAACACCAGCCGTCGTCAAAAAACAAAAATCGAAGCTTTCAAGATTCGTCAAGAAGGTTTCAACAAAAAAACGATTGGGGCAGATGGAGTAACGGTTAGTCATTCTATTCTCGTTAACAACTGCTTTTTCACAATCAAATTGTCAATTACTTGAAAAAGATTGAATTGTGGCCTGAATTTCTTTTCACAAAAGAAATTTTCGCCTGAGATCCAATTACTCTCTTTTCTTGTAAACTGTAACGGATCAACCGGTGCAAACCTATCAGGGCTAATTAGTAGGGGACACCTAGAACGCGCTCTTTAGCCACGGGCCACCCTTGTTTCTCCGCCATCTAGCGCAGCAACCGCTGCATTTTTTTTTAAAAAAAATATTTTTAACTTCAATCTCGGCCGGAATCTGACCGAGATCCGCCGCTACACCACCGGCGTCCACCACAACGCCACTAGCCTACCCGACGACGGCCCCACGCAGCGCCACCCTTCGTCCCGCGTTCACCACCACGCAACTGACGGCAATCGCTCCGGCCCGGCAAAAGCTCAGATCTGGCAATGCCCCGGAGGCCCCAGCCGCCACCCCTTGCATCCGCCGCCACCCCCGACGCCGCTGCAACACCACCCAACCGCCGCCCTTTCTGCAGCAGCCACCACCGGCCTCCCTTTGGTTCGGACTATCAAAAAAAAAAAAAAAGAAGAAGAAGAAGAAGAAGGGAAGAAAAGACAGGGAGCCCTCTTTGTTCGTATTGTTATATCCCCAGCTGATTTTGATTAAGAACAAGTGATGCAGCCTCCTTCTTCACCTCTTAACATCAAGGATTCTGGACGAATCCTTTTCAAGAAAGGGAGGTTGATGCGGGAGCATCTCAAAACCTATCCCGAGTTGAGATCATCATCATAGAAGCTAGGGAGCATGGAGTGCTGATCACTCTAAGAAGAAGAAGAGGAAGACTAAAAACACATTTCTAGGAGAGAAATGAAAGCTAAGTATAGAAATGGAATGAAGTCCATTTCTAGAAAAGATACGAAGATCATTCCTAGAAATGATGTGAAGGCCATTTCCGGAGATACATTGAAGACTACTGATTGGAGATGGAAGATTGATCCAGAAGGAGAGCTCGAATGGAATGCAAGGGCTGCGTGGAAATGAAGAAATGTTGGACGTTTTTAATATATTTAGTTGGGCTTATTTTATTGTTAAATAAGGCATTAATTAGCTATATTATTTTTCACCCAACTAGCTATTTTATTTTCAGCCCATATTTGGACTTTTTAATATTAGTTTGTTTTTATTTATTTTTTATTAGTTTAGATAAGATCTAGATATGATCATATCTTTTAAGATTTGATCTATCTTATCTTTGTAGAAGATCATATCTCCTAGATATTTGATCTTATCTTTTAGCTAGAAGATCTTATCTCGTAAAGATTTGATCTTATCGCTTCGCATTTTATTTCATTTATTTATTCATTTCGGGCTCGATCTTGGATCAAGCTCGCAGCCCATGTAGACGTCCCATCTTGCCTATAAAAGGCCAAGCTGGATGTCATTTTCATACACTTCAGATTAATATAAACATTGATACTTTTCAGTATTCCTTCTCGAGGGTTTTCGAGTCTTCATTAGGTGAGAGGGCTTTTCAAAACCCTGAACGGGTTGAGAGGCGCGTCCAGTTTGGTCTAGCAGCTAGGAAGAGTCGCTATTGCGCGAGGAAGGCTCTTTCGAACTCTAGGTGACTTCTTTGTGTTCCGGACCTCGTTCTACCAGCCACCGAGATTAAAGGAAGAGTCGCTACTGCGAGAGGAAGACTGTTTCACTATCCAACATGATCCAACCCCAATCATCGGATCCTTCATCCATCCATCCACACGTCCATCACATCATCTCCACGCCTATTTCGCCTTCTAGATAGCCTAAGTTTGTGGTGTTGAAAGATCGGGAACCCTTACGGCTTATCCCCGTATCAAATTGGCATCAGAGCATAGGTTAATAAACACCAGCCGTCGTCAAAAACAAAAATCGAAGCTTTCAAGATTCGTCAAGAAGGTTTCAACAAAAAAACGATTGGGGCAGATGGAGTAACGGTTAGTCATTCTATTCTCGTTAACAACTGCTTTTTCACAATCAAATTGTCAATTACTTGAAAAAGATTGAATTGTGGCCTGAATTTCTTTTCACAAAAGAAATTTTCGCCTGAGATCCAATTACTCTCTTTTCTTGTAAACTGTAACGGATCAACCGGTGCAAACCTATCACGGCTAATTAGTAGGGGACACCTAGAACGCGCTCTTTAGCCACGGGCCACCCTTGTTGTTCCTCCGCCATCTAGCGCAGCAACCGCTGCATTTTTTTTAAAAAAAATATTTTTAACTTCAATCTCGGCCGGAATTTGACCGAGATCTGCCGCTACACCACCGGCGTCCACCACAGCGCCACTAGCCTACTCGACGACGGCCCCACGCAGCGCCACCCTTCGTCCCGCCTTCACCACCACGCAGCTGACGACAATCGCTCCGGCCCGGCAAAAGCTCAGATCTGGCAACGCCTCGGAGGCCCCAGCCGCCACCCCCTGCATCCGCCGCCACCCCAACGCCGCTGCAGCACCACCCAACCGCCGCCCTTTCTGCAGCAGCCACTACCGGCCTCCCTTTGGTTCGGACTATCAAGAAAAAAAAAAAAAAAGAAGAAGAAGAAGAAGGGAAGAAAAGACAGGGAGCCCTCTTTGTTCGTATTATTATATCCCCGGCTGATTTTGATTAAGACCAAGTGATGCAGCCTCCTTCTTCACCTCTTAACATCAAGGATTCGTGGACGAATCCTTTTCAAGAAAGGGAGGTTGATGCGGGAGCATCTCAAGACCTAACCCGAGTTGAGATCATCATCATAGAAGCTAGGGAGCATGGAGTGTTGATCACTCTAAGAAGAAGAAGAGGAAGACTAAAACACATTTCTAGGAGAGAAATGAAAGCTAATTATTGAAATGGATGAAGTCCATTTCTAGAAAAGATACGAAGATCATTCCTAGAAATGATGTGAAGGCCATTTTCGGAGATACATTGAAGACTACTGATTGGAGATGGAAGATTGGTCCAGAAGGAGAGCTCGAATGGAATGCAAGGGCTGTGTGGAAATGCAGAAATGTTGGACGTTTTTAATATATTTAGTTGGACTTATTTTATTGTTAAATAAGGTCTTAATTAGCTATATTATTTTTCAGCCAACTAGCTATTTTATTTTCAGCCCATATTTGGACTTTTTAATATTAGTTTGTTTTTATTTATTTTTATTAGTTTAGATAAGATCTAGATATGATCATATCTTTTAAGGTTTGATCTTATCTTATCTTTGTTACAAAGATCATATCTCCTAGAGATTTGATCTTATCTTTTAGCTAGAAGATCTTATCTCGTAAAGATTTGATCTTATCGCTTCGCATTTTATTTCATTTCTTTATTCATTTCAGGTTCGATCTTGGATCAAGCCCACAACCCATGTAGACGTCCCATCTTGCCTATAAAAGGCCAAGATGGACGTCATTTTCATACACTTCATATTAATATAAACATTGATACTTTTCAGTATTCCTTCTCGAGAGTTTTCGAGTCTTGATTAGGTGAGAGGCCTTTTCAAAACTCTGGACGGGTGAGAGGCGCGTCCAGTTTGGTCTAGCAGCTAGGAAGAGTCGCTATTGCGAGAGGAAGGCTCTTTCGAACTCTAGGCGACATCTTTGTGTTCCGGACCTCGTTCTACCGGCCACCGAGATTAAAGGAAGAGTCGCTACTGCGAGAGGAAGGCTCTTTCACTATCCAGCACGATCCAACCCCAATCAACGGATCCTTCATCTATCCATCCACACGTCTATCACATCATCTCCACGCCTATTTCGCCTTCTAGATAGCCTAAGTTTGTGGTGTTGAAAGATCGGGAACCCTTATGGCTTATCCCCGTATCACGATCGAACCGGGTGATCTACGAATTTACCATTTACCAAAAAAAATAAAATAAAAGAGCGTATATCCCTTGTTCCTGCTCATCTCTGCCCAATGCTAGTGTCACCTCTCTTTACCAACCTTCTTTAATCATTTCTCTTGGTCTAACAAACTCTCCCTAATGTCATAATTTATTATTTTCAAACTCGACTCAACAATCATTACACCTAAAATAGACAATATCGACGATTTTCAAAATACAAATTCATAATTTGAGACCCAACATACCATTTTCACGAAACTATTTTTTATCCCATAATTCGTTATAAATATGTAAAAAGCCAATAAATATTCAATTTCAACAAAAATCAAGCTCAAAATTAGGACATATATTTTAGCAATTGAGAGAAGTAGCAACATTTACGTAAACAATACGACAATTATATAATAGAATAATAGATAATGATGGTCTTCTTGTTTTGTTAAAGTTTAGAGAAGTAGCAACTTTTACGTATTTTATTTGCCTATTTTATACGACAATAATATAAATATGTGTATGTTTTCATGTTCCTGGACGGTTTTACCGGTATAAATAAATAAATAAAGAAAGAAATAAATAATATATATATTCAAGTTGTGAAAGCGTTCACGTCTCAGCTCTCGAGATCTGAACTCAAATCCACCATTAAACCAACTGCAAAATCCTCTCAATAAACCTTAAGAAAATTCATGGGGGGTCCTGGACTATCATCACTCATCTTCCTAAAATCAATATTCTACTTCTCAATCAGCTTCTTCCTCAACACCTATGGCTTCCGACTCCTCTCAATCCCCTTCCTCTACGCATCCCTGGTCTCCCTCCTCATCTCCATCGCCTCCCACCCCCAAATTAACCTCCCTATGCTCCTCGGAAAAAACCCTAACGGCACTTTCTCAACGTGGTCAATCATCATGTTCGCCCCTTTCCTGTTCTTCGTCCGTATCTTTTCGCTGTTGAGGAGATTCGTCCACCAGGAAGAGCCCTATACGGAGGTCTCCGAGGGTTTATTCGTCGGTGGATGGCCGTTTTCACCTGAAACGCTCCCACCTGGTAATCCCGCCATTGTTGATTGCACCTGTGAATTGCCCAGGATACAACATTGTTTTGGGAATGCTTATATGTGTGTACCTACTTGGGATACTAGGGCTCCTAACCCTTCTGATATTGAATCTGCTGTCAAATGGGCTTGCAGGAAGAGGGCTCAGGGTATTCCTGTTTTCATCCACTGTGCTTATGGTAATGACTATGAGATCATTGAGAACTTGTTTCTTTCTATTCTATTTTAATGTTGCATGGTTTTCGATGATAATGTGTACATGGGTTATCCTTGGTCTTCTAATGAGATTCTCTTGCTTCCTGTGGAATTTTTATTGATGGTGTTGACTGGATTATGGCTTTTTTTTTTCTTTCTAGATTTGTGCTGGTTAACTACACTTTTCCATCTGATCTTCAAAATTAGATGGCCTTCAGGATTAATCATGATCAAGGACCAAATTGACTTATGCTAATTGGTTGTATAATATAGTAGTGCAATGTTCACCTGAAGAAATATTTTTGTTCTTGTACTATTGATTTGAATATTATAGCTTTTATGTTAGATTAGTGAATTGATCAAGCTATACATCCTTAGGAGTTCATTAAACACTGTTTGTTCATTAAACACTGCAGATTGATGGTGGTGACTGGATTATGGTTTTTTTCTTCCTGGATATGTAGTGCAGCGCTCTGATACAATGCTATGGGACATGTTAATTACTTTTGTAGATGTGAGCTGGTTAATAACATTTTTCCATCTGATCTTAAAAATTACATGGCCCTCAGGATTAATCATGACAAGGATCCAATCGAATCCACTTATGCTAATTGGTTGTTAAAATAGTAGTGCACTGTATACCTGAAAGAAATTTTTTTGTTCTTGTACTGTTGATTTGGATATTATAGCTTTTATGTTAGATTAGTGAATTGATCAAGCTTTACATCTTTAGGAGTTCATTACACACTGTTTGTTCATTAAAACTTGTTCATTTCTTGGACATTTTGTTGGGAAATTGCCCTTGTGGGGATTTAGATCTCACTCCATAGCTCAAGCTGAATGATGTTGATCAATGGCGTATCTAATCCAATTTGTGTCCAGTATTTTTAGTCTGAGAGGTGGTTTCTTGCTTTGCCCAGGTCATGGAAGGAGTGTTGCAGTTATGTGCGCATTGTTGGTGGCGTTAGAGATCGTTGATGATTGGAAGAATGCAGAGAAGCTCATAAAACAAACGCGGCCTTTTATAAAGATGAATTCTCTCCATCGAGAAGCCTTGAATGAATGGTCAAAGCATCGGCTCTCTCCTCTGAAAAGGCAGGGTGAAGGGCTTGTGAGTTCTGTCATTGCATCAGAAGCTTACTGAACAAGGGCGCACCATTGCCAACAAAAATTGTGAAAAGCCTTCTTCATCATATAAGCTTCTTCTGATCAGAAGGGATGCTTTCTTTCATGCAAGAAACCGAAACCGAAACCAATTGTTGTTGGTGAAGAGTCATATTTATTCAGCTATTTATCCCAGGTTTCAGCTATTCAAAATTTACTAGGAGAATCAATTGTAGGCAAGAAAATGAAGAAGACTGGATTTTGCATGTAAGTTACATCGTTGTACCATGGTTTCTGAGATTTGTGCAGTTATTGTTGTTATCTGGTTACAAATTACCATCTTACCTAAACACATTGATCTTTACTTTTTTATTTTGGAAAAATGGTATCATAACACTACTGTTATTTTTTATTTTTCATGGAAGTATTTTATGCAAAATTGCTACCATCATGGCGAAGAATTTTTCTAATGTGCCAGCTTGGGCGCTTTTCGCCAGCGTATCCTGTATGTATGTGTATATGACACGGGCTGAGTATTCTCAAACTCACAATCGTGCGGCTCTTAGTCGTTGGCGTTGTCAAGTGACTAAGTCAAGCTTAACTTGAGGGACTTTGTTGTGGAAACGCTTGCTAGCGATGCTTAAGGGACTTAGAGATTTTGTGGACAAAGAGAGCTTTGTATTGCTTTGAGAACTTTACAAGAGAGAGCCATGCTTGGATGGTTTGCAAATGAGGGGTGGCCTCCCTATTTATAGCCTTGACCACCTCCTTAGCTAGGAAGGATCCGGATTTACACAATCCTAGAGGGATCCGGATCCTTCTTGTTGGACAAGGCTTAAGCCTTCTATACAAATCTGGATAATTCTCTACGAGTCTTGGTAAGCCTAGAGAATTCCCGAGAGATCTAGAATATTCCGGCCTTGTCAAGACAATGCCAGGGTGTTCTCCGTGCCTCTTGAAGCTTCCGGAACTCGGTCCGTGTCATTCTCCCCCACTGAATCTCGCGACGTCCTCGTTGCGGTTCCCTCGTATGCCTCGATTTTGTCCCTAAATTGCCATAGAAATTCAGCTGGTTCCCACGACATCTCGGTGTCGGGTAAGCCTCTCCATCGGACCAAGTATTCCAGTCTTGGCCGTCGGTATCGTTCTCGTTGCACGCGGTCGGACACAATTTCTTCGACTTGCTTGTCAAATGAGGTCTTGACCCCATTGGTGCCCGTTGTGCTTGTCCTCTTGCATGGTCTTCCTTGTCCTCGTGGTATGGCTTGAGCATGCTCACGTGGAAGACCGGATGTATCTTGAACTAGGGCGGCAACTCTAACTTATAAGCGGTCCGGTCGATTCTCTTAAGAACTCTAAAAGGTCCCTCGTATCGCCGGATCAAGGCCTTATGTAGTCCCGTATGCCGCATAATGAAGTGAAGCTTGACCATGACCAAGTCTCCAACTTGATATTGCACGTCCCGTCGGTGCTGGTCCGCCCACTTCTTCGTCCGCTTGTTGGCCTTGACAAGGCATGCCTGTGTCAAGTCCAACTCCTCTTTCCAACTTTTGGCAAACTTGTACGCCGCTGGTGTTGGTCCCTTATAGCCTGAAACGATGGTACTCGGCGTACTCGGTTGGAAGCCCGTGACAATCTCAAACGGACTCTTGCCCGTTGACTCGCTCCGCTGCAGGTTGTAGGAGAACTGGGCGACGTCAAGGAGCTTGGGCCAATCCTTTTGGGAAGCGCTCACATAGTGCCGCAAGTATACCTCGAGCAAACAGTTGGCCCTCTCGGTCTGTCCGTCCGTCTGGGGGTGGAAAGCGGTGGTGAACTTAAGGTCGGACCCGAGCATCTTGAACAAATCCGTCCAAAACTTGCCCGTGAACCGTCTGTCCTTGTCGTTGACGATCGATTGTGGCAAGCCCCAGTACTTGACCACATTCTCAATGATTAACTTGGCCGCCTCTTCCGCCGGGCACTCCTTCGTTGCGGGTATGAAGGTAGCATACTTTGAAAATCTGTCCACGACCACCATGATGCTTCCGTAGCCTTCAGCCTTTGGGAACCCGACGATGAAGTCCATGCTGACGCTTTGCCAAGGATGCTCCGGTGTTGGCAAAGGTTCAGGTAGTCCTGCGGGTTGCCTTTGCTCGACTTTGTCTTGTTGGCACACAAGACAAGTCCTGACATAAGTCTCCACATCGTCCCGCATTTGCGGCCAGTAGTATCACTCCTCGACGAGGGCTAAGGTGCGGTGTACTCCCGGGTGGCCCGCCCATTTGGAGTCATGGCATTCGTGCATGACTTCCCTCCTTAGTCCTCCGTAGTGGGGCACATATAGCCGTTTTCCCTTGGGGTAGATTAAGTCGTCTTCGACCCAAAACCTCCTTGTCTTTCCCGCTTTGATGAACTCTTGTAGGTTATGGGCTGTCGGGTCGTGGTCAAGTCCAAGCTTGATCTTGTCTTCCATGGCCCGTTGTGGTCGACTTATGGCGGCTAGCTAGGCTTTTCGACTTAGTGCATCAGCCACCACATTAGCTTTGCCCGGTTTATATTCCAACTCGTAGTCAAATTCTGCGAGGAAGTCTTGCCATCTTGCTTGCTTGGGCGTCAGCTTTTTCTGGGTGAGAAAGTAACTTGTCGCCACGTTGTCCGTCTTGACCATGAATTTTGACCCTAAGAGATAGTGGTGCCATGTCCTTAGGCAGTGGATGATGGCGGTCATCTTCTTCTCTTGCACCGTGTAGCGCCGCTCGGTGTCATTCAGCTTCCGGCTTTCATAAGCGACTGGATGCCCCTCTTGCATCAATACCCCCCAATGGCAAAGTCGGAGGCATCGGTGTGAACTTCGAACGGCTTTCCATAGTCGGGCAAGGCGAGCACCGGCTCCTCGGTCATGGCCTTGTTTAGCTTGTCAAACACCTCTTGGGACTCCGTACTCCACACCCAAGGTGATCCCTTCTTGAGCATATTAGTAAGAGGCGTTGTGATGTGGGAGTAGCCATGGATGAAGCGGCGGTAATAGTTGGCTAGCCCCAAGAATGAGCGAAGCTCGGTGACCTTTGTCGACGGGTCCCAATCGGCAATTGCTTTGATCTTGACCGGGTCCATGCGAATCCGTCCCTTGCCGACAATGTGCCCTAGAAACAGCACTTCCTTTTGAGCGAAGGCACACTTCTCCTTTTTCACATAAAGCTCATGCTCCCGTAGTACTTGGAAAAGTTGTCGAAGATGTTCCTTATGCTCCTCTAGACTCCGGCTATAAATGACAATGTCGTCCAAGTATACTACCACGAAATGATCAAGGAAGGGATGAAGTACCTTGTTCATGAGCGTGCAGAACGTTGCCGGTGCGTTCGTTAGTCCAAACGGCATGACTAGGAACTCGTATGACCCATATGTCGTGACGCACGCGGTCTTCTCCTCGTCCCCTTCCGCGAACCTCACTTAATAGTAGCCCGATCTTAAGTCCAGCTTGGTGAACCACCTTGCCACCCCAAGCCTATCGAACAAGTCAGCTATGAGTGGGATCGGGTACTTGTTCTTGATGGTGAGCTTGTTGAGCGCCCGATAATCAATGAACATTCTAAGGCTTCCATCATGCTTCCTTTGAAATAGCACGGGCGCCCCATATGGTGCCTTCGAGGGCCTGATGTAGCCGGCTTCCAGCAACTCCTTGAGTTGTCTCCGCAACTCCTCTAGCTCCGGCGGAGACATGCGGTAAGGTGCTCGGGCGGGCGGCCGAGCCTCGGTCATGAGCTCGATCTTATGATCGACTTCCCTCTTTGGCGGAAACTTCTTGGGCAACTCGGGCGGCATAACATCCTTGAATTCATCCAACACTTGGCTTATTTCTAGGGGTGTTGGATCTTCTCCCTTGGGTTGTTCATCCAGCTTAAGCGCCGCCAGGAACGTCGGTTCCTCCCTTTTCAATCCCTTAGAGAGCTGGATTGCCGAGACAACCTTGGCGCTTGGCCCCTTCTCTCTATAGACCGGTACTATGCAACGTTGTTGGGGGTCCAAGATACATATGCAGTTGGCGAACGGCACGAGTAGAACATTTATACGATCGAGGAAGGCTAAGCCAATAACTAAGTCATAGTCATCAAGCGGGATTACCTCGATTGTGGTCTTGCCGGCCCACTCTCCCAGCGTCATGTCTACTCCCCGTGCCACCCCCATGGTTGGGACCTCCTTTGAGTTCACCGTCTTGATCCATCCGTTGTTCTTGGTGACCTCGATCCCTAACTTCTTAGCTGTCCCTTCAGACATGAAGACGTCCGATGCCCCGGTGTCCACCAAAGCACTCAGCTTCGTTCCGCTCACCACGGCGTCTACGAACATAAGTCCCTTTTTGTTGGTGAACCGCTTAGTCTTGACCGAACTAAGCATCATGGCCCCGAGTTTCAACCTCTCCTCCTCGGGCGGGTCCTCATGTGTCATCATGGCATTGAGTTTGCTCCTAGTGGGACAATCTCTCATTCGATGCTCCCCGTCACAAAGGTAGCATCGCATCGGCTTCCTTTCCATGGGCTGCTTGCCTTTCTCCGCCTTTGTGTACCGTTCCTTGGGCTTGGACGAGTCCTTAGACGACTCGTCATCACTCTTCCTCTGTTGTGGCCGGCCCCTACCTTTGTCTCCCTCACTTTTTCCCTTGTCACGGGAGAAGTCCGAGCGATCTTGAGTCTTAAATTCAATTAAAGAGTCGGCCACCGTCATTGCCTCGGTTAGAGTCTGGACATTTCGGCGTTGTAGCTGAAGCTTTACCCAAGGCTTTAGCCCATCCATGAAAGTGAAGAGGGCTTCTTCTTCACCCATGTAGGAGATCTGTAGCATGACCTCCGAGAACTCCTTAACGTACTCACGAACGGTGCCACGTTGCGTGAGTCGACGAAGCGCGGGCTAAGCTTTGTCGACTCACGCCAATGGTTCCCTTGATGGGTCTCTAGGAGCCTTCTTGCCCTTCTTGCCTTGGGCGTTAGGGTCGACAATTCCGGACACACCTACTTCGGCCATCGCTTCTCCTTGGAATGTTGTTGGCTCTGATACCACTTGACACGGGCTGAGTATTCTCAAACTCACAACCGTGCGGCTCTTAGTCGTTGGCGTTGTCAGGTGACTAAGTCAAGCCTTAACTTGAGGGACTTTGTTGCGGAAACGCTTGCTAGCGATGACTTAAGGGACTTAGAGATTTTGTGGACAAAGAGAGCTTTGTATTGCTTTGAGAACTTTACAAGAGAGAGCTATGCTTGGATGATTTGCAAATGAGGGGTGGCCTCCCTATTTATAGCCTTGACCACCTCCTTAGCTAGGAAGGATCCGAATTTACACAATCCTAGAGGGATCCGGATCCTTCTTGTTGGACAAGGCTTAAGCCTTCTATACAAATCTGGATAATTCTCTATGAGTCTTGGCAAGCCTAGAGAATTCCCGAGAGATCTAGAATATTCCGGCCTTGTCAAGACAATGCCGGGGTGTTCTCCGTGCCTCTTGAAACTTCCGGAACTCGGTCCGTGTCATATATATATATAAAAAGAGAGAGAGAGAGAGAGAGAGAGAGAGAGAGAGAGAGAGAGAGAGAGAGAGAGAGAGAGAGAGAGAGAGAGAGAGAGAGAGAGTTATGATCATATAGGAACCTCTCTTAGAGTAGGGAGTAGGAACGTTTATTAACCGTATGATTGATAAGTATGAACGTCCAAGATTAAACAATATATATGGTAATTTTGATATTGTCATTGATAAAGTTATTGTATTTCCTATAATAGATCTTCATATTTTACTAATTAATTTATATTTTAACGATCATAACAATAGATGAATTTTAACGAGTATAATACTAAAACACTTAACGACTACTATAAATCATAAAATAACGACCACTATATTAACAAGGCAGTACAAATTTGAACCAAATATTAACGACTATATTAATAGACGAATTTCAGAATATTGTGATTGTTCAACAAAAATTTTAACTAGTCAATGGAGGCAATTAATTAAATGTTAATTTGGGATAGCTTGGAAGTCATAATAATATATTTACCCCAAAAATAAAAAATATGATTTCCTTATTTAATGAATGAATAATGAATATTGAACAATAATGTGATTCTCACCTTAGAAAGCTTATTATGCACCTCCCATCATGAGCGTACAATTTTTAATCTAACGGATCATAGGGTTTCTATTCCCTACTCTAAGAGTTGTTCCTACCGGATCCTAATTATATATATATATATATATATATATATATATATATATATATATATATATATATATATATATATATATATATATATATAACCACCGTATCCCGCCAGCGTTCAAAGTACTTTTTTTAATAATTTTCCTCTAATTTAGGTTAATTTTGATATGAACTTCAATGTTGTCAAACTCACTCAGTTATGTCAAGAGCTTTCACATCTTTCTTTTCCTCAAATTTCTCTCCAATTCCATTGCATTTATAGACCTTCTTCTTGACTCCCTCCAACAAATCTTTCATAAGGCTTGCTACTATTTTTGTTGTTTCTTCTACTTGTAATTTCAACAAGTAAGAGACGGAGATAATGTATTACTTATGTTAAAATATAGAGGTTTGATGCACACAAAATAGGTGCTAAAAATGAGATGCAATACAGGGAATCGCAAGTGTAAGGTCATTGTTAGTGTAGTACATGATTCATCACATCGAACTTCACACGGAATTAAGCATTGTTTGTCAATTCATTCAAACAAAGTGGTGTAACAAGTAACAAGTAACATGGTGATCATAAATCAAAGGAAATGTAGAGGTGATCAAGTAACATTTGATTATATGTATTAATTCATATAATATGGCGGTTTATGGATTGTCTGTTGCAAGATATGATAGTTACACATAGACATTCTATTATCGTATTTGTTCTTCAACTGTTAATTGAAAGATGCAAGAGATGCATGATTTAGACTTTTTCATATCCTACAAGATACGAGAACTACGTAGAATTATTTCCTTCGTAACATGACTATATATAAATTTGGTTATAGTTGTTATCAATTGAGATTGATTATATATGGTCGTACCTATTCAAATTTTAGAATACCTTTATTACCAACCTATTGTTGTTGTTATTCCTTGATCTTCATGGTACTGGACCATTTGACAAAACCCTTTTTTCTCTCTCTTATTGCTACCAATCGAGTCGACTAATACCCTCGATCTACTCGACTTAGTGTGTTTATCACTTGTTTCCGTTATATGTTTACTAGATTCGAATATTTTCCGTTCATATCTCTGATTGACAAGAGATCGATTCAACTTTGAAGGGGACATTCCCATAAAAGTAAGTCAAATGGAACAAAACTTAAATGGAAATTGACCGGTAAACCTAACTAGAAATTACATCCAATAAATTTCAGCCCTAGACGACTGACACCGTCTGTAGCCACTACGTTCCGACACCATTTCCTTTATAACCATTTCGCCATCTACTTCCCTTCAATAACTACAACTGTGGGTTTCGGTCCAAATTACGACCTTATTCATGCAACAAGGAAATAGAAGTTACGGTCATGATTTACATACAGGAGAACAAGGGAGAGAGTAGCACACAGATATCAGGATAGTATTTTTTTTGTCCATAATCTTCTCCGCGACATCACGTCTTCTTTTAAAACCAATGCACATCACGAGCGGCACATAAGTGACACTCACCCGCCATATTCAAATTTTAATATGCATATGACATACGGGCAACTAATCCATGGTAAAAGCAAAAGTTAGGACTGACTAATCATAATCAAACTTAGTTAATTACTAATATATGAATTATAAATCATCACAGCAATATTCAAATTTGAACCCGTTCCTATGTAGTGTTGCAGGTGATTATTATGATCAGTGTAATAAGTGTGTTGTTCTGAACAGGAACAGGCCAATATATGAAAGAAGAGCTTGAATGAAACCCATTCATGACAAAAGAACACCAAACTTTGTGATTAAATCAACAGACATGGATAGTAAACAATAAATGAATTTTTCTGAACATTGGAGTGGACAGGAAATTTAGAGAAATTGCATGTTCAATCAGTAGGATCAGATAAGATTTTTGTGTGGTGAAATAAGGAGGATTTAGAGAAGGAATACAAATAACAATCAGTTGTAGTAGAGACAATGAGGCAATTGAGAATTACTAAAGTGACATGCATTCTCAAGCAAGCGTAGGCAGTATTCTCATACTGTGCATCCAGATGATTTCAATTACTGCAAGTCTTCGACTGTACAATGGATTCTCCAATTGAGTGGGTAAAACTAACCACAAGGCAATCAAAATAATTGGACTGAATCTCTGTGATCAGCTACAAAACCAATCCGTTTCCGTTATTGTGGCCTCTTCAACTGAAAGCCACGGCAAAATTACAATTCCAAATTCAGTAACAATCTTACTGAACCAATTAGCACATGTAGAATATAAACTTACTCAACAAGTCTGCATAAAAGAGCAGCTGCCTTATCGTTGTCCATGCTGTGTATGATTAAATCCATGTATTGAACAGCCTCATAAGGTTCAAGGCCTTCCATGAAAAATCGAAAAAGATGAGAATGTGTTCCTTGCATCTCGCTTATGCACCCTGTCACCATTGTCCTGTGCTGCTCTTTCGACAACTCAACTGCCTCCAACATTGGGAGTACATTTCTCTCTTCTTCTTCAAAATGCTGTCTGCAATTCTCCTGGCACCAAAATAATCCAATTGAGATAACAGCAATTCCAGGTTGTAAAAGCCAAACAAGCCATGTGCTTTTAACCCCCGTTTGGTTGCAGCTCCGGAAACGGAATGGAAATGCAACTAGTCCATATATATACCCTTGTTCATCAAGTTTTTTGGAATCATTTCTTAGAGTTCTATGCAAAATGTACTTGTTTCCCCATTTTGTTTCCTAAAGGTATCAAAACTAATCAAGTTCTACTACAATACTTTGAAAACATTGGGAATCATTCCAAAAAACTTCATGAATAAGGGTACATATGGATTAGATCCGTTTCCATTCCGTTTCCGTTTCTGGAGTTGAAACCAAATGGGCCTTTAATGAAACTTGGCAAATTAGCAATCATCAATAGTTACTACATTCCCCGGACCTAAAAGGCTCCACCGGATATTACTCAATCACCTGTAACAACACCAGCCTCGTAGACATGTTATGTAGAGCCTCCCTGTGGTCAGGAGTCCCCGCATCAAGGGCTACAATGGATTTGATAGCTTCTTTGATCCCATTCATTACGGGTAGGTCCCTTGCATGTTCCTCGTTTGCAGATTTACATAACCCTGCACCATTTGAGTATATTGATCACAAACTGGCATCCCCCATAAATTATTTCTTTGTAACATAAAGCTATAGACTTGTACACTTCCTCAAAAGCACACCATTACAACCAATTATGACTATAATACTATTTAGTAAAACGACAATAAACTGTCTTAGATAATCCTCGCCAAGAGTTAATGCATCAAAACTAAATATAAAATGTTACTCAGCTTTATAGCCTTCAGGCAAATCATGCTGTAAAGTAAAAATACATGAATTCGTTGGATATATTCTAAAGCTGGCAAATTTCACCCAAAAAGATGGAAAAGCCATTCACACTTTCTTCCAATGCAAGGCACATATGATTCTCCTTGGATGGGAGTTTATAGATCCTGACAACAAGCGAAGAAGAGCAACTTCTGCCTAGGCTAGGACCAAAAACAAAATCAAAATTTCACTTCTATTTGCAGCTCTGGAAACTTCAACAATCAAGCAGCTAATCAATCTGCTACAGTTTATCTACTTCCGAAATTTAGACATCAACTGAAAAAATAACACAGATGTAACAGTGTAATGGCGTTTTATCTAAAAAGGAATAGAGCATTCTCGTTACGGACACGAGAGGTTTAAATTTTGATTAAACGTAATCACTACCGAGTAACGTTCATACTAAACCGAGCAACTCAAAATTATCATATCAAAAAACCAAACCAGATCATAATACCTCGATCTTCCCTCTGTAGAATGGGAAACACGACCTTTTCCTCTATCTGCGCGTGCTCAAGCAAAACATCATACAACTGGCCATAGCTCTTACTGAACTTCCTCACCTCCATCTTCGGCGTGCCAGCGGTCGGATCGATAGCCGCCTTGCCACCACGCAGTGTTAGATCTGCCGCCCACTGCACCATTCTCTCCAGGTGCCACTTCATACTCCGGTGCTGAAGCTCCGTCATCTTCACCAGCGCTGGCGTCGTATCGTTCCAATCTATCCCCTGCTTGATATTTCTCACTAGAAGCGGCGGCTCCGGAAACCTAGAATCCATCGTCTGCAACATCGTCTCAGCGGAACCGGAAACGACATCATCCTTTCCAAATTCTAAAGTGAAGAGCGACATTTCGAAGATTGAAGGTGCGAACTCCAGCGCTACCGGCTTTTTCAGGAGAGCGAAACGGAGATAGTAAGTGAGCAAACTGGTAGGGTGTCCATACAGCATCAACGTCGGCACCGGAGGTTTTCCGCCGCCATTGCAGCCGATTGTGGCGTTCCGACTCTTGATGGAAAACACTGGAGTTCCTTCGCCTCGGCCGACTCCAGTTGATCTGAATTTGCCAGAAGGCGGAGTTGAACATTCGCCTACATTGATATTGACACCGACGCTATGGTGAATGATTTGATCGGAGGGAGCGATCTCGGCGGTGGACTGCTTCTTGAAGGATTCTTCTTTATCAAGACAATTTCCCATTGATTTGTGATAGCTTCTACTCGCTGAACAAGCAGAGATTTTAGGGGGTTGGTGCAGATCGGAAGGGAATCAATGGCAGAAAAAGAGAGCTCAGTAAAGTAAAACAAAATCGAATTAAGAAAGAATATTTCTAGAAAAGTGAGAAGAGGAAAAAGGGGAAGGACAGATTAGGAATTTTTGGATAGGTTTGCTTAACAAGAAAATCAACAAGAAATTTACGGATAAGAGTACCCGCTCCTATTTATTCGAAATTTGATTTTCATTGGCAACAACGAAACTCGCATTACGAGTTCGTATGTATTGGATTTAGGGATGACAATGGATCGGACGGCGGGTGGATGACTTTGACTGCCACATGAACCATCACCCAAAATTATTTCTTGACCCGATCCACCATCCGTTAAGGGTCTCACCCGTATCTAATCAACTGGATAAAACTGATGGATTGAGTGAGATTTCGAGTGTTCTACACCTTATTTATATATTTGCAAAATAAATCCAATATTTTATTTAAAATTTAGATAATATAAATTTGTAAAATAAATCAAATATTTTACTGAAAATCTAGATAATACTTAAATCCAACTAAAATGAAGTAAGATCTAAAATAAACAAATTATAACGAACTGAAATATATTAGGAAAGAAAATATATTGTTTACTTTAATATAGTTTATATAGTAAGTAAATAAAGATAAAATATACATAATTTTAAGCGGGTGGATACAGGTGGGATGGATGGGTGGATGATGGGTCGGGTGATGATAGGATGAAACGTTCACCCACATCCACCACCCGCTTTCACTTGTCTTTTAACGGGTCTTCACGCTTGTTCGTTAGATCGGATGACCGGATATCTGTCAGGTATTGGTGAAATTTGTCACCCGACTTGGATTTTTAAAATAGGGGTATTGTGGTGCAATTATTTTTATTTTTTTATTTTTTGTGTTTATATACCCAAAAAAACATAGTGTTTAAGATTCTCAAGCCGTCTTCGTTAAATTCCATCTCGCAAAAAAAAATTTACCTACAAAATGGATTTCGCTACCGAACTCAACCGAAATCTTGATTCCACGTATCGAAATTTGAATTCCGTTGAAACATCTTCCTTTTGTAAAAGAAGATTCGAAAAGAAGAGAAATCTCCGATGGAGGTATGTTTCATATGAGATTCCATTATGTTTTGATAAAATTGCGTTTTTTGTTATTCAATGTTAAAATGTGTTAGATTAGGATCGTTTGATTAGATTAGGTACATTGAAGTTGAAATTCTAGTCGAAAATGGGAGTAGGAAATCTTAGTTGGAAAATGAATTGTGGAGAATATCGAGGAAACTTTAAAATTTAGTTGTGATGTTTATACTTGTAGTTGGTCATGTTCCCAATGATGTTAATGTTCATTTGGATATGGGTGTTTCACCCATTAATAAGCCTTTGATGTACTAATGCCACAATAGGGCTACCCGTATAAGGATTTTTCATATTCGGTTTTTGAAATACAAATAGCTTTAAAATTACATTTCATGGCTTTGTTATCGTTTAGTTCACGATACTTTCTTGACATACAAAGGAGGTGACGAAGACCATGAAGGTCCACATATGTATTGAAGCTAACAGGTAATTGTGTTTTGGGTACTAATAACATCCGTTTTAGCGTCTTGTTCCATCATCATATTCCATTCCATACTTTTTTGGGCTATATAACATATCATATTGATCTATTTCTTTTTTGTTAGTGTTTTTGAGATCTACTAGTTGGTAAATATAATTATAGGCAGTTTAGGCATTTGTAGAGTACAAATGATACACATCTAGCAAAATTGTCTCATACACACTAAGGATTCCATGCGGTGAAAGAAGTCAAGGTCAAAAGAAAATTGACTGAGATCCAAGAATGAAGTGAAGAACATCGGGGAATGTGCTGAAGTGCTCAGCTGACCTACAAGTCGCTCGGCTTCCCTCATATACTTTTGCATGTGACCTCGAAATGACCTCTTGTCGACGAAAGGAATGTTCTGTAACAATTATGGACAAGACCCGAACTTTGGGCTAGGAGGTCGCTTGATGGGCCACTCCACCCGTTTGCCTCAACGTCTTATTTTCCTTCACCTTTCTTTTTTTAGTTGGGTTAGAGTTTTTTCCCGTCCATTTGGACCTTTTATCTTTTAGAATTGATCTTATCTTATTATAACCTACTAGATCTAGGGTTTTAGCTTATCCTCAACCCTATAAATAAGGTTTGTCGTCATTAGGTCTAGATATCATGTTCCAATTTCGAGGGTTAGGAAGAGAAACAAGGATATGTACCGTCACAGGTCGAGCGTCACCCTAGTGGTCACTCGACCGGCCACATGACGACGGTTGCAAGATTCCTTTTGTGTTGAGGTTGGCAATCCATGCCATGATTTATGCCGATTTCAATCCTAATTTAGCCTATATAAAGGGCTTAGCTGAATGAGTTACATCCCAATTCACCAATCTACAATTCCTTCTCTTAAAGTTCTCTCTTTAGATTGGATCTAGTCTCCTTAGGATAGTTTAGTGGTTCGAAGTTTGTAGAAGAATTTTGCCGAGTTGTACGAGTTGAGTTGAGTCAAGCTGGAAACATTGCTGCCCCCGATTATTGTTTGGTAATTCGATTCTTAGTCCTTTGATCTTTGTTCATCACTTCTCTCTCTTGATTCTATGGATTCGATGTGTTTGTTTGTGTTGATTGCATGTTCACTCGACATGAGTGAGTAGTTCCATACTAGGTATTGGGGTGAAAATCCCAATCCAAAGATATGTAGTTTTTAGATTTGTTATAATGCCTAGAATTTATGTAGTTCCATATAGTGAGCATATACAGTGGCAGAGCCAACCATTCTTTAGGAAGGGGAAGAAAAGAAAAAAGTAAAAAAAGAAGACAAAATTGGTTGTTTAAAAATATTTAAGAAGAATGTGCATGGTATCTTGCTCGAACCAACGACTACATGCACTACCCTTAGGTAGACAACTAGCCGAGCCACCAAACCAATGTAAATCTAAACCACAATACTTACAAATATAACGAGACAAGGGGGGGCATATTCCCCTCCTTTACCCCCTTGTCTCCTCCACTGAGAATATAGGAGATTCAAAACCGATTAGAACATTAGGATACATGTTTAAGCTAATATGAAAGTCGGATAATAAGCCTAGCTTAGATTGTTCATTTATGAACTTTGTTTAGTTCTTAAACATGATAAGTAATGATATAATTGGCCGGCTAGTATGAATGAGACTCATAAGTAATTTCATAATCTAGTGATGCATTTGTAGACGTCTATCATGCTAAAGTTTGTACTTCAAATATTTCAATAGCAAACACCATGTGAGGGATGATTGATTGCTAACTTGTGAAGTGTAAATCCACTCTAGATCAATAAAGCGTATGCAAGCCAATAGCAAACACCATGTGCGGCTCGTGTATCTTTAATTGAAGCTGAGTTTGCGATCGTAGTTGACTAGCATCATACCAATAGCAAACATCATGTGAAGTATTATGTTGGGATTGACTAACATGCTTAGATTTACATTTGCCTATCAATGCATATACATGTGCCTATCAATGCATACAACCGTTTAGTCATCATTAACTTGACCACTCGAGCAAATAATTCTCATTCTATGGCATTATAATGTATATGAATATTGCATTAGCAAGGATTGATGGAATTAGTCCCCTATCCCTAGTCGTTTCCCATTCTTGTTTTCAAACAATGCATACTCTGTTTCTGACTCGATCCAATCAGAAGCTACACGAATTTGACTCGGTTGACGTTGTCTTGGAACTCGATTGAAGTTACCTGAGACAACTCGATTGATCAGACTTTACTCTCACTCTTGAAGTGTTTTCGGATGATCACTTGATCACACCCCTTTTGTTTTGTTTTACACATTTGCTTGTTACCTATAAGGTTTCTTATAATAGGATAAGGATAACATAGTCCCTAGGGAGAGATGACATTGGCTAGTAGTAATGTATTTACATTGACACGACCTTTCACTTGGGGTTTATGACGTTCTTTTATTGAGTACATTTGTGACAATCTAGTACTTAGTAAAAGGGTTGGTCACTGTCATTGTTAGAGTTGCTCTGTAAGGTTCTTCCAAGAACCAAACCTTGTGAGTTCTTCTTTCATGTTTTCAATATATTGTTTTCTTGTTTTATTTGTTAGCATGAGTGGCTAGTCTCCTTCCCGAATGTAATGATTGAGATGAACCCTATACTGTTTTAATTCTATTGTTGCATATATGTTTGTGAATTGAGACCTTTGATAATCCTTCTTTTCAAAGGCTTTAATTCTACCTTTTAATTACCTTCGTTTACCGGTGTGGCGTTTTCAATTGGTTATAAAACAAAGTGAAGAACCAAACAATTTAGTTTTATTGGATGTTTTGAAAAGAGCTTGGCTGAGAGAATACTAGTCTATCGAGATCTCGGGAAAGCCTAATCATCGTAGATTTCACCGGTCTTTGTATATTTTAAACTGAAGGACTTCTAGTGAAGGTTTCCTAGATCTTTTCCGGGTTTCTAAGTGCGAAAGGATTTTCCTATACTCGCTGAACCACTGAATTGAGAGCTACGTGAGTTGTAAAGCACGGTCTTGATTTGTCTATGTTCATGGCTACTTTAGATGATTACCTATTTTGTCTTTTATCAATGTTCACAATAGTGTATATATATATATATATATATATATATATATATAGGGATAAGATCTTAGGAACCTCCCTTAGAGTAGGGAGTCTTAAAAAGATTGAACGTCTATGATTGAATGACCATAATAAGCTATGATATGTGTGTTTCATTGAATTGTTCATATCTCATTAATTAGTATATAATATATTGGTGTTTAAGAAAATAATATATCTTATTTTAGGCTGAACAATCTTTAAATTTGAATAAATTAAATATCGAAACAAACAATGATTATTTAAAATGCGGTCGTTAAGTAAAATATCGGTCGTTAAGTTTGTACGCTCGTTAAATTAGATCTAAAATATAATTAAGTAAAATAATGGTCGTTATTGTCAAAATAATGGTCGTTAAATTACTTTGACTACGTCAGTTAAATTAGTAGGTTATATTGTCGGTCGTTAACGAAGATTGTTAATTAAACGAAACAAACAATGTGTTTAAAATACGGCCGTTAAGTTAGTACACTCGTTAAATTAGATCTAAAATATAGTTAAGTAACATAATGACTGTCAAATAACGGTCGTTAAATTATTAAGCGGTAATTACATTCGTTATTTAGGTCGTTAATGTAGGTCGTTAATGTCAAAATGTAGGTCGTTTAATTACGTTCGTTAATTATAGGTCGTGAATGCAGGTCGTTAATTAAATGAAACAAACAATGACCGTTTAAAATACGGTTATTATGTAAAATACCGGTCGTTAAGTTAGTACGCTCGTTAAATTAGATCTAAAAATATAGTTAAGTAATATAATGGTCTTTAAATTATAAATTGTAATTACGGTCGTTATTTAGGACGTTAAATTAGTGGGTTACAGTGACTATCTAAGCAACCATCGAATTATAATTTTATTTGATTTTAATTTTTTTAATTTTATTTTGTAAGTATGGTCTTTAATTAGGTCTATTATAGGAAATTAAATATCCTAATTAATTACTAGCTTAAATTACCATATATTTAGCTTAATCTTGAACGTTCATATAAATCAATCCGACGGATGTTAAGAGTCCCTACTCCCTACTGTAAGAAGAGTTCTTACATGATCCTATATATATATAGGATCATTCCTCCCTATCATCTTCCCAAATCAAAGAATTGCTTTTGTTTTCCTTCTCTACTTTCTCATCATTGCCTACATAATACCGAATTAACTGCTTTCTAAGGTTTGCTAAATCAGATACAATCCATGAGTTCGATAACCTGTATACTACAAGTGATCCTTTATCCTTGCGGGGTTGTAGTTTTATTACGGTAAAACTTATACGATCAACACACTTGGCGGTCGAGTAACTTCTAGTCTCTTCAGTCGAGTGACTTTCGGCAGCCGAGTGGCTTTATGTCTTCAGCTTCATTCCTTTTGCGGGAGAGCTTAAGTCTTCTAGATCGAGTCAAGTCCATGTTCTTTGTGCGAGTAAAGGGGAGCCTTCAGTTGAGTTTGCACAGGCACTCAATCTTTAGGACTTGCATCTCTTTGGTGATATTAGACCTTCCTCTTGTATGCTCCAACCTTCTTCATGCATTGCTCCGGGCTTTCTTTGCTGTTTCATTCCTCGCTTCTAGTTTGATGATGAGATGAGTTGTTTCCTTGAGCCTTTGATATATTTGTCCTTTTAAGCTCCATTTAGGCCTAAGATCACCTAAACACAAGAAAACAAACATATAAAAGATAGCATAAAAACATGCTATCAAAGACGGATTCCGATCCACTGTTGTAAATTTTTTCAAAAGTTTTTAAAATATTAGAGCCCTAGGTAGGTTGGACCCTAGGATGTACGTAAATTAGCGTCCTGGGTTTGGTTGAGCCTTTTGACGCATATAGATTAGCGTCCTAGTGTAGGTTGAACCATAGGACGTAGGTGATTAAGTTGGGCCCTAGAAAACAAGTAGATTAGCGTAGTGTCTTAGGGTTATGTTAGGCCCTAAGACACATGTAGATTAGTATCTTAGAGTGTTGATATGAAGGGATAAAATTGAGGACTTGATACTCTCTTCTGGCATTTGTTTTGTTAGGTTGGCGATACAACACGTCGGTTGAGTCGGCTCTATAGGACACTTGTAGGTTGGCATGATAATCGCCGCTGCCATCACCACCGTAGCTAGGGTTTGTGTTTTAAGGTTTGTTTATGCAAAAACGTGTTTAGAGATCGTAGGTTCTGATATTAGATAAGGATCCGTGAACTTAAAAGTTGTTTTCATTAATTTATTTATAAAAACAAATGTAAAATAATAAAATAGTAAAATAACAAATAAAAAAATAAACTCAATATACTACCCACTGCACTCTAACGGTCCATTTGAACATGTTGTTTGTGGTCTTTCCTTCAATCAATATTTACCTATAACTTTTCATTAATCTAGTTTAATTGGGTTGCTTGCAAAATTGGTGGTGGTTCAAGTGATGTTGTCACTTGTCAGTATACTTAGCTTGACATTTGAAGCTTAGTAAAACGTTGTTATTTTTCTCACCCTGATATGAAGCATAGCAATTAGGTTTCGTGCTTCTGCCTTTTTTTGTTTTATAGATTTATCTTCACATCACCTAAAAGATTTTCATCCCCCAATCATGTCATTGGTTAAAATGTTGTAATTATATGAAAAGGACATGCTCTTCATACTCTTAACATCACGTAAAAGATTATCATCCCTCAATCATGACTTACGATGTGAGCAAATAGTCCATTTTTGAACATATTGATGTTTGTAGTGTGTTGCTGATCGATCTAGAGATTCAAGTCTGATTTTAATTTTGTAATCTTGTTAAGTATTTTAATATAATATTATAAATTGTCTTCACATCACCAATTTGCTCATTAACAACTTCATACTTCATCAAGTATAAACTACTTTGCATATATTATCTCTTTCGCTATTGATTTCTATCATGTTTCGTCTCGACTCAAGGTTATACGGGCCTTCTTCTCAACCGGTTTTTTGGATGCCCGCCTGCAAAGCATGCGAGTTATGCTTAGTATAAAATAAAATTTAGTGCTTTCTTTGGTGGTATATTGACGTGCACGAAAAAAAAATCAATTTTTAAATAAAAGAAATTTTCTTTGGTATCAAACAATTTGTAGACTTTCAAATATTAAAATATTACCTTTGAATCTCTCCGAATAGAATGATGAGCAAAGTGACACCAAACTAAAATAAAATTAGAGAAATTTCGTTCGGTTCTATTGAGATTTTGACTTTTTCTGTTGATGTTCACTAATTAAATTTTACATTTCGGTTGGTATCTTTAGGGTTCTGGTCTATGCCCACTCTTGTCAAAAAATAATGTTAATTATTTTTTTATTTTTTTGTTAATTATTTCAAATAAATAAAATAAAAAGAAATAGTAATAGTAATTTCTTGTCGATAGATAAATGATTGAACTCTCTTAGTAATAAACTGAAGGAACAATGATAGAAAAGCTTGTTAAGTACAACTGCTTTAAGGTCTTAGATGTCTACAAGAGCAAGAAAACGAACGACGATTGACAAATACTAAGAACATATCTTTAATTCACAATTATATATGTTCACATGTCATGTGTAATTCAAAATTTGGCAAGTAGTAATCCTAGGAGCATATTGTTGTTATTAGGGGCGGCAGTTTCAACCACACCTATGAATACCCGAATTATCCGAATCATAAATGCGGTTAAAAATCAACCGGTGATGGGTGGACGATGGATGAAGATTTTTCACCCGTCACACGACCCGATACACCCGAATTATCTTAAATTTTGTGTATCTAGTCGTAAAATTCATAAAGAATATGACAATTTTATTGTTATTTACGTTATAATATTACATAAATAGTTTTTTTTAATTTTAATTATAGATATTATTGGTTTTGAACATACTAGTTTTATACTATATGTGCAAAAATACTTTAAAAATACATTATAAAATGAATATACTCATACATTTTCATAACCCGCGGATAAACCCGAACCACCCGATCACCCGACAGGTGATGGGTTGTTAAACCCGATATGATTAATGAGTGGGTGATGGAAGCGGTTCACCCACCTATCACCCGACCCATTAATACCCTAGTTGTTATACGTAAAGATTTTTTATTTTTCAAAAGAGGGTGAACTTTCAAAAGAAAATGAGTCATGTAGGACATAAACTTAGAGCACATACACAAAATTGAATCACAACAGCACAATTCCGATTAGAGATGTGAAATTTTTATTGTTCTTTCATGTTTCTTCTTATTTATTTTTAATAATTACCATGAAAAAAACTACTTTTTGGACAAGAATGAGCACATATAAAAAGGTAAAATCCTGAGTACACCAACCGAAAATGTAAAACTTAGTCGACACTAACCAAAAAAGCCAAAATCTCGAAGGAACCAAACAAAATTTCTCATAAAAATACATAAAATATAATAAATAAATAAATAAAAATTCAATGGAAAAAGCCAAACCAAAATAAGACCAAATTTTATTTTGATTTATAACAAAAAGAAAAATAAAAAATGTGCATATAGATATGTCCAAAGTAGACTTGAACAAATCCGGGTCGGTCCGGTCAACCTACCCGCCAAAAAACATGGACATGGATAAGTAGTTTGACTCATTCGGGTTGGGTCAAACCGATCCGTATGTTTACGGAATGGATGAGGGTAAAAGATTTAGCCCACGGGCCGACCCGTGTATATATATAATTAATAAATTATGTATATACATCATAATTATAATTATATATAACCCAAAATTCCTACAAAAATAATAAATTGTTGTTGTAAGGGAGGAATTTTGATACTAGTCTTAAATTCCTAAAAAAATAAATTAAATTAGTCCTAACCTAAGAGAGGAATTTTAATAAAAATCCTAATTATGGGCGGGTCGGTTCGTCAACCCACCTGTGATTAGGTGGGCACGGACCGTGCTTGTGGCCCGTATAAGACATGTCGGGTCAACCTGACCCGGATATTTCGAACAAAAATTTAAATTTAACTTGATCCGTGTCCGATCTGAGCCCAAATTGTTCGGGTCTGGTCCAAAAGAAACCATGAAAGTAAAGTGATAAACTACGCGTGAGTAAATTTGTAAATATCTCCATAGGAAAAAATGAGGTCACAACCTTAAAAATATAATATCCTCAAAGCAAAATAACTTAGTTTAGTGATTACAAACAAATTCTAACCAAAATAAAAATGATTTCAAACAAATTATTGTGAAGGAACAACCTAATCATCGTCAATTAGTAACCTCATGATCCCATCTTATATTTGGTCTATTTTGTTGACTTTTTCAGGAATAAAAAAAGTAGTGTCATTGCCAATTCAAACTTTTGTTTATCTCTAATGAAGTTCAAAATGGTATGTAGAGAAGCAAAGCAAGACATTCAATTCAAGAGATAAACTACATCTAAACTTTGGTAATTTGACCCAAAAGTATTTAAAAAAATTGGATTACACATCATTTTTGAACAATTATATTAGAGAAAATATTTAAAAACAGCGCCCATTTGGTCTGACTTAAAGACTCGTCAAAAGTCAAAGTATTACCACAATCTCAATAATCTAAATTCAATTCAAACCATTTGACTATAAAAACACAATAAAAGTATCTAATCTCAACATTAAATCCTCACCTACAAATCATCTCAAAGAACAAGAAAAAAAAACATGTCAGAACAAGAGATTGTAATTATTTCAAAGGAAATAATAAAACCCTCAAAACCAACTCCTCCTCACCTCAAAGCCTTCAAATTCTCACTTATAAACCAACTCATCCGCCAAGATGCGACTCCGGTTCACCTCTTCTTCAACCCGCCAAATCCCGACAACCCGCCACCACCCGACCACCTCAAACGCTTACTCGAAGACACCCTCACCCGCTTCTACCCATTCGCCGGCATCATCACTAACAACTCCTACATACATTGCAATGACCAAGGAGCAATCTATTACGACGCACGAGTCGATTCTCCCATGCACCGTTTCTTGAACCGTCAAGATCACGACTTTGCAAAAGCACTAAAGCTCCTCCAACCCAGCCTCGACGATCAAGCGATCCTAACTGTCCAAGTTACAACGTTTAGTTGCCGGAGCATTGCGATCTGCGCTTGCATTTCACATAAGATTGCTGACGCGGCGGCTTTCGCTACGTTTTTTAATTGTTGGGGAGGTTTTGCTCGTGGAGGAGGTGATGGGGTTAAGGGAGTTGTTGTTGATTCTTGTCATGTGTTTCCTCCGGTTGATCCTTCTAGTCTTGGTGATGCTTCGAGGGTTACTCCTAATTCTGGTAGACAAAGCTCGTTGGCCACAAAACGCTTCGTTTTTACTCCTCAAAGAATATCTTCTCTTCAAGAAACGTTGTCTATCGGCACTGCTTATCGACCTAGTCGTGTCCTGGCCTTGTCCGCGCTTATATGGGGCTCATTCATCCGGATCACCCAACACAAGAATGATCCGAAAACCCCGATCACACACGTTGCGTCGCACGCGCTTGACTTGAGAAACCGGACATCTCCCAAGCTACCGGGTAAATTTACTTTGACTCTAAACCGTTATGCATATCTAGATATCATATATATATATATATATATATATATATATATATATATATATATATATATATATATTGGCTATAAATCAAAAAAACCTAAACATAGTACTTTATTTGGTATACTAATATATGAATATCAATCTATGAATATCGATATGATATGATAATATGAATCTCATATTCATATCCATACTTAATATATAGCTACAAAACGCTTTGTTTTTCTTTTTATTATATATTTTTTAAAAGCTAATGGTATTACATATCTTATATTTCTTCTTCGTCTATTACTTTATCTCCAAAATAAATATATCAGATCTCAATCTCATCTTCATATCTTGATATTCATATTTATCAAGCTGGTCTTGAAAATATGCGAGATCAATATGTGCACATGACTCAGAGTTTATTAGGAGAAACCCAATCAAATATAAGTACTGCCATATTTTTTATTAAATGTGAACAAATATAATTATATAATAATTTTTTTTTGCATAATTGTAGATGTATTTTAAAAAATATCTATAAACATATATTTTCAATAACACAAAATTTTATTATAAAATGAATAAAAGTAGCAACTTATTCTACAACGTCATTTTATCGCATTTTAACTATAATATATCAAACTTACTTTTATTTTGAAATCCAATATAAATATGTTTAAGTTAGAATTTGATGTAAGTACATTATTCAAAATTAAGAAATTTTTAATACTAGAATTAAAAAATATTTAATATTTCAAATAAAAAAAGCTTTTAATATTTTATGCAAGCCTCCGTAAACTATATATTGGGTCGTCGATCCTGATACTCATACCGATTTATTGATACCCATAATGTTATCTAAATATAAATACAAAACATGTCCTTGATATACATTGGTTTTGATTATGATAACCAATTTCACATGTGATAACATTTGGTGATTACTGAATCCTAATACAGGAGACAGCGTGAACAACCTTGTAGAATTATCAATGGGAGCTGAATGGTCGAGTTCGGCACCAGTCGACTTCGCAAACCTTGCATCCCTAATGAAAGGAGATATTAAGCGGTACGACGACGTCGAGTTTGTGAAGAGGATCCATTCCGACGGAACCTACACTAGTCGACGCAGCAAGCTGGTTTCGGGTTCCGCAAATGGACAAGTTGAGTGGTTCAAGTTTACTAGCAACTGTAGGGTTCCGTACTATGAGACCGACTTTGGGTGGGGAACGCCTTGCTGGGCGGCCAGCGCGGTGGTTCCGCTAGAGAATTTCTGTGTTTTGTTGGATGCGCCACCGTGTACTGCCTCTGGCGCCGTTGAAGCTTGGATTGTGTTGCTTAATGAAGATATGGAGAAGCTCGAGAAAGATCAGTTCTTTATGGGTTTTGTTGATCGGAATTCTCTGAGTATTAACGCTCGATCTAAGCTGTAGTGATTCTTGTGTTTGATTTACGGTTTATTATTATTAGTAAAAGGTCAAATGCCATGAGATGATCTTACAATAGTAACAACATTTTTTAAGGACAAAATAAAGCAATTCAGGATCTACAAACAATTTTTTTAAAATTTTTTTATTTCTATTTTTGACGAATGTAACATTTCGTTATAATTATTAATAAAAATATGTCATTTAGTTTTTTATTCTCTTCCTCAAAGTCAATTATATTTTGTTATGAAGAAATTAGTTTGGACCATGCACGTGTGATTTCTTATTGGTTGATAAAATCATATGTAAAAAAGACTATTTGATCAATACTTCTCCTAAGAAATTTCAGTAAATAAATATAGTTATAATTAAACTCTAAATCAATCTTATAAATGCTAACAAGTAGGTGTACAACATTATTCCGATTACAACTAATAAAACTAAAGGAACATAACCCAAGGTTTGGCTCATGATAACCGGAATTACGGGTGCTCGAAAAGTGACCTTATACTCGGAATGAGAACCTCTAATAAGGTCAGGATCCAGTGAGGATATTTCTGTATAGTAAGGATGAAAAACCTTTGATAAGCGTTCAGTAAAAAAATAATCAACTTTTTTGATTTGGACAATTTTGTACGCGTGAGAATGTGGAGTACGATTGTGTTCCTTTGCGAAGGAATTGTGTTTTTTTTACCTTAAGGATCATTGACCGATTATGTTATAAAACGATACATAGAGGTATATAATGTTGTCACTTGTAAATCTGTTTGATACACTGCTCTGATTGACTTTTGTCTGGCATGAGTAAGAATTACAAGCAATCTTGATTCTAAGTTGTTTTATTTTTGGTTGTACAGTTTGTCCCTTGAAGTTCTTCGGAAGTGCTTATAACATCTGTTGATTCACGTCTTAGAATGTTGGCATAGAATCGAGTGCTTTCATATGGTATTGTTAGCGTAGCGATCAAAGTTCTAAAAGTCTCATCTTGCATGAAGAGTTACTGTTTTCGTTTTCTCCTTCAACTTCTTCCATTTACTATTTTGTTGTTTTTAGGGATGACAATGGGTTGGGTGAAGGGTACAGGTACCACTTTCGTCACCCGGCCCGTTACCTAAAATTTTCACCGTACCCGACCCGTCACCGGACTAGTAGCTTTTGTCACCCTTATCCGTACATGTGGGGTGAATAGGTGGATCGGGTTTTTTTTGCGTAAAATATAATCCTTTTTCTTAGCCTAGTATTGAACCAAAATTTAAACAAATTGAAGTTATATAAGCTAAAATTAAATATAAAATTTAATCTGATTTAAGGCTTAACAACTCTAGAGTTGACCTACTCTATTTGATTCGTCTTCTTTAGTATAATATTTTACATGTGACAAAAAATATATTCCCTTAAAATTCATGGAACATGGAAATTAGTAGTACCGACAATTCAAGGTCATATATGTCATTAATATATAAAAAATAGTTATAATAAAATGGGTGATGAGTGCGGGTGATGGTTGTGGGTGATGGGTACGGGAGGTGGGTCAGGTGATGGGTTCTAAGATGTTCACCCGTATCTGACCCGTCCCATCACCCGCTACATCCGTCACCTGAGTTTCGGTAGAGATAGTGTCCTTTTGTTTTAGTTTTATATCGTAGTCATCATTGTCAATGATGTTTAATTTCCAGTTGTGAATTTGGTTTTTTATGAACATGATTATCTTATTACAAGAACCTAAGGGTTCATTTTCAAAAATGGTTTTGTTTCTACAAAACCAGATGCTCCACCAAATCGTAGCAAGACTAGCGAACTTTTTAATACCAACTTTGTTCTTTATATCCCATAGGATCTCATTAGTTTTTCTATTTGTAGTGATTATGTTGTAAGGTTTGTTAGGATTGATCTATCAAATTTGTTAATGAATTGTTTACTAATAGGGCATTCAAGAAACAAATGGACCACGTCCTCAAGGTGGTGGTTGCACAATTCGCATTGCCTTGTCGCAACTATTCGTTTTCATCAAGCTTTGCTTTTGTTGAAATCACATCTATTGACTTTTTTCAAATAAAGTTTTTAATTTTAGGTTGTGTGTCAAGTTTTCATATCTAATCACAAGAGTTGTTGCCGATCAAGTTAGGGTCCTCCTCAAGCATCTCTGAGGTAGACTTTGTAGTGAACCAACCATTTGAGTTACAATGCTAATAAAGCCTATCTTGAATATCATTTTTTGGTATAATTATTTCTTTGATTCTTTTTCTCATCTCCGGATCGATGAAGTTTTGTAATTCATTGTCATATTTATTGATGTCCCATTCTTTCATTTTGTTTATAAAGTGAACAACTTTGATGTTGGGGACAATTTGGTTAGTGTTCTATGCCATTTTGAATAGAGGCAACTCAGAGATCCAATTGTCATGCCAAAAGTTAATGGATTTCACATCATCAACTTGCCAAAATGACCCCCTTTTTGAAATCAGATTTGAGCTTCATGCGGTTGTTCAATTGCCAAGAAGCAGGTCCTTTCTTTTCGTAGTGGAGAATATTTTGTTTTTTCATATATTTTTCGTTAATAATTCTCACCCAAATATTTTTTGATTTTTCCGGTATCTTCCACAACAATTTCATTTGTAATGTTTTGCTCGTGATTACATATTTTCTTAAACCGAGGCCTCTATTCTTCTTTGATTTACAAATAACGTCCCAACTAATAACTGGTCCGTATCGGTAACCTTTGTTCCAAAGAACTTTTATAGGTTTTATCTAATAATTGGTCTGTATTGGTAACATTTGTTCCAAAGAACTTTTATAGGTTTTAGCAGTAAGATTGTGTTTGATGTGTGTGTTCCTACCTTCTTATGATAAGGAGTTGCCTTTCCATATCTAATTTAATAGCCGTTGATAACATGATTTATCGACATATTTTAGTCATGCATTTAGGTAGATTTTCCCTTTCCGCATTCATGTTTTAGCCTTAGTTTGTGCCATTTATGCTTGTTTAGTTCTACTTTGCAAGAATAGATGTCTACACACTCTATTTGTGGCTTTGTAGGTGTTTTGCACATTTTGGAGCTAAAATGAGCATTTGAGGATCAAGCCTCGGAGTGGATGCATTGGAGCAAACATACGTGCACGGGAAAGGACGAAGAAATCAAGCTAAAGGCATGAAGGACGACAAAGGAACATCTTGGACCCAAATCTCGACCAGAGACACTTACCTCGGGCCGTGATCACACAACAGAGAATTATCTCGCCCCCTATCTCGGCCGAGATTTTCTACTGTACCAGACCGAGATTTTCAGATGCTGAAGAAATTGAAGTCAGATCCAAAATCTCGGGCCCGATCAGACCGAGATTTATGACCGAGATTTCTTCAGTGAGCGTGATATTTTATTTACCTCCTTTTTCCTTTTCGGCCCAACATCTTTTGACAAGAGTTTGTGTATAAAAGGAAGCCCTGGATTCATTCCAAGGTGTGCCCGGCATAGCCCAGAGTTGTCGTTAGTTTAGATCTTACGCTAGAGGGAGGAGCCATCTCCTACCCTACCGTTCCCATTCATTCATTGTTCTTCTTAGTTAGTTTAGATTAAAGTTGGAGACTTTGGCATTCAGTTTTGTTTGAGATACATTTGGATCGAGATTTAATAAAATTGTTGGTTTGCATTCATTGAAGTTGAGTAATTTCTTTTCTCCCTTTTGTTATTTCCCTTTTGGTTCCAAGGTGAACAAAGATTTGTCTATGCTTGAACTATGATGGATTATATTGTGCTTTAGAATTGGTTTGAATTGATTGAAATCCTCATGGTTGGTTGGGAGTTAATCTAGTTAGAACCTTTAAACTAGTAACCTGAGTTGGAATTGAGACTTACCCGGTCAAATTAATTCCTCTTGGATACATAAGTACATTGACCATAGGTAATAGAGGTGAAAATTTATATTGGATTGAATGTGCCTGCAGATTGCTTTCTAAGTTAGGTAATTCCAGAGACTTACCCGGTAAGGGGTTACTTGATCCTTAGTTTGATAATCCGGTTTGTATTTAATTTCCTTCCTATATAGACCTTCAGACTTAACTAGTAATAGGTAGTTAGGATTGGGTCTAGATGATCTTGAGACTTATCCGGTAATAGACTATCAGCTTAGAAACTTTCATCCTTGTTGCTTTTCTACCATATATCCTTATGAATTTATTCTGAGTCCACATGTCATAAACAATGATCTTGAACCCTTGAAATCCATTTCTTTTCATCAATTTGATTATCTTTTATTTGCTTTGCTTTATTAAAACTGTTTTCAATTGAAAGTGACATTCAATTGCGAACAACCAAAAATCTCCCAAAAATATTTGATTCTCTTTCCCTTATCTTTTCCAACCTTTTTCTTAATCTAGATCTACTCTATCCTTAATCATTGCAATCCACCCAGTCTTTGTGTTTGACCTTGGAGTACATACCCTACTTCGTACGATCCATACACTGTGGGTTCGTCACTATTTAGGGGATTTATTACAAGTATAAATTTAAAACTATTCCTCTCGTGTTTTGTTAATCTTTGAGTTTTTGTCACTGCTGAAACGAATGCTTAAGGTGCAAAACCAGCGAACAACCGTCCATCCTTCTTTCCCTTTTTTTGATGAAAAGAGTGAAATTTCTCAAGTGTAGTGAGAATATTATCGTGAATTGATCTATTGGCAACAAAGGCACCTTGAAGAGGGTGAATGAGTGACATGATGACTTTCATTATGTTTGTAAGAATTTTAGCAATAATATTATATATTATTGAGCAAAGGCTTTTAGGTCTGTTAGTAGAAGCAACTTCCCTTTTAACTTTTAAGAGCTTTTTCAATTCGGTCACTTGTACTTGAAGATCATCCATCTTGGCATCTCGTGCCACCTCTTCATTACCCTTATAGAACTTTCTTTGGCTTGAGTATCTCTCATAATGCATTTCTTGTTTTTCAATGAACTCCCAAGCTTCATCAACATTCATCTCTACAAACGTACCACCAGACAGGGAATCTATCTTGTCCCTTGTTTCGTTGTCTAGCCCCTCGTAGAACAACTCTAGTAGCACCAACTTCGGCTCTCCATGATGAGGACACTCCAAGACAAGGTCCTTGAATTTCTCCCATGTTTGGTGTAGACTATCTCCTCCTTCCATCTTATAGCTAGCACTTTTCTTCTCATCTCAGATGTCCGGTTTGGTGGAAAGAATTTGCTTAAGAACTCCTTTGATAGATCCTCCCATTTTATAACGCTCTCGGATGGTATAGCTTGATACCATTGCTTGGCCTTATCCCTAAGAAAAAAAAGAAAACGATCTTAGTTTAAGCTCAGATTGTTCAATACCTCTAATTCTTACGGTTTCGAGCAACTCGTTGAAGGTTTAGAGATGTAGATGTGGATTTTCACTCGGTCCTCCATCAAACTAATTTTGCAGGATCATTTGGATAATGGCTGACTTGAGCTCGAAGTTTTGAGGAACATTGTTCCAAAAAACTACTCTGGGTGGTGTAATGTGCTTGACATCCCTTGCTTCTTGTGCCAGCAGTTGAGCTTCAAGCTCGTCAATTGTTCGCCTT
The DNA here is from genome assembly GCA_002319775.1 of Fagopyrum tataricum. Classification (NCBI taxonomy): domain Eukaryota; kingdom Viridiplantae; phylum Streptophyta; class Magnoliopsida; order Caryophyllales; family Polygonaceae; genus Fagopyrum; species Fagopyrum tataricum. The sequence continues at coordinate 59,853,784 of CM008279.1, forward strand.
TGTTGAGCATTACGCTCTCTAGCTCTAGCCATCTCTTGGTCTTGATCCATGGCTATTCTCTTTTCTTTTCTTAACTTGGTAAGCGTCCTTGCTATCTCCAAGTCAATTGGTACTAGCTCTTGGCTTCTTGAACTTCTTATGCGCACAACCTTGACAACCTATAATCATAAACACAAACAAAAGTGCAATCAAGAGTAACAAAATAACACTCGCCCTCTTATAAGATACTTCACACAAGTAAGGTTCAACTTCAATATTCCCCGGCAACGGCACCAAAAACTTGGTATAAGGCCGGTTCTACTAGTCAATACAGATGTAAAACAAGTGTACTCAGTAGAAGAACACCATATAACCCCCAATAGACGGGTCACATCACTATATATATATTGCCCCTGGCCAAGGTCGTATCCTAGAGGATATGCTATCCTCCCCTTATTGTAAGAAGCTTTATAAGAAAGATGCAAATGTTGTAAAGAAATCAAAAGATGCGACCAAGTGGTCAACTTAAAGACACTTCAAGAGTGATTTGGTTAAGTGACCTCAGTCGAATCCCCTAGGTAACTACAATTGAGTTACCCTGACAACTAGCTTCGACTGAGTGAGTTTCCTGTAGCTTTTGACTTAGATCGAGTCAGGAACAGGGGAATGCTAAAGATGAAATCAAGTATAAGAAACGACTAGGGATTGATATTAATTCTCCCAATCCTTGTTAATGCAATATTCATACACATTTTAATGACATAGAGTGAGAATTATTTGCTCAAGTGCTCAAATAAATGATGACTGAACGGTTGTATGCATGGATAGGTAAATGAAAATCTAAGCATGTTAGTCAAACAAACATAGTACCTCATATGGTGTTTGCTATTGGTAAAGTGCTAGTCAACTACGGTCTCAAACTAGTGATCAATACAAGATAATCAAGCCTCACATGGTGTTTGTTATTGACTTTCATAAATCCTAAGGATCTAGAGTGGACTTCCACTTCACAAATTAGCAATAAATTATTCCTCACATGGTGTTTGCTATTGAATAATTGAAGTATTAATACTAGCAACATAGGCGACTACAAATGCATCACTAGAATATGAAATTATTTATTAGTCTCATTCATACTAGCCGGCCAATTATTTACAGATAAGATCATGCTTAAGAACTAAACAAAGTGCATAAAGGAACAATCTAAGTTAAGATTAGCATCCGACTTTCATACTAGCTTAATCATGGATCTTAGTGTTCTAAGCGATTCTTAACCTCCTATATGCTCACTATCATGCTTTGATATTCACTTAAGTTCTCGGTATTACAACAATACAAATATTACATAACTTTGGATTGGGATTTTCACCCCAATCCCTAGTATAGAACTACTCACTCATGACAAGTGATCATGCAAACAACACAATCGAACAAGCAATCAAAGAATCCATACAATCATGAAAGAGAGAGAGAGAGTGGAGAGAGCTAGAGAGAGAGAGAGAGATGATTATCAAAGAACTAAGAGAGAATAGAATTACCAAACAAATTATGGAAAGTAGCAATAGATCTAGCTTGTACTCGACACAATTCAACCCAACTCGGCACAAACTCTTACAACTCGGACGGAACTCGGACTAACTCGGTCAACTCGGCCTCTAAACTTAGGAGACTCGGCTCCAAAAATGAGAGAGAACTAAGAGATTTATGAACTGGTGAATTGGTATTTTTACATTGCAACTAAGCCTCTTTATATAGGATGAGAATGGAAGGAATTAGGCACGGATCGTTGCCAAGAAGTGGAATGGACTGCCAACACTAGCACAAAGAGAATCTCGTAACCGTCGTCACGGGGTGAGTTGGGTTGTAACGGCACTACTCATCGATCGAGTTGACCTTCAAGTGACTCGACTCACGTTGAAAAGTAATTCGGTGACACTGTTGTCTTCTTGAGTCGAGTGGGTTGCCTAATTCGACTGCCACTCGAGCGACGCTTGACATGTCTTCCGCCTCGGATCGATATCTATTTCTTGGGAGAGCCTAAGTATTCAGGCCCGAGTCGATTCCTAGTTCTTTGTGCGAGTGAAGGGGAACCTTTAGTAGGGTTCAAAGGCAACTCGCCTTTTGGACTAGAATCTCCGAATGATCTTTTGTCATCCCTTCTTCTACTTTAATGCTCCGGTGCTTCTCTTTGCTTCTTCCTTCCTTGTACCTATCTTTGATGAAGAGAAGGTTGTTTTCTTGAGTCATTGTATGTCCATTTATGCTCTATTTTGACCTAAAATCACCTAAGCACAAGAGACAAACGGGAGTAGACATTCTTTGACGCAAATAAGCTCTAACAAAGAAGTAAATGCCTAAACCCAAACATATCTACTAAAAACACACGAAAACAACACTTGAAAAGATAACATAAAAAACATGTTATCAGATACAACAACATGTCACGTTTGTGATAAGAAGATGTGAGTCATACCTTAATTATGGTGGCTAGGGATAAATGATGTTTGAGAGGGTACAAATGTAAGAAATTACTTTGAGCCACTAAATCATATGTCGAAACCGGAATTACCGTATGAAGTGTAGATTAGACATGAAAAAGCTATGCTCAAGGATACATTGGTGCGTGTTTGGATTACTTGGACATATAGGAACAAAAAGTTGTTTGGGGATGAACCTATAAATCTTGCAATGTTAAGGGATAGTTTCAAACATTATGTGAGGTATGAAGTGAATGTGGGAAATCGGTTAATAAAAGTGACAACGCCGGTGGTGGAATCCAAGTTTCACATAAAAGATTAATACGGAGGCTACGATGCAAGAAAAATTGACAAGGCTAAGTGATGTGTTTCGGGGTGAGTTTGGGAGGATTGAAGGAGTAAAAGTTATGTGCTTTAGTTTTTGTTAAGCGTAAGATGTTGGATGCGTTACTTGTTGTTAGTGATAACACAAGTTCACATTGTTATTCAAGGAAAGATATAGTTGATATTGCTTAGTATTCTGTACTTTAGTTTTTGTTATGCGTAAGATGAACCAGACATGTATCCTCGGCAGATTTCAGCTTTGACTTCGTAGTTAGATCTCACTTAATGTGAGGAGTTTGAATTTCCAAAAAAACAAAACAAAAAACCTTATATTGCATTGATGTATCGTTTTGGGCTTAGCCCATTGGTTAAAAGGCCCAATAAGGGCCCGGTTCCTCACCGATCAGAATGGTAAACTAATAAGGTCGATTATTCCAACATTGAAAGTCTCATTCTCCGGCTGCGCTCTCTCCTCGTCGTCCTCAGGTTTCTCCCTCTACAACCCCTCTCTCCGATGTAACACTTTAATTTCGATTGTTTCATTTCGCGAGATGAGAAGATTTAGATTTACGTTATTCTTACTTATATCCTTCATTTTTTCTGTTCGATTTTTCTTTAATCTTCTGTTTCGATTATTTTCCTTGCGATCGTTTTGGATTCTAGTTCTTCGCTTGTAAGAATAGCGTTCGATTTGGCGAAAACTGTTTGTTTTCAGCTTTTCATTTGTAGAATTGGCCAGATTGCTCGGGTAATTTGTAATCATTGATAGATCTAGTGGAGAATGCCGTTCTTATCTGATATCAGTCTTATTATATACAAAAGATGCGATTCCTGATCTTATGTTATATGGTAGTCCCCTGTATTTGTGAAGTTTGTGCTTTTGTTCAGTAGTTATGGAAGATGTTAGGACTTTATTAAAAATTTGGAAACCCTAATCGTTCCTTAGTCAATTTAAAATTTCAATCATGTGAGAATTTATGCTATCAATAATTTTTCCTCTTGGTTTTGAATCTGAGTATATTGATCAATCGGTCGAAGGTAAAAAGTGCTACACAAAGGATAGGGCAGTCGAAGTGTTGCAGCCTCACTTGTGTGCAACATGACGATCCAGACAGGAATTTCATTTATCTTTTGCATTTTAATTCATGTAGATTGTCGATTAACAAAGAAAATTGACAGTATGTCCATATTGAATAGGACCAATAGGTTTTGTGAGTTGGTTGTAATGATTCTGGGATTAGGTTTGTCATTGTGCTTGCTCCTGTAACCTATTTTTCCAATATTGAACACAAGTCTATGTGGAATTTGCAGATTTTGGGATTTGTGAAGGCCGAAGCAAAAGATGGGTAAAGTACCAGTGAGGATGAAGGCAGTGGTGTATGCTCTGTCCCCATTCCAGCAGAAGGTGATGCCTGGGCTATGGAAGGATCTACCTAACAAACTGACTCACAAGGTCACTGATAACTGGATCAATGCTACCCTCCTTCTGAGCCCACTTGTCGGCGTCTACAGCTATGTTCAATACTACCAGGAGAGGGAGAAACTCGAACACCGTTATTGAGTAGCTTCAAAATGAGAAGCATATTTCTTTCCAGATAATTTTCTGCATCATTTGTTGCTCTTGTCCTGCTTATGAGATGACCACACCTCCAAGTTGATTGTGGTTTGTTAGTGGGATTTTTTGTTGCGTTTTGCTGTCCAAGTAGCAAAGTTGAACGGAACAATAAGTTGATGATCACTTGAGACAATGATCTTTTCCATGATTGTTTTGCTAGTGAAGAAGAATTTTATATGTTAATTTACATGGGCTTGTATTGCCCCAAAACTCGTTTTCTGCCTCTGCCTTCTCCTTTGCAGTTTTCCCTCACTAAGACCCTAATAGCTCTTACACTACTTTGATACGTGGATAAGCTATTAATGAGTCCATGTTTTTCTACACCGTTGTAATGTAGGGATGATCTGATGATGATTGTGAATGCCATTGATTGATAGTTAGAATAAGATGGAACATTTTATTAAAAAAATTTGATCAACAAGGAAAGATGCTCGACTACACCAAATATATTGGTGTATTGAGAGGATGAAAATCGAAAAACGGACAAACTGTCATTAAGAAATAAACACATCAAACACTAGAAGCAAAAGTTTTTAAAAATCCAAAAATGTTGGAATATACAAATCACGGAAAAAGGAAGGAATACCGTTAAGTATGATAGTAGAGTCTCTTTTCAAGGATGTCATACCTCATGCGGAAATGTAGATCCCATGATGTCCTCCACCCCGCCCCATCTAGACAGAGGATCTTCGAACAAAACCACGATCAACAAGGACATGTGATTATGGCATCTTCCGGAATATTCGTTTAAACCACACTCGATATATGTCTTTAACAAGGAAATTCATCCAACTAAGCAAGAATCTCTCAATTTATCAATACCGAGCAAACTAGACATAATGGCAAGTGTTCATACATAGACCAAATGTATTCATAAAACAATATAAAATTGTTTAGGATTATCCTTTTTTAGCTAACCGGTTAACACTTTTCTGAACGAGAGTTCACAAAGATTATACATATGATAAAATGAGTTCTTCCTTTACATGTCATAAAAACTATTCTGAATGAGAGTTCACAGAGGGGGAAAGAAAGAAAAAATTGATTTTTTTTATAAGACTGTATGTTTCAAAAGGAGCATGATTGCTTTAATTTCTTTTTTATAAATTTATGCGTTTTAAGATACGTATATATTTAGGCTTGGATTCATAAATCTTTTAGCGTGTATACACCTGCTGGTTATAATATATTTGAACTAATAAAACACTCTATTTGAACTAATAGTATAAAAACTGTCTTTTTCCTTCTTCTAGTTTTTTTCCCATTCTTCCTCTTTTTCTAACGATTTCTTTTTTAATTCAAAATTTTTGTATGTTCCGTCTAGATTATTTGTTTTGTTAGTTCATATTTTATTGTACTTTATTGTTCATACAGTTTTACAATTTTTTTTCATAAGTTTAAAATAATACATAAACTAATAATATAAAATGGTTGAACTAATAGAATACTCGATTTGAACTAATAGTATACAAATTTAAACTAACAAATATGATGATAAAGTATTATGATAACCGTAACTATTAAAATTTGAACAATTACAATGTTAGTTTAAATTTTGGGTATTATTAGTTCAAAGTTCAAACATTGTATTTTGTTAGTTCAAATATTGTATTTTATTGGTTCAAACGTGTACAAAAAGTGCATAAAAACATAACTAACAAATTAACAAAACAGTACATGAACTAACTATATAAAATAGTTGAACTGGTAGTATATTAATTTGAACGAATTGAACTTAAATTATGATTTTAGATAATAACTATTGCATTTTTCATGAAAATTACAAAAATTCCACGCCTTCTTTTCTAAAACACTATTTTAAAATGACAAATTGTTCCCGTACCTTCTAAAATTACAATATTGTTATTGTATCTTCCCTAAATCAGTAATGACATGGATTAGTGTAGATCATTGGACCAAGAGTATCAACAACCCAAATTACTCCATGTTCCATATATTAATGTGTTGTATATATAATTATAATCTAAGATATGAACGCTAAAATTTAAAGTGTTTATATTATCAACTAATCCCTACATTTTCACATTATTCCATCTATAATTTTTAACATATATTACGAAAAATTAAAATAGAAATTAATAAGGAAAGAAAAAGGAGACCATTATTATTTTGAGGAAATTAGGTAGAAGTGCACTTTTTTATAGGGAAATTACTCATGGTGTTCATGAGAAATTGCAATATTGTTTTAGTAACCAATATTTTTCAAAATTCCTTGTGGTACCCACAAGGTTTGTTTTTAATTAATTTTCATCACCAATATTTTACTTTTCATCAAAGAATGTTCATTTTTCATCTAAGAATGTTGACATATAAAATTAAGGGTAAGTATAAATTACTTTTACTAAATTAAGCCAAGATAAATTTATTTTTAAAACAAATTAAAGTTATTTAATCTAATTAATATGGATTTTAGTGAAAATTTTAATTTAGGATTATGAAAATTTTTTAACATTTTTTAGGAGATAGTTAATAAGTAACTTAATTGAAATAGTTATCATGATCAACAAATAAAATAATAAAAAAGTATGTCACCTTGATAAAAATATATTTTAGTTATAAGTTATTATCCATCAAATTTAAATGTATAAATGATATGTTCCTATAAAAAAATTTAACATATTATATATATATATATATATATATATATATATATATATATATATATATATATATATATATATATATATATATATATATATATAAACACATCAAATAATTAGACTACATGTAGACAAATGTATTATAAATATATAAATATATCTTGGATTAAATTAGTAAAAATAATTTATACTTACTCTTATTTCTATATCTCAACATTTTTATATGGAAAATGAACATTTTTTTGATGAAAAGTAAAAAATTAGTGATGAAAATTAATTAAACCTAACCTTGTGGACACCACAAGAAATTTTGTAAAATGTTGGTTATCAAAATAATTTTATAATTTTTCGTGGTACACGAGGAACTTCTTTTTTTTATTTTTTATAATGGGAGTATACACTCTCATTTTCGACCTGCGTTTTTTTTTTCTTTCTTCATTTCTTAACCCTAATTTTCTGCCATGCCCGCTTCCTTTTCATCTTCTCCATGCCAGCACCTCCGCAGGTAATTCAATTCATCTTCTCCATGCCCGCTTCCTTTTTTTCTAGGCTCAGCTGTCAAAAGGATTTCTTACTTCCTGAAAATGTAACTGAAGATTTTGACATTCTGATACTACCATTCTTTTGACATTCTGCTTACTTTTATCTATCCGAGACCGTCCACAAATTTATGGGACCATAATAGGATGAATTAAGGTTAAGATAATTTGGCTGAATATAGTTTGACAACAAAGCATGAAATTACAGTTAATCTATCATTTAACCAAGATATTGATCTTTTGTTGCAGACCCAGCTAAATATCCAGATGATTACAATATACCACAAACTGCAACAAAGAAATAGACAAATGTTTTGCAATTGATTGACAGAAAAATGAGTCAATGACTAGCAAGGAAGACGATGACCGCTTTACCAGGATTGAAGTCATCTTGCAGATCCAAGCTCCCTCTCCTCAATGATGGTCTCCAATGAAGGCCTCCTTGACCTACAACTGCTCAACCTACAATAGCTCGTCTCCATACTCACCATCACACCCGACTCGAAGATTCATACCCTACAACTGCTCAACCTAAACCAATCCTCATAAATCGGTGACCCTACAACTCAATAGTATCAACTACTTCGACTAGAGTTGCGCGAAAAGGCTCTTATCTGGGTAAGATCACGAAACTCTTCGTATGAACATAGGTAACATCATTTTCCATTACCTAAACCAAAGCTCTTACAGGTTGAACAATTGTATGAAGACCAACGCAAACTATCTGCATATGAACAAATTGACAATCGTTGTGCAGAAGTGCTCATAGACTTTGATATCATTATTAGCAAACAAAGGTATACAGAACTGCGATTCTATTATACACGAAATTGATGGTAAATAAATTGGTAATAATGGTGCAGAGAGCTACCGGCTGAGGTGAAGGCCACGGTGTGCACACTGATCTTTGTAGCTTCAAGATACGGCGAGTTGCCGGAGTTACACAAGGTCAGGAAACTATTTAAGAAATGGTGGGGAGATGAGCTTATTTTAATTATGTTAATCTACTACTTGGAAATCTTGTTAACCCATTGATTATGGGTATCCTAACGTTTAATCCAATTTCTGATGATGCAAAGAAGCTTCAACTCATTAGTGAAATTGTTAAAGATCATAATGTTATCATAGGGTCTGAAAGCAATGTATAGAAGCTTCTGCTCATCAGTAAAGAGGTAAGAGTTAATATATAACTAAACAAGGGATTGTAATGTAATTTTTTATGTTGATCAAAATACTGAACAAATTTAAACTGTTATACAGGACAAGCCTGATGAATCTGAGGGTTATAGGTATTTGGAATCGGAAGACACGCCCGACGAGATCAGTCCCTGCCCACAGGGTACACCATACTCGAGCATCCCTTACACGTATAAGAACATACATGTCAAGATGGAGAGTCACGGAGAGTTGTCGTCAAGGACATCTTCGGAGGGTACAAATCATAATCAAGAGGAAGAAATTCTCTATTTAGACAATATCAATAAGAGACTATAGTCACCACCGCCACCTTATACGATCCGTCCAAAAACCAAAAGGGTCAAACTGTAAGAGCAATCAGATGACTATAGCAATCAAAGGAATTCGATCCAGGGTTTTGATTAATTATCACAATGTAGTCTTATTTTACCATTCTTTTCACAACTGATAAAAATCTCAATAGTATCAAATATTATTTCAACAAGCACTCACGACGGCAACACAATCAATCACATACCAATAACATAGAAGATCCTCAAACTATTCGCAGTGAAGCATGATTCTCATCCGGTTAATTTACTTGTAATGTTGAGTATTAAAATCGGGTAACTACGAATTTGAATAACCGAGGGGAAGTTGAATATGTAACGTTGAATATTAAAATGGGGTAACAACGAAGTTGGGTAACCGAAGTAAAGTTGGATATGTAACGTTAGGTATTAAAATCGGATAACAACGAAGTTGGGTAACCGAAGTGAAGTTGGATATAGAACATTGAGTATTAAAATCGGGTAACCGAAGTGAAGTTGGATATAGAACGTTGGGTATTAAAATCGGGTAACAACGAAATTGGGTAACCGAAGTGAAGTTGGATATAGAACATTGAGAATTAAAATCAGGTAACAACGAAGTTGAATAACCGAAGTGAAGTTGGATATAGAACGTTGGATATTAAAATCGGGTAACAACGAAGTTGGGTAATCGAAGTGAAGTTGGATATGTAACGTTGGTATTAAAATCGGGTAACAACGAAGTTGGGTACTCGAAGTGAAGTTGGATATTTAACGTTGGGTATTAAAATCAGGTAACTAATGTTTGGTAACCTAAGTTTGGTACACGATAGAGGTTGGATATTAAAAGTTGAGTATTACCTATTTAAATGAATGATTCCTTTACATATAGAAGGTGTATACTTAGCGCCATATAAATAACCTACACACTCTCTGTTCACCTAATAAAAAAAAATGCACATTTACTTAATTCAGCCTATTATTTTTCACACCTATTAAGATATATTATATAAGAACAAAAGAAAATAATAAATGTAAAATCCAATTTTCAAGAATATTAAATGTATAGTTTTTATTTTTACAAAATTCAAACATTAAATTAATTTACATGGACACTTTTTTTTTTAATACTATGGACAGTTTTAATGAAATGAAAGTAGTATTACTTTGTAAATTATAAACGATTTTTATAATAAGTTTGTAACGAATAACACGTTACATTAACCTTTTCCGACACTCTAATCTTTATGTTACGAATATTTTTCTTAATTTTACTTTGGTATTTATTGTGCCAGCTAATTCAATGCTGTTATTATTTTCTTTAAAATAATTCAAAATAATAAAATTTTACTTATTCATAAAAATAATATAAGAATAAATAAAATGAGGAGTATAATAAAGACTCAGGGTGCCTTGCATTACTACAAGTGAATTTGGTAGTAGTTCAGAAAAAACCTCTTCCTTGTTCTCACAAAAAAAAAATTCAATTAGGGTGATTTTTATCTGTATTTTTTGGGAAGTATGGTTTCGAAACTATTTTTCATGCTTCTCATCCAAACAATGTTACCTTCCGCTTTGTTTCCTACTCAAATTCGGAATATTGGTGAAGGTCGCGGTAGATTTTGCGAAAGTAACCCCGATGACCTAAAATTTCCGATAGATTTGAATTTGCCATTACTCAAAAAGAATCATGACGATGAAGAGGTACTACAAAAAATGTCTCGTAATTTTCACTTTCATTTGTTTTTGTCTTGTATTCATGGTCTATTTGCATTCAATTGATTGTTTTCGGTTTTTTTTCTTGCGAGGCCGACCGTTTAAATGATTATTATTCTAAAAAGAGTAGTATTTTGGATGATATATTTGTCAGGAAAAGGAAATACAACCAGGTCGTCCGGAAACAAGTGATGCGATTATTGTCGATGTGTGTGAAGAGAAGAAAAACTTGGAGTTAAGTTTATGTTGTGGTGATCAATCGCCGTCTTCTTTCTCAAATGATTCAAAACCATCATCCTTAGTTGTTAACCCTAGCAACGACGGAGAGAGTGATCACAATGGTTTAAATGATGGTGTCGGTGGTGGTGATGTTAAATGTCGGAACGGAGTAGCTAGCAAACAAACCGAGGAGTTAGACGCCTATTTAGTTGTGATGGGTTGCAGCCGTTGCTACATCTATTGCATGGTGTCCAACACAAAACCAGAGTGTCCCCGCTGCAAAAACAAAGAATTGATTGATGTTAGTAAATCTTCCCCGAAAAAGGAGTAGTAAAGTTTTCGTGTTTAAGAAATGTGCTCCAAATTAATCATAAATGTCGTTAGCATCAAATTATATGTTTATGGTTGTCAGTTGTGACTAATAATGTGTATTTAGTACACTGCTTGATGCATATGTAATTTGCTGGATACATATGTAATTGGATGCACTTTATTATTACTATTTAATTTTTAATCGTTGAGAATTATTATTATGAGTCTTGTTGATAAGTATGTGACGTCTCATGTCACGTTGGATCTTATTTTATACTCTATCATTTGATCTAATTCATTGTGTTCAATCCCAAATAAATGCTCCATCTAGTTCTTAATTTCTTGTAATTAGCATTATAGATTTATAATAATGATTCATAATAAAATTATTATTATTATTACCCCCTTCATTTCTCAATAGATGTCATTAGGGTAAAAAACACTCTAAAAAGTAGAAATTATAATATTTAATGATGCTTCATAATTTTTAAAAAAGGTATAAAAACGATAGTAGAATGTCGAAAGTTGTATGAGAAGAGATGAAATATTGGTTTGAAAATACAAACAATAAATAAAAAGGTATATAGTTGGAATTATATTTATAGAAAGTTTGAGTATTAATAACACCCATAGTGTCAAATATTATGAAACAAAATTTTATAGTTCAAATGACAAGTATTGAGAAACAGAGAGAGTAATGTTTAAACATTACATAAATAGAATTTTATCGACTTTTCATTTATTATTTATATTTTTAAATATAACTCTCACGTTCTAATATTATTTCGTACAAACTATCAAAGTTATTGCACATCAATAAATATTATAATTTCTACTTTTAGTTTTCTTAATATGTGTTTTTTTTAATTATTTTAATGTCAATGATTGAAAAAGAGAGGGTATTATACATTTAAAAAGTTGATGAGAAAGTAATAAAATTGAGAATATTTAAATTAAATATTAAAAATACTACATTAAGTATTATTAAGACCAGTTTCCAACATAATTGCGTTTAACAAGATGTTGTTTTCAAGAAAGGATATATTAGGTGCATTTACTCCGATATATCACAGCCAATGCATTTTGATTATTCAAATTTGAAAATGTAATAATACTTAAAAAAGGAAAACAAATAATGTATTGGTTTACCGTTTAGATTAGCTGGAATAAGCGATGATATTCATTAGAGATTTTCCACTATGGGGATGAGGATATGGGGTCCCACCCTGACACCAAATTTCCGTTATTCTTAGGAAACATGTGAAAATTCATAGTGAAAAAATCTTGTGGGCTTTTGATGGTAAACCATAAACCAACTCCACACGATGTAAAATTGTTTTCATAAATAAATGTATTTCAACGGTTTTTATTAAATGTTATGTCGTTTATTAAAAATATTTTTTTTAATCAAAGATATTGGTCGCTTATTATTCATGGATGTCTCCTTGGAAAATTGATCATATAATTTCTAATATTTCTGTCATGCTTTCTTCATTTTTTCAAATTCGTGTATCTCATATCTTCAGGAAAATCAACGGCCTCGCGGATAAATAGTCTAATATGGGCTATCATTCCTCCTCTTCCGGTGTTTTTTTTTTATGTAGATTGATGTTTTCATCCGAAAGGTGTGTAACGTCTAGACGTTGATCATGTTATTTTCTCATTCCTTTGTTGTATATAAAAGAGCGTACTATTTATGGATGATCAAACCACCACACTGAATTGTACGAGAAAAACTCATACAACCCAAGCTTAGACATTAGTGTAATGGGTGACTATTTAAATGTCCATATACACATCTTCTCAATTTAAATGCTCAAATTATTTTTACATTTTAAAGTAATGACATGTTTTGATTAGAGACTCTCATACTACAAACAAAAGTTGTGTGCATACAAACGAACATGCGCGATAAGACAAACTTCAGTACATACTAGTGACATTTCTTCTAAAATAAATTGCTAATATGAAAAGTAGTTCACAGACCTTATGTACTAGGCTTGCAATCTTCTAATCTACTATCTCCGATAGATACGATACTTTGTGTAGCCTAATTAGAGTTAAAGCGTGAGCCTTAAGTCTTGCAAATAAATATAAGACTCGTTGTAGTAGAGGGGGTCAGGATCAAACACGGAAAATAAAATGTCTTGCTTTAACGAATTGATTAAGAAACCAAAATCAAAGATATAAGATAAAACAAATATATACAAAACATTCAGAACACAAACAAAAACTAGAAACCGAAAGCAGAGGAGTCTGGTCAACCGATCTAGTCTGGTCGACTGGGGTAAAGCTTCAAGTTTAAAACTCAAAGTCAATGTATAAATAACTAGAGATGAAGTCTGAGCGAAACCTCGAAGTTTGAAATATCCCTTGCCCAACCTCCCTCACAAATATTGATCGACTACTTCGTAAAACAATTTATAAAACATAAGGGAAAGAAAGGAGAAGGTTTTGATCTTTCAAAAACTCAAAATCAAATGGTAGAAAGGATAAAGATAAAATGACAAGGAACAATCAAATAAAGCAATTCTAGAATCCAAATTACCACATCCTTCGAATAATAGATCTCAACTAGCAATTCCGAAATATTGAAGGTAAGTTAGAGTTATGTAAAAGACAACCTCGTTTAATTGTCGTGGTAAGGTCTTTACATGGTGACATCATTTATTCATGCATGGTTTTAGTTCTTAGATCCATGCATTTCATGTCTCCTTTCTTATATTTTGCGTTTATATAGTGTAGAAAACATTCATATGGTGTCCACTTCGGTTTATTTGGGTTTTCATGTATTTGAGGTCATTTATGGCGCATTTCTGCTTGAATATGAGAGTTTGATCTTCCTTGAGGTGATGAGATACATATATTGTAGCATCTTACATGACTAAGGATTGAGGAATCAAGTAGCACAATATACCCTTGTACCACCTTGTAAAAGTCCAAAGTGTAATGCCCAAAAATTTTAATTTCCGGGAAACGCTACTCTCGTTACCAAATTTAACCGAACAACCGTTTGCTACCGGTTCAAGCTTTAAAACTAGGGGTGTAAATGGGGCGGGGATTTCCCGAAATTCATGGGTATTACCCGTCATGGGGACGGGGATGGGGAAATTTTTGATTACCCGCTTGGGGATGGGGATGGGGATGAAGATAGGGGTATTCGCCCCACTCTCCGATCTGTACCCGAACCCGCCGGGGAACTCGATGGGATCCCCGTTGGGGAACCCGATGGGATCCCTGTGTAACACCCCAAATCCGTAGGACTCGGAGTGCTACTGGGCTAGGATCTCACAATGGATCCTGACCCTAGCCTGACAACAACTTCACTGAATCTTACAACAAGGCACCAATAGATTAAAACAAAACATAGAAACTGATATATATACATGTCAAAAGGATGATACAGAGTACTGCTGAGTACAAAGTCAAACTGAAATCCGTACAATAATGATAAACCCAAATCCCACGAATACGCCCAGTGTACGGAACCCTCAGCAGATCACCCCTCTGGATCACTCTACAGCTTTCCTAACCTGCAAAGGATCTACAACACGTATAAAACCGTTAGCTAACTATACACATATATAAGAAGATGCTAGAGCACAAATACACATCAATAATATTAACACATCATCATGATATCACACATTTACCCGGTTTATTATCTTTAATAAGTTAAATCACTCAATCGTATAAATAGATGTATATGAAGATATGTGACACGGGGAATATAATCCCCGCCTCTGAGTACTCTAGCCAGCTGGAGTAGTATCAGCACACCTCCTGTGTACCCTATGGGAGTGGTGAGGGTCCTTCCCGTATACTAGATCTGGCCTGACTACAGAGAACCTCCCAGACTCCACTACGGGATGAAAGGGAAAGGTTATCACGGCCACTACAATGGGCGGTCAATATAACATAGGTCGGTGACCATAATAACACATGCTATAAAGCATATAACACACACACCACTCAAGCATACATCCAATATAAGGATAGTAGCTAAGTAAGTCCTACGGACTTACCTCGATCTCAGAAGTAACTCGCTACGAACAACTCTCAGAAACGTCCACTCTAAGCTGGAGGACAACACAGCCTATACAAGGCACACGTATATATATATCAATCTACTATCACAGAAAGGGGTCACACCTAGACCCAAGGGATCATATCCAACTCGTAAACTCAAGGCTGTAACCGGCATACCTATAACATACTCATCATAAACCGATACCTAGCATGGTACTAAGTTCCTCATACTAGAAAGGAAAGGAACTACCTAACTATAGGTAGTCTCGGGACAAGACGCACCTGCGTGAACTAAGGACGTAGGGGCGGAAGAGATCACCCGCAGGCGCGGCAGGTAGAAGCCGCAGGGGCGGTGACAAGGCTGCAGGCTAACACAGGCACGGCGCTGGCGCGGGCGCGATGGCACGGTCTCCGCAGGGGCGGCGGTTTCCAGGCGCGGGGGCGGCGACAGTGCAAAATGCAATCTCGCGGCTCCTCTTTAGCTCTTCACGTGATCAACTCACGTCTTCTCTCCATCACAATCACACACAAGCCATAACATACACATTCAGACATCACCCTACCATTCATACAACTAATCCTAAGCTAAAGAGATTGAATCAAAGAAAAGAGAAGAAGAACAAAGAGTAGGGAGCTTACCACAATTGTGGTTAGCTAAAGGAACAATCACCAACACTCTTACTGGCTTCCAAGCACAACAACACTCCTCAAAAGCATCATCATCATCAAAGCCACAACAATCTCTCCCAAAACCAAGGAGAAACAAGAACAAGATCAAAGAAGATGAAGGAGAAGCAAGAAGGACGTGAGGGAAGCTGGAACATGGAATGAAATGGAACCCTTGCTCAGCAAGATAAAACGAAGAAGTAAGGGTGAAAGGTAAAGCACGGTCAAAAGAGTCAACAAAGCTGGCTGCAGCCGCCGGAAACCGTAGGAGCGGTTCCATGAGCCGCAGGGGCGGGAACCCGCAGGGGCGGCAGTCAGGCCTGCGGGTGCGGTAAGGCCAATCTCGGCCAAGCCAAACTCGGCTAAGGACCAAGGCTCGGTCCGAAAGAAAAGGGCTCTCACATCTCACCCCCTAAAAACTAGTTTCGTCCCGAAACTTGCAAAGTCCTGAAACCACTCAGGCTCAAAAGCCGAGGTAAAACTCTTTATAACCTCAAGCATAAGCATGGAGGAACTCATCCACTCCAGCAGCAAACTATACTATCCAAGGCCTAGAGGAAAACCATCTCTATCCAAACTATAAACGTATCACAAGGCATAGAGGAATCACATCTTTAGCCGTATCAGAACCATAACAGAAAGGCATGGAGGGAGAACATCTCCAGCACTACTATGTCCATCAAAATAGCATGGAGAAAAGAACCATCTCCAGCTAAACCTATCATATCACAATAACATGGAGGAAAGAACCATCTCCAGCTATAAACAAAAATCATACTAGCATAACAAGATCTAACAAGATCATAATCACATCAAAGCTAGCATGAAATAAACACATCATAGCATATAAGCATATAAGCAGATAAGACTCACCAAGCTTGTACTAAAATCTACTCGGTGATCCTACTGGTGCACCTATCTCGGCATAGAACTCTGGATAGTTCCTCTGGATACTATCCTCAGTCTCCCATGTAGCCTCCTCGGGTCCTCGTCTTTGACCACTGTATCCTCAACATGGGAATGTCCTTGGAATGCAGGCGTCTCATACCTCGCTCTAGGGCTTCAATAGGATGCTCAACAAACGTGTGGTCCGGCTCAACCACCAAATCCTCATAACTCACAATGTGACTCGGATCTGGTATGTACTCCCTCAGCTGAGACACGTGAAACACATGGTGAACACCCTCTAAACTCGGAGGCAAGGCTAATCTGTAAGTTGCGCTCCCAACCCGATCCAGAATCTCGAATGGTCCGACATATCGGGGACTCAACTTCCCCTTAATGCCAAAATGCCTAACACCTCGTGTCGGGGACACTCTCAGCCACACATGGGCTTCAACTCTGAACTCTAGAGGCCTACGCCTCCTATCAGCATAAGACTTCTGACGGCTTTGTGCAGTCAGCATACTCTCTCTGATCAATGCTACTCGAGCCATATCATCCTGAATCTGATCAGGTGCTAAACCACTGATACTACTCTGCTCATCCCAGCATAACGGGGTACGACATCTCTGTCCATACAATGCCTCATATGGGGCCATCCCAATAGATGCATGCCAGCTGTTGTTGTAGTAGAACTCAACAAGTGGGAGATGATCCGTCCACACCTGTCCCCAATCCAACACACAAGCTCGCAGCATATCCTCCAGGGTCTTAATGGTCCTCTCTGACTGACCATCTGTCTGAGGATGAAACGTAGTCGTGAAGTGCAAACTCGTCCCTAGGGTAGTCTGAATCTGCTGCCAGAATCTCGAGGTAAATCGTCCATCTCGAGCTAATCTGCTCACCGGCCACGTCTCCCTGATAGGAATGAAACGTGCCGTCTTCGTCAATCTGTCTACTATGATTCAGATGATATCAAAACTCCAGCTCGATCTCAGCCCAATAACAAAATCCATGGTGACGTCCTCCCACTTCCTCTGTGGAACAAGAAGTGGATGGAGCTCGCCTCCAGGTCTGAAATGCTCTTTCTTGACCTGCTGGAAGGTCGCACACTGTTCCACAAATCTGGCCACATCGGGCTTCAGCTCTCCCCACCAGTATATACGTCTCAAGTCCTGATACATCTTACTCGTACCCGGATGTACAGAGTAAGGTGTACAGTGAGCCTCCTGTAAAATCCTCTACCTTAGCTCTGTATCAGCGGGTACACAAACGCGACCGTGGCGCCTCAAAACTCCATCTGCTCCAAGCATAAACTAGGGTGCCTCATCTCGAGACATCCTATCTCTGATCTTCTGTAAAGTCGGGCAAGTCTCCTGTTTCTGTCGGATCTTATCCAACAGATCAGGAAGTACCTCAAGAGTACGCAGCTGGGCATCCTCATTAGGAAACTGGATGTCCAACTCTAACCAGATCAAGTCTCTCTGTAGCTGAGACTGTATCGTCAATCTCGCAATCGCCTGCTCTCGAGGCGTCTTCCTGCTCAGGGCGTCGGCGACAACGTTCGCCTTCCTTGGATGGTACAGAATCTCCAGATCAAAATCCTTGATCAGCTCGAGCCACCTACGCTGGCGGTTATTCAATTCCCGCTGCGTGAAAATGTACTTCAGACTCTTATGGTATGTGAAGATCTGACATGTAGCACCATACAGGTAATGTCTCCAGATCTTCAGTGCATGAACTACCGCTGCCAACTCCAGATCATGAGTCGGGTAGTTCTCCTCATACGTCTTCAGCTATCGAGACACATAAGCAATCACCCTGCCTCTCTGCATCAATACACATCCCAAGCGTAGCTTGGATGCATCACTGCAAACCACAAAATCCTCAGTACCATCTGGTTGTGCCAAAATAGGAGCAGAAGTCAAACGCCTCTTCAACTCCTCTTCAACTCTGCCTGCACTGATCAGACCACACAAATCTGGTAGTCTTCCTCAGCAAACTCGTCAGTGGACGGGCAATCACAGAAAATCCCTCCACAAAGCGTCTGTAATAACCGGCTAGGCCAAGGAAACTACGTACTTCCTTGCCGTTCGTCGGTGTAGTCCATGCTGCTACTGCCTCAATCTTCGCTGGATCCACCTTGATCCCCTCAGCTGAAACCAAATGACCAGTAATGCTACCTCTGGCATTCAAAACTCACACTTAGAGAACTTAGCATAAAGTTCTCTATCCCGCAAAACCTGCAATACAGTCCTCAAATGTCATGCATGCTCCTCACTGCTACGAGAATATACCAGAATGTCATCTATGAAAACCACCACAAACTGATCCAAGAATTCGATGAAGATACTGTTCATCAACTCCATAAAGACGGCCGGGGCATTCGTAAGCCCAAATGGCATCACTACAAACTCGTAGTGGCCATATCTGGTCCGGAATGTTGTCCTGTGCACATCATGCTCCCTCACCCTCAACTGGTGATACCCGGAACGCAGGTCAATCCCGGAGAACACAGTCGCTCCCTGTAGCTGATCTAACAAATCATCAATGCGCGGCAGTGGATACTTGTTCTTGATGGTCACCTTGTTCAGCTCTCTGTAATCTATGCATAACTTCAGTGATCCGTCCTTCTTCCGTACGAAGAGGACAGGTGCTCCCCATGGGGACACACTAGGGCGAATAAAGCCCTTCTCAGCCAACTCCTCGAGTTGCTTCTTCAGCTCCAACATCTCGACAAGCGTCATCCGGTATGGGGCCTTTGAGATGGGTCTCGTACCAGGCTCTAACTCGATACTGAAATCCACACTCCTCTGAGGCGGCAAACTAGACGGCTCAGCAAATACATCTGCAAAATCACAGACCACTAGGATATCCTCTAATGCTGGACTCTCCCCTCCTTCATGGCATAACACCAGAAGGCCTCACAACCCTGTGCAATCAGTCTCGCATCTCGTATCGCACTGATAACCATGCCGGATTTTCCAAGGTCCCAACCTTGGAAAACCTCTATCTACCCGTATCGCACTCATAGTCCTCATCTGCTCATAACTGGTAACCTGTACCCGTACAGATCTCCACCAGTGTTGTGTCAAATCTTTGAACAGAGTCTGTACTAACTCAATTTGTCTATCCGCTGGACATCTAATGGACTCCAGAGCTGAGTCCACATGTCCAATCCAAAGCTCAACCTCTAACCCACCTTCCTAGAGAAAGGGGGTACTCCCATATGATGAAAAGCCTTCAACCAAGTATCTGGTCGAGGCCCTCTATGCTCCTCTGTAGCTCTAGCAGTCTCAGCAGCAGGTGCCGGTGCAGCTGGCACCTGAGTAACCCCGTGGGATCTCCAAATGATCCCTCTTGTGCTGGCAGATCAGGGGCACGTCTACCTGCTCTGGCAGCCTCCTCAACTCGTCTGATATACTCACGGAAGGCTGGTCCCTCCATAGAGACACGATCCGAGTCATCTGACTGGACTCTCTGGGATCTTTGTCTCTCAGCTGCCCCGTTCCCCAGTGTCTGAAACGACGCTCTCAACAACATCCTCGTGAGTCTCCTCCGCTGCACGTGTACCACCAACGGGAATCTTACCCCGTCCTCTACCTAAAGGGGTCTACCTCTACCTCGTCCAGCTGCAGGTAAGGCTCTAATCTGAACCATCTGCAGAGGACGTAAAGCTAACTTAGAAGGCTATAAATATGTCATATGTAAAGATATATACAAAATCAATCACAACAGAATATCTATATATATATATGCTGTCGAGATCTTCAGAGGGGCGATGGCTCACGTACACACTATATCATAAATATTTGTACTCATTTCAAAACCAAAACCTTTTGAAAAGTCAGACCCCTTTCGGGTTTTGTTTATTTATCTATTCGACCTTTATCGTAGATTGCAAGTGCCATTGTTGTCAACCTAAGGCTCTGATACCAACTTTGTAACACCCCGAATCCTCGAGGCGCTACTGGGCTAGGATCTCACAATGGATCTTAACCCTAGCCTGACAACAAGTTCACTGGATCTTACAACAAGGCACAAATAGATTAAAACCAAAACATGAAACTGATATATATAAGTATCAAAAGGTGATACAAAAGTACCGCTGGGTACAAATAAACATAACTGTACATAAAAAAGATCTCATATCCCACGATAACGCCCAGTGTACGGAGCCCTCAGCGAATCACCCCTCTAGATCACTCTGCAGTTCTCCTAACCTGCAAAGGATCTAAACTATAAAACCGTTAGCTAACCATACACATATATAAAGAGATGCAGAAGCACAATCACACATCAGAGAATAATAAACACCTCATCATGCTATCACACATTTACCTAGTTTATTATCTTTATAACGTCAATCGCTCAAATCGTAAATATAGATGTATATGAATATATGTGACACGAGGAATATAATCCTCGCCTCTCCGTGCTAATGCCTACTGGAGTGTCATCTGGGATCACTTCCCGTGTACCCTAAGGGGGTGGAGACAGTGTCCGTCCCGTGAACCCAGATCGATCCGCATAGAACTTTCCATCCAGCGGGATGAAGGGCAAGTTGTCACAACCCTACATGGGCAGTCACTAAACCATAGGCCGGTAATAAACGACATCACATGCTAACAAACATATAACACACACCACTCATGCATACATCCAATATAAGGATGGTAGCTAAGTAAGTCATATGGACTTACCTCAACCTCAGAAGTAGTCTCAACCACGATCAACTCTCAAACACGGTCCACTCCAATCTCTGGAGGACAACACTGCCTAACAACAAGGCATAACAAGATATCAAACTCCTATCCATCAACACACCTAGACCCAAGGGATCCATAAGGATCATATCCTAACTCATAAACCTCAAAGCCATAACCGGCATAAATGATATCATACTCATCATCATTCTAACCTTAAACACGTACCTAGCATGCTACTAACCCGCTCATACTAGGAAAGGAAATGATCATACTACTCTAAGTAGATCATGTACAAAACGCACCTGCAGAACGGAAAAACGCAGGGGCGGAACAAGGTAAACCGTAGGCGCGCGACGCTCGGCCGCAAGGCGCGGTGACAGTGGCCGCAGGCAAGCGCAGGCGCTGTGACACGGGCTCCCGCAGGGGGGCGGCGGCTTCTAGGCGTGGGGACGGCGACAGTGCAGAATGTGATCCCGCGATTCCTCTTCGACTCTTCACGTGATCAAATCACGTCTTCGTCATGCCATAACCACACACATACATACGCAAACACGTTCCAACATCAACATTCAACCAAGCACATCTAATCCTAAGTTATAGAGGAGGAAGCAAAGGAAGAAAGAAAGAAGAGAAGAACCAAGACTTACCTACTACTGTGATCAATCAAGGAAAAGAACAGAAAACACTCTCAGCTGGCATCTGAAGCTCAGCAACAATGCAAAACATCAAGCTCTACCAAAGCCACACACAAACTCTATCAAACTCCAAGGAAAACTCAAGCAAGATCAAAAAGGAGGAAGGAGAAGCAAGAAGGACGTGAGAAGCTGGAAAGGAAATGAAGATGAAAACCTTGCTCAGCAAGGTAAGAAGAAGTAAGGAAGAGAGTAAAGCACGAGTCAACCGGTCAACAAAGCTGGCTGCAGCCGCAAGAAACCGCAGGGCGGAAAGCTACATGAGCCGCAGGGGCGGCTAAGGCCAAAACGGCTCCAAAAGATTAAGGCTCTTACAAAAGGTACTCCAAGTATGAAAGACACGACTAAACATAACAACAACCAATCTCTAGGACGAGTAAGTTTAACAATAAAAAGTAAATTGCAGAATTAAATAACCGAAATAAATAACCATACACCCGATCCTTGCACGGAAACCCGGCTGGCCACTTCACTCTCGATCTCTCGTAGAGATCTAACCTGCATCATCTAACAACACGGTAAAAAACCGTTAGCTACAATTCTAATACTAAAGTGTCACTAGAGCACAACACACACAAGGGGATATAGCATAAATCACTCAACATGCACACACAGATCCCGGTTTATTATCGTTTCATTACGTGACTTGATCCATTCTATTTTCCATCTTATCTTGTCACACAGAGTCTCCCGACTCCTGCCCCCGTCCCCGTAAACAGTAGGGCTGGTGTATGTACTTCTTCCCGTATACCTATTGGACTGGTCGCGGGGCAATCCTCCAGCACAATCGGCCCGGGCCGACGGTTACGGCACGTTATAATACACTTGTGCCTTACTTAACAAAAATACAGTACAATGGTCAAATCCGTTCGTTTTATTTCACAAGAATATAACACACACCACTCTAATGCACACTCAGTATAAAACGGTAACTAAGTGAGTCCTACGAACTCACCTTATCAGTACTAGTCTCAATGTCTCGCGATCTTGCCAGTCAGAGATCTGATTATCCTGTTCCACATTTATCCATCCTTAGAACTCATTCACCCTTAACACTACTCGACTTATCATTCGAGTCAATCAGGGTATGATATCTAACATCGATACCTTGACTTTTTAAATCTACGTCCTAGGCTTACGAACCTAGACGTTCATCTCAAGTTCTCTTATCATTAGCACAGTCGTTCCATTGTAATCCCGCTATCTCGGAATTCTGTATTTCATCTAACGTTATCGATCGTCTTAATTATTCATAGCTCTTATTCCACTCCACTAACATAGTCCTTCTAAACTAGTTCCAGTTCTAATTCCAATCATGCTATCACCTCATTTTCCAAGATTCGTTCCAACTACAAATTTTCCGGGCATACTAAGTTTACTATCAATATTTCACATTAACATTCATACTTAAACTTAAATAAATAAATAATTATAATTTATAAAATTATTTTATATTTGGAACTTAATTTAACGGGAATTACATTACGGATTAATAAGTTCGGTTCATACCGGGATCGGAATAGTAGCAAGCAACCGTTCAAAACTCGTTGGCTCCAGAATGGAGTGGGCTGCGTTCCAAGGTAAATCCCGAGGTCACAGGTTCGACTCCTGCAAGCCTCATGCTCCACAATTAAACTCACTGCTCTGGTCTTGGGTTCGATGCTTCTGAGAAAACAAAACATGCCCACCCAATTTCAACTTTCTGAGGTAAAACACAGAGTACGTTATACCTCTCATCGTGAAACCGATGATAGTATCGTCGAGGAGGAGGTGCTTACCATCCTCATGGTCGACACCGGTTCGGGGGAGGAGATCAAGGCTGCGTCTATGATGCGTCTCGTCGAGGTCCCTGCTGCCTGTGGCGTCGAGGAAAGAGGCCAGAGTGGTGATCGACATCTGGGCAGGGAGAGGTCACTGCATAAGGGAAGAAGAGGAGAAGGAAGCTAACGAGGGAGGCGAGGTGGCTATCCAACGGTACTCACGTGAGGGGGAGACAGCGAGAGGGAGGTCCCGTAACGGCGACTTGAGTTCGGTGCAGAGAGTGCAGAGGAAGGCTAAGGCGGAATTGCAGGGCGTAGTCAAAGAAGCTTGGTCAAGGGTGATCGTGGCTTTCCTCTAGGCGTGACGTGTCGTGGTGAGCAGGGAGTATGTGCAAGGTACTCCTCGATGTTCCTGGAGGCGAGGTGGAGGACAGAGGTACTGCCGGTTTGGAAAAGGAGCGTGCCACGGGTCACAGTGACGGAAAAGGTTCGGGTGAACTGTCGAGAATGAAGAATGGCGTAACGACTGATTTCCACCGCTTCTAACGTACGTCTTCAATCCGGCCGTAACGCTCTTCTTCAATGGAGCGTAACCGTCGTTGATGAGGGAGGGAGACAGCGCGCAGAAACGGCTCTCTAGTTTGATACGAAGATACCAGTAGCTCCTCAGTGTTTGGCCCAAATAAAATGGACACAACTTGGGCCCAAAATAAACAGCCAACTGGCCGGTTCGTATGTCTTCTAAAAAGAAACAATTCCACGGTCTGGTTTGGTTCAAATTTAAAAAGCAAAGGGATCCGGATTGGGTGTGTTTGAGTTATATAAACGTCTTCAATTCGGTTCTCGGTTAAAATCACTTAATTAACTTAAATTAAAATAATTTCAACTACCGGAAAAATATTCAAATTTTCCGGTTATTACATCAGTCCCCCTTAAAATAAGTTTCGTCACGAAATTTAGGGTGACGTACGGTTAGTTCGAGATAAAGACTTCCGAGTCAAAACTAAATTATTTTACTTCGTATGTATAAGTTTTATTTCAGAATTTTTGAGGAACGTTTGACATGGTTAATTCGAGGTTAAAGTATTGAGATATATATGTGATGTTTAATGCTTTCTTTATGGTTTTTCTTCTTGTATCAAAAGTTCGGGAATCTTTAAAACTCGTTTAAGATCACTAGCGTATCGTATAAGTGGTTAGATGTTTTTCGGAAGTTTAGAGACTCGTTTGACTGTTTTAGAATTTTAAGGAAATTCAGGTCAAAACCGTAATTTCCTTTAAAGTAGGTTTGTGACCTGAATTCCTTAAAATTCAGGTCACAAAATTTGGGTTTACACAAAGCACAGTCGCAACAAGGAATCAAGTAGCACAACATACCCTTGGAACACCTTTCATGTCTGGATAGATCAATTGAAAAAAAGCATTCAAATTGTTTTGATTGAGTGATATTATCATACTCTTGAGTTGGCATATGTTGACAAGCATTGTCTACCTTAGAAATACAAATATGATCAGTCTTTTGCGAGAGCGTGTTGATTCTTTTAAATCTTCTAGAGTGAACTTGGTTTTGGGAAGAAAAAAAAAACATTTGCCTTTACCTCGAGGATTCCTGATTGTCATAGTTTTACTGGTTTTTGTCACCTTTTTGGCTTTTCTGCGAGAGTGTGGTCTTTTGGATCTTCTCCGTGTTTTCTATGTTCTTAATGAGTTTTCACTTTTAACCTTTGTACCCTATTTATTCCTAGTTTTCTGATGTTAGAGGGTGTACATTTTAGTAGGATTTTTTCTACTCGCAACCTTAGTTAGCCGTCACGTTTTCCCTTCACTCGGTTTCGCCAAGAACGCTTTGGCAGCGAATTCCTTGAGCTTTGCTTTTTGATTGTTTATGAATTCAGTTTTTAATATATTATGTTGCTTTGATTCCTTTTTCATGTCTGACTCGTTTTCTTATGATCTAAGGATTGGTTGAACCATATAATGCATTGATTTATAATTAATAAGCATATGTCATTTTAGTAGTTATTATCCAACAACAAGAGGATCCGAACAGCAAAATGTCATCACAAGCAGATCTTTATATTGAGTCTAGGAAATGAGTTCCGGACGTATATACATGAACAGTCTCTTCAAAACATTATAAGTTCAATTATTTTTTATACAATGGTTGTCCTATTCTCTATGTCAATTATATTTGATATCATCATATATCTTCTCTCTAAAAATATTAAGTTATGTTTACAGTTTCAAAATTATTTTATTTAGGATACGATGAAAGAAATGCAATTATTATCAGATGGTACCGACAAACATGATCCTTATTATAAAGTTATCACTAAAGAGGAACATAGCGGACACTTGCGTCTATATTAATGATATGTGACTAAGACCAACTTGAAGGAAAAAGAGGAGAAGTTATCTTTTGTACTTCCGCAATATACATGGAGAACATTGAAGAACATTTTTAGAGAGTAAAAATGTTACATCAAAGATTTGTCTCAACTACAAGCCATCAACCCCGGAATAATCTTGTTTAAATTTCGCAATAAACACGTGGTATGATGAAGCATCTAACTTAGATGGGGGGGCTAACTATTTTGTAGATAATTCATTTGATATTAATACACTTGTTATTTTACAATTTTAGATAAATATCCTTGATTTAAATTACATAAAAGCAGTCCTTGATTGAGTTGGAATTAAATTTACAATTTACGTTCCTATCAAGTCATTTCTGATACGTTTGTTGATTGAAATTTTGAATATATAAATGTGTTTATCCATCAACAGGTAATGAAAAAATGGAAAAGAATGATTCAAATATTATATAAGCAGAAGCTGAAGAAGTCGAAGTTTGTAAGCTGTATACGATCAAGTCACGCTACATAATGATAAGGATAGGGTTCGTAAGCACAACAATTTCTTATTCTCTTTTGTATAAATCAAAGTCTCAATCCACAATTAACCATACACAAACTAAAAAACATGAAAAGTATGAAAGTGAAGAAGCTTGGTGGCGATGATCTCGACTCTGAAGAGGACGACGTGGAGTCGATCGTACGTGAGGCACACTTCGAATCCCGGCTTTTCTTCGAGCCGTCGAGGAAGGAGATGGATACGATCAAGTCTCCGTTCAAGGAGAGCATGGGCGGTGGCGTTGGAGTCGGAGGATCCGTATGCTGATTTCCGAGCTCCATGGAGAGACGCTTAGGGTCATGAAGAAGAGCCAAGACTGGGGATGTTTAGAGGACCTTCTTGGTTGGTATCTTAGTGTAAATCACAGGAATAATCATGGTTACATTATAGTTGCCCTTCATTGATACGCTTCTCAAAATATGTCTTTCGATAATAGATTGATCACATCATCACCATCAGCTACTTCTTTGTCTTGTCATGTAGGTCTTCATCAATTAACCACAAAAACTAACTTGATTTGAATTCATATATTCCTATTGTTTTCGTTCTTTTTGTATTTTATTAGTCTTTCACTTTTGTGTTAAATGTATTGCTCTAAGTTTGCGACATGTAAATTAAATACTTATGTCATATTTATTGAAACGTATGGATGTATGTGTAGGTTTATGGGCGGGTCGAGGTGGATGATTTGTCGGGTGACGAATTTCAATTTACGGCCTCATAGTAAATAAACGATCTAAACAAATGCGAAATAAAATTAATATCTTAACTAACAAGATGCAAAATCAATATTTTTCTCACTGAATTTGGATGTTGTGACTGATTGCAAAGTTTTAGCTCTACGAAACATCTTCGCAAATATTACTTGAACATTTTCAAACTCTAACCACAACAGCAAAAATATCAACTGTTACCCGTTTTCCAATTCCAATTGACGTGAAACGTGAGGGCACTGAGGGGTGTCCCGATCTTTTTTTCGTGTTTAGTTTCTCTGAAAGCCGAAAGTGTATTAGTATTGTGGAAACCTAACCAACAAACTCATTGATCGGGATGAAAACCACTACCTCTATTGACGGGTAGAATTTGAAATTTTCTAAAACTCTTCGTGTATAAATTACAAACTTCGACTCCTCAAGTACACCCTTATGGAATCTACATGACACTCAGATGTGAACACCCTCACTCATGAACCTAGAAGCCAAAGTTTCTTGTGTGTATTGAACGTTTATCCCTCCTTATAGTGTCAAAATAGGCACACTTCATTACAAGCTCTCTGAATTCTTATATAGGCCTAGACAATCCTAGGATATACCATATATATTAGAGATTTCACAAAAATCTACTCTTGATATTCTATTCATAACTACCCTAAAAAAAACATGTAAAATCCAAATATATGATACAAGGAAACTACCGGTCTTCAAATTAAAGAGGCGATTGTGTTGCTAGAAAATCCTATCAAATCATGATTTATCTTCTCTCGTCCATAGTTGATTTGATTCGATTGACGGGTAACGGTAACATTAATCACCGTTCAACTCCAAATTTCCTAACGTGAATCTATAGTGTTCTTGATGGCTATCTGCCATCGTTAAATAAGCATTTAAGGCATCTCCCTTCCAAAAGTGTTTGAGACACTTCAACTTCACTTGACTTGGTCTTCATACATGTAAACTAAGATAAAACACACTCCAAATTTAAAATCCTTAAATTTGTTGTCATCAAAAACTATAGAAGAAACTTGAGCAATCATTTGCAATCAACTATTCTAACACTTTCCCCCTTTTTAATGATGACAAACTTCTTGATAGTTAGAAAAGACGAACTCCGCAAATACACTTTCTTCAGAAATTACTAGGAACAATATAATTTAAGCGCATAATGTAAAAATAAGGAGATACTTTTCATATTCTCCCTTACTTTGACATTCCTTGGTCGTCCCTTATGATATGTATATTTAGAAAATCTTAAGGTAAGGTGTATATTTTCTGATAGCTAAAAAGAAGAACATTTTTGTTTAACGTTTTGACATCATCTAAGATGTTAAGTTAATGGCAGAGAAACCAAGGTAATTTTCACTTTCTATGATAGTATTACATGTATCAATATCTATAGGATCTAACAGAAAAAAAAAAGCCTTTAAGGTATAATAAAAAGGTACATTATGTAATTCCACAAAAAAGAAAAATAAAAACAAAAATATTTCTTAATTATATTAGATGGGAGTCCAGTGGGAGACAGGGCTGGGCGAGTACGGGCTGCCGCCCAGCCCAATCCAAAACAAAAGTATAGAATTAGCCTTATTTTTTTATTGTTTTTTAATTACTCTTCTTTTTATTTATATTGTACTTTGGAATTCATTAATTGTAAACAACTTTTCCGTATTTTGCTCCTGCAAATTTTGGATGTGATGTGACTAATGAGTCAATGACTAGTTTGTGCAGACTTTAGTATATTTTTTTAATTGTGTTAGGTCTATGACTCTATAACATCTAATTTTATAATTTAACCCTAATTTCTTTTTGTTCACTTTCACTATCCATGGTAACAATAAATTAGTTATCTTATTATTAATAAATCCATAAATGTACTTGTATACTTTTTTGATTTAGAATAGTTTGTAAAGTTACCAACTTTGTAAGATAGTAATTAATATTTCTACACGTGTATGATAAATTAACTTTTAATATTTAAAAATTATTGGATTTATTTCTTTTTAGCATAATATAAATGTATTAGATAGCAAGTGAGAACCTTAAAACTTATCTAGACTAAATAAATAACAATCAATCATCTCCCAACCATAATAAAAATTTTTTAGTAGTGGTTCAATAAAGCTAATTCATTTTTAAACATTTAATCATTTGAATCAAAATGTTAAAATTTTATTCAATTATTTTTATCTCTTGAGTGATTTTAATTTGAATGTGAATATATATATATATATATATTCCTTTGTATATTTGCTTTAAAATTTTTCGTCCATCCTTAAATAGTTCCTGGCTCCACTCTTGGACGGAAAGGAGAAATAGAAATTGATGTTTGAGCATCCTACATCTTCATCTTTCTATGAGCAGAGGAAGGAGGTTGGCTATAAGAAAAGAAAGAGACTTTAAATGATCACATGTAATACTAGAGGAGGAAAGGGTTGCATGAAAGAAAAAAATGGATGAAGCAAGAAGAATTAAAGATTTTTTTGTTTATAAGTTAGTGGGACTTATTTTTCAGCGCATAACTAAACACTTTATTATGAGTTATAATTTTAAGTTATTGGGCCTTTATAAGTTAGTTTCAACCCAAGTTATTTTTTTTGTCAAGTTTTGAATTATTGTAGATCCGATAGAGAGGGTTTCTAGATAGAATTTTTGAGCATCTACACGCCTACAAAGGCTTCTCTTGAACGATATTTTTGAGAACCTTGAACTTAAATACGATTTGCACCTTTCGTTTGTTTCTTCCGACGTGGCAATGAGAGAGTGATGTCTCGTTCAACCTTTCAACGTGGATAGCAAGCGAGTAGACTCGAGAAACAGATATTGACTTATAGGTACCAGTCAGGCCAATGAGGATTTGCCTCGCCCTCGTTACCGATGGAGGAGAGAGTACTACGGAAACAACATAGGAAGTTTAAATGAGAGATTAAAAGTTAGAAAAAGGAGATCAAGAGATAATGAATCTGGAAGGACCTTATACAGTGGTTTGCGGTACATTGACGAGTGTAAAAATCTACTATATATATAAAATACTAAAGCAGAAGTGGCAAAAGCCACGTGTCGTTCTCATATCGAAACACCTCAACTTTTGTCACATGGCGTCCTCCTATTAATCCACTCATATTTCGCCACACGTCGTCATCAAATTATTCCCTCTCATTCCCCACCCCCCCCCCCCCACAATATTTATGTCATATTTATTGAAATGTATGGATGTATGTGTAGGTTTATGGGCGGGTCGAGGTGGATGATTTGTCGGATGACGAATTTCAGTTTACGGGCTCATAGTAAATAAACGATCTAAACGAATGCGAAATAAAATCAATATCTTAACTAGCAAGAATAAAATCAATATTTTCTCACTTAATTCGGACTTTCGTGACTGATTGCAAAGTTGTAGCTCTACGAAACATCTTCGCTAGTAGTACTCGAGCATTTTCAAACTCCAACTACAAAAGCAATAATATCACTTTACTAAGACGTTTTCCGGTTCCAATTGACTTGAAACGTGAGGGCTGTCCTGATCTTTTGTCAAGTTTAGTTTATGTGAAAGCCGGAAGAGTATTAGTAATTGGTTTGACTAGGAACAAAATTAATAGAAAATTTGAAACGTGTAATCCCTATGCAACAGAAATATACATGAAATTTTAATTATAAGTATTTTATTGTTAAAACCCTAACCAACAAACTCGTTGATCGGATGAAAATCACTACCTCCTTTGACGGGTAGAATTTGAAATAGTATAAGCTCTTCGTGTATAAATTACAAATTTCGACTTCTGACATTCAAACGTGAAACCCTCACTCATGAACCTACAAGCCAAGATTTCTTGTGTGTATTGAATGTTTATCCCTCCTTATAGTGTCAAACAGGCACACTTCATTACAAGCTCTCTGAATTCTTATATAGGCCTAGACAATCCTAGGATATACCAATATATTAGAGATTTCACAAAAACCTACTCTTGATATTCTATTCATAACTACCCTATAAAAGACAACGGCTATGTTTGCTAAGCACAAATCACTAGTGATTTGTTGTGTTTATTTGTGTTTTTAGTATATGTGTGTTTGGAGAGCAAAAAACACTAGTGATTTGTGTTTTTTTTTGTGTGTTTTAAAAACCCTTATGGAAGTGAGGGTTTGTGTTTTTTTGGTAGTGTTTTTCAAACAAAAAGACTACATTATCCCTACTATTCAACATATTTACTAATTAAACCGGGTATAGGACGATTTTAAAGGCAAGACGGAGAAATTCACAAATGCACGACGTTTACGGTTTCCGGAACCGTGACGGTTCCGGAAACTGTTGTAAAAGCCTTAGTCTTTTGGCCTTAGCCGCCCTGCGGCTCGTGTAGCTTTCCGCCCTACGGCTCAGGAAACCGCCCCTGCGGTTTCTTGCGGCTGCAGCGGTTTTGTTGACCGGTTGACTCGTGCTTTACTCTCTTCCTTACCTCTTCTTACCTTGGGAGCAAGGGTTTCTTCTTCACTTCTTTCTTCAACTTCTCACGTCCTTCTTGCTTCTCCCTTCTCTCCTTCTTGATCTTTATCTTGTTCTTCCTTAGAGTTTGGAAGAGTTTTGGTGTGGCTTTGTTGTTGTTGGATGTTGTGTGATGTGTTGCTGAGCTTGGGAGCCAGCAGAGAGTGTGGTGTTGATCTTCCTTGCAACTTAGGACCACAAGTGTGGTAAGTCATCTTGCTTCTTCTTCTTTCTTCTTCCTTGATTCCATTTCTTAGCTTAGGACTAGATGTATTGGTTGTAGATTGATGTTGGAATGTGTATGTATATGTATGTGTGTGGCTTTGGAATGATGAAGACGTGATTTGATCACGTGAAGAGTGGAAGAGAAGTCGGGGCTCTATGTTCTGCAGAGTCGCCGCCCCCGCGTCTGGAATCCGCCGCGCCCTTGCGGGAGCCTTGTTCACCGCACCCGCGCCGGAAGCTGCCGCCCCTGCGGCCACGGTCTCAGCGCCTGCGCCCGTGCCTGCGCTTGCCTGCGGTTTGCCTTGTTCCGCCCCTGCGTCTTTCCGTTCCGCAGGTGCGTCTTGTACAGGATCTACTTAGAGTAGTATGATCCTTTCGTTTCCTAGTATGAGCGGGTTAGTAGCATGTTAGGTATGTGTATGAGGATAGAATGATGAGGAATGTGATATATCTGTATGGTTATGGCTTTGAGGTTTAGTAGTGCATCGAGGTTTATAAGTTGGATATGATCCTTATGGATCCTTGGGTCTGGGTGTGACCTTTTGATGTATAGGAGTTTTATATCCTGTTATGCCTTGTTGTTAGGCAGTGTTGTCCTCCAGAGTGGAGTGGATCGTGTTTGGAGTTGTTCGTTGTTGAGACTACTCCGAGGTTGAGGTAAGTCCATAGGACTTACTTAGCTACTATCCTTATATTGGATGTATGCATGAGTGGTGTGTGTTTATGCTTGATAGCATGCGATGTTTGTTATTACCTACCAATGGTTTAGTGACTGCCCATTGTAGGCCGTGACAACTTTCCCTTTCATCCCGCTGGGAGGTTCTCTACGGAACGTCCAGATCTGGTACACGGGACAGACACTGTCTCTACTCCCATAGGGTACACGGGGAAGTGATCCCAGATTACCACTCCAGCTAGCATTAGCACCGAGAGGCGAGAGATTATATTCCTCGTGTCACATATGTTCATATACATATTTATATGATGTGAGTGTTGGACCATTTATATAAAGATAATAAACTGGGTAAATGTGTGATACCATGATGAGATGTTTATGATTTTATGATGTGTGTATGTGCTTATGCTTATCTTCCATATATATGTGTATGGTTAGCTAACGGTTTTATACCGTGTTGTAGATCTTTTGCAGGTTAGGAGAGTTGCAGAGTGATGTAGAGTGAGTGATCCGCTGAGGGCTCCGTACACTAGGTTGCGAGGGTTATGGGTTTTTGTATGTACAGTATATACTTTGGTTGTACTCAGCGTTCTTATGTAAACCTTTTGATGTATATATACAGTTTGATATTTGTTTTAATCTATTTGTGCCTTGTTGTAAGATCCAGTGAACTTGTTGTCAGGCTAGGGTCAGGATCCATTGTGAAATCCTAGCCTAGTAGCACCTCGAGTCCTACGGATTTGGGGTGTTACAAAGTTGGTATCAAAGCTTAGGTTGAGAACAATGACACTTGCAATCTGTAATAAATGTCGAATAGATAAATAAACAGAACCCGAAAGGGTCTGATTTTCAAAAGGTTTTGGTTTTGAAATGAGTACAAATGTTTTGGGATAGCGTGTACGAGAAGTCATCACCCCTCTGAAGATCTCGACAGTATAGATATATATATAGATATTATGTTGTGATTGACTGGATATATATCTATACATATGGCATATATATAGCCTTCTAAGTTAGGTTTATGTCCTCTGCAGATGGTTCAGACTAGAGTCTTACCTGCAACTGGACGAGGTAGGTGTAGACCCCCTCTAGGTAGAGGACGGGTAGGATTCCCGCTGGTGATACACGTGCAGCGGAAGAGACTCATGAGGACGTTGCTGAGAGTGCCGTTCCTGAGACTGGGAAAGGTGCAGCTGAGAGACAGGATCCCAGAGAGAGTCCAGTCAGATGACTCGGATCGTGTCTCCATGGAGACCATCCTTCCGCGAGTATATCAGAGGACGGGTGGAAGAGGCTTCCAGGGCAGGTC
Organism: Fagopyrum tataricum; assembly: GCA_002319775.1. NCBI lineage: Eukaryota > Viridiplantae > Streptophyta > Magnoliopsida > Caryophyllales > Polygonaceae > Fagopyrum > Fagopyrum tataricum. The sequence continues at coordinate 59,888,127 of CM008279.1, forward strand.
GACGTGCCCATGATCTGCCAGCACAGGAGGGATCATCTGGGAGATCCATGGAGTGACTCAGGTGCCAGCTGCACAGGCACATGCTGCTGCGATTCCTCAGGTTCAAGAGGAGTATAGAGGGCCCTAGACCAGATACCTGGTTGAAGGCATTCCACCAGATGGGTGTACCCCCTTTCTCTTGAAAGGTGGGGCTAGATGTTGAGTTATGGATAGGACATGTAGACTCAGCTCTGGAATCTATTAGATGTCCCGCAAACAGACATATCGAGTTGGTGCAGACTCTGTTCAGAGACTTAGCACAACACTGGTGGAGATCTGTACGGGGTCAGGTTAGTAGCTATAACCAGATGAGGACCATGATTAGAGAGCGTTTCTGCCATGCCTCACTAAGGAGGGAAAAACTGCGAGATTTTTCGAGGCTGGATTTGAGGATGTACCAGTCTGCCATCAGGATATTCAGAGAGCTGGCTTTGCTGGGTCCAGTTGCACCTCCTGCAGATCAGCATGTATATCTTTTCTCCCGATGACTGAGGATACGACCCGCGGACTTACATGGCAGGGTTTCACTGTGAGTCTCTGATGGATTACCAGGATAGAGCCTCTGATTATGAGAGGGAGAGAGCTGGGCAGAGGAGAGCTTCTCAGACCGGAGGGTCTGAGAAGAGACAGCGTACTGGGCAGACCCTGTGGTACTGGTGGAGCTGCTAGTGCCGGCGAGGCTAAAGTCGCCAGAGTTATCCTCATCTACACCGGCTGCAGATAAGGGACGTCAGTGCTTCAACTGTGGTGGTTATGGACACATTCGATCAGAGTGTACGAGCAGACAGTGATGTGTTACACTTGTGGCAGACCAGGTCATAGGAGTGTCTTCTGCCGACAGGGCGGAGCTTCATCTCAGCAAGGTTCTTCTTCTGCCAGTGTAGCCGGAGGTGGACAGAGGCCACCTCAGCATCAATAGATGTAGGGACGGCAGGAGATCCTAGATCGCCCTATGACTCAAGGATCTGCTCCTAGGCCGAGTAGATGTAGAGGTCGTGGTGGGAGTACCACGGACACCAGAGGACCATAGGGTCGAGTTTTTGAGCTGAGGAGTGCAGAGGAGCCAGCTGCATCGACTGCTACAGGTACCATTCTGATTCATGGTTTACTTGTTAGAGTCTTATTTGATACTGGAGCTACACATTCTTTTATTTCTGATGCCTATGTTGAGTGTCTGAGTCTAGATACGACAGAGGGGATACCCTTAGTATAGGGTTACCCGATGGTAGTAGGGTCAGAGGTACCCGTGAGATTCGTGACTGTCCCATTTTTGTAGGGACCGTGTATTACTTGTGGACTTCTTTGTCATGCCATTAGTGCATGATGAAGTCATTTTAGGTATGGACTGGATGGATAGACATCAGGCGGTTTTAGATGTGGGTAGGAGGACTGTACCTCTCTACCGAGTTAGGACAGATAGAGGTTTTCCGAGGTTGGGACCATGGAAATATCAGGTATGGTTATCAGTGCGATACGGGCAGCGAGACTGATTGCACAGGGTTGTGAGGCCTTCTGGTGTTATGCCATGAAGGAGGGGGAGAGTCCAGCACTAGAGGATATCCCAGTTGTTTGTGATTTTGCAGATGTATTTGCTGAGCCGTCCAGTTTGCCGCCTCAGAGGAGTGTGGATTTTGGCGAGCCTGGTACGAGACCGATCTCGAAGGCCCCATACCGATGACGCCTGTCGAGATGCTTGGCTGAAGAAGCAACTCGAGGAGTTGGTTGAGAAGGGTTTTATCCGCCCTAGTGTATCCCCATGGGGAACACCTGTCCTCTTCGTACGGAAGAAGGACGGATCGTTGAGGCTGTGTATAAATTACAAAGAGTGAACAAGGTGGCCATCAAGAACAAGTATCCATTGTCGCGTATTGATGACTTGTTAGATCAGCTTCAGGGACCGACAGTATTTTTCAGGATTGACCTGCGCTCAGGGTATCACCAGCTGAGGGTGAGAGAGCAGGATGTGCACAAGACAGCATTCCGGACCAGATATGGACACTACGAGTTTGTAGTGATGCCATTTGGGCTTACGAATGCCCCAACAGTCTTTATGGAGTTGATGAACAGCATATTCAATGACTTCCTGGATCAGTTTGTGTAGTCTTCATAGATGACATTCTGGTATACTCTCGTAGCAGAGAGGAGCATGCAGGGCAACTAAGGATTGTGTTGCAGGTTTTTACGGGATAGAGAACTTTATGCTAAGTTCTCTAAGTGTGAGTTCTGGATGCCAGAGGTAGCATTCCTGGGTCATGTGGTATCAGCTGAAGGGATCAAGGTGGATCCGGCAAAGATTGAGGCAGTAGCGCTTGGACGACACCGACAAACGTCAAGGAAGTACGTAGCTTTCTTGGCCTAGCCGGGTACTATCGACGCTTTGTGGAGGGATTTTCTGTGATTGCCCTCCCACTGACGAGTCTACTGAGGAAGACTACCAGATTTGTATGGTCTGATCAGTGTATGTAGAGTTTTGAGGAGTTGAAGAGAAGTCTGACTTCTGCTCCTATTTTGGCACAGCCAGAGGGTACAAAGGATTTTGTGGTTTACAGTGATGCATCCAAGCTAGGCTTGGGATGTGTATTGATGCAGTGGGGCAGAGTGATTGCATATGCGTCTAGACAGCTGAAGACGTATGAGGAGAACTACCTGACTCACGATTTGGAGTTGGCAACGGTAGTTCATGCACTGAAGATCTGGAGACATTACTTGTATGGTGCTACATGTCAGATCTTCACAGACCATAAGAGTCTGAAGTACATTTTCACGCAACGGGAATTGAATAACCGCTAGCGTAGATGGCTTGAGCTGATCAAGGATTTTGATCTGGAGATTTTGTATCATCCAGGGAAGGCGAACGTTGTCGCCGACGCCCTGAGCAGGAAGACGCCTCGAGAGCAGGCGATTGCGAGGCTGACAATTCAGCATCAGTTGTAGAGAGACCTGATCTGGTTAGAGCTTGACATCCAGTTTCCTGATGAGGATGCCCAGTTGAGTACTTTAGAGGTTCTTCCTGATCTGTTGGGTGAGATCCAACAGAAGCAGGGGACCTGCCCGACACTGATGAGGATACGAGATAGGATGTCTCGGGATGAGGCACCACCGATCCTTCTAGGAGCAGATGGAGTGTTGAGACGCCGCGGTCGCGTCTGTGTACCCGGATGCAGATCTACGCTAGAGGATTTTACAGGAAGCTCATTGTACGCCTTATTCAGTACACCCAGGTACGAGTAAGATGTACTTGGACTTCGAGACGTTCATATTGGTGGGGAGGGCTGAAGCCCGATGTAGCCAGATTTGTGGCACAGTGTGCGACCTGTCAGCAGGTCAAGATAGAGCATTGCAGACCTGGAGGTGAGCTCCATCCACTACCTGTTCTACAAAAGGAAGTGGAGGACGTCACCATGGACTTTGTGACTGGGCTGAGACTGAGAGGAGCTTTGATGCCATCTGGGTTATATTGGACGCGACTGACGAAGATGGCACGTTTTATCCCTATCCAGGAAACGTGGCTAGTGAGCAGATTAGCAGAGGACTACACTAGGCAGATAGTGAGACTCCATGGTGTACCGAGGATGATCGTCTCGGACAGAGATGGACGATTTACCTCGAGGTTCTGGCAGCAGATTCAGACTTCCCTGGGACGAGTTTACACTTCACGACTGCGTTCCATCCTCATACAGATGGTCATTTAGAGAGGACCATTTAGACACTGGAGGATATGTTGCGAGCTTGTGTGTTGGATTGGGGACAAGTGTGGACGGATCATCTCCCACTAGTTGAGTTCTCATACAACAACATCTAGCATGCATCTATTGGATGACCCCATATGAGGCACTGTATGGACAGAGATGTCGTACTCCGTATGCTGGGATGAGCATAGTAGTGTTAGTGTTTGACACCTAATCAGAATCAGGATGATGTGGCTCGTGTAGCACTGATTAGAGAGCGGATGCCGAATGCACAGAGCCGTCAGAAGTCTTATGCAGATAGGAGGCGTAGACCCCTAGAGTTCAGAGTAGGAGCCCATGTGTGGCTGAGGGTGTCTCCGACACGAGGTGTTAGATGTTTTGGCATTAAGGGGAAGTTGAGCCCCCGATATGTCGGACCTATCGAGATTCTAGATCAGGTTGGGAGCGCAACATACAGGTACTTTGCCTCCGAGATTAGAGGGTGTTCACCTTTGTTTCACGTGTCTCAGCTGAGGGAGTATATACCAGATCCGAAACATATTGTGAGTTATGATGATTTTGGTGGTTGAGCCGGACCACACCTTTATTGAGCACCCGATTGCAGTCCTAGAACGAGGTATGAGACGCCTGCGTTCGAAGGACATTCCTATGCTGAGGATACAATGGTCGAGACGAGGACCTGATGAGGCTACCTGGGAGACTGAGGATAGTATTCAGAGGAACTATCCAGAGTTTTATGCCGAGATAGATGCACCTATAGGATCTACGAGTAGATCTTAGTACTATCTTGGTGAGTGTTATGCATATGTGCTTATATGCTATGATGTGTTTATTTTCGTACTAGTTATGATGTGTTTTGTGATCTTATTAGATCTTGTTGTGCTAGTGCGATTGTTTATAGTTGGAGATGGCTCTTTCCTCCATGCTATCGAGATACGATTAGGGTTTAGCTGGAGATGGTTATTCCTCCATGCTATTTTGATGGACATAGTGTTGTTGGAGATGTTTTTCCTCCATGTCTTTCTGTTATGTGATGTTGATACTGCTAGAGATGGTTTTCCTCTATGCCTTGTGATGTGATTATGGTTTGGCTAGAGATGGTTTCCCTCTATGCCTTGGATAGTGATTTTGTTGGCTAGAGTTGATGATTTCCTCCATGCTTGTGTTTGAGGTTATAAGAGAGTTGTACCTCAGTTTATCAATCCGAGTGGTTTGAGGATTTTACATGTTTTGGGACGAAACTTGTTTTTAGGGGGAGAGATGTAAGAGCCTTAGTCTTTTGGCTTTAGCCGCCCCCGCGGTTTCAAGGAGCCGCCCTGGCGGCTCGTGTAGCTTTCCGCCCCTGCGGCTCAGGGAACCGTCCCTGCGGTTTCTTGCGGCTGCAACCGTTTTGTTGACCGGTTGACTCGTGCTTTACTCTCTTCCTTACCTCTTCTTACCTTGGGAGCAAGGGTTTCTTCTTCACTTCTTTCTTCAGCTTCTCACGTCCTTCTTGCTTCTCCCTTCTCTCCTTCTTGATCTTTATCTTGTTCTTCCTTAGAGTTTGGAAGAGTTTTGGTGTGACTTTGTTGTTGTTGGATGTTGTGTGATGTGTTGCTGAGCTTGGGAGCCAGTAGAGAGTGTGGTGTTGATCTTCCTTGCAGCTTAGGACCACAAGTGTGGTAAGTCATCTTGCTTCTTCTTCTTTCTTCTTCCTTGATTCCATTCCTTAGCTTAGGACTAGATGTATTTGTAGATTGATGTTGGAATGTGTATGTATATGTATGTGTGTGCCTTTGGAATGATGAAGACGTGATTTGATCACATGAAGAGTGGAAGAGAAGTCGGGACTCTAGTTCTGCAGAGTCGCCGCCGCCGCGTCTGGAATCCGCCGCCCCTGCGGGAGCCTTGTCACCGCACCCGTGCCGGGAAGCTGCCGCCCCTGGCGCCACTGTCTCAGCGCCTGCGCCCGTGCCTGCGCTTGCCTGCGGTTTGCCTTGTTCCGCCACTGCGTCTTTCCGTTCCGCAGGTGCGTCTTGTACAGGATCTACTTAGAGTAGTATGATCCTTTCCTTTCCTAGTATGAGCGGTTAGTAGCATGTTAGGTATGTGTATGAGGATAGAATGATGAGGAATGTGATATATCTGTATGCCGGTTATGGCTTTGAGGTTTAGTAGTGCATCGAGGTTTATAAGTTGGATATGATCCTTATGGATGGCCCTTGGGTCTGGGTGTGACCTTTTGATGTATAGGAGTTTGATATCCTGTTATGCCTTGTTGTTAGGCAGTGTTGTCCTCCCAGAGTGGAGTGGATCGTTTTGGAGTTGTTCGTTGTTGAGACTACTCCGAGGTTGAGGTAAGTCCATAGGACTTACTTAGCTACTATCCTTATATTGGATGTATGCATGAGTGGTGTGTGTGTTATGCTTGATAGCTGCGCGATGTTGTTATTACCTACCTATGGTTTAGTGACTATCCATTGTAGGGCCGTGACAACTTGCCCTTTCATCCCGCTGGGAGTCTGGGAGGTTCTCTGCGGAACGTCCAGATCTGGTACACGGGACAAGCACTGTCTCCACTCCCATAGGGGTACACGGGGAAGTGATCCCAGATTACCACTCCAGCTGGCATTTGCACCGAGAGGCGAGGGTTATATTCCTCGTGTCACATATGTTCATATACATATTTATATGATGTGAGTGTTGGACCATTTATATAAAGATAATAAACTGGGTAAATGTGTGATATCATGATGAGATGTTTATGATTTTATGATGTGTGTATGTGTTTATGCTTATCTTATATATGTGTGTATGGTTAGCTAACAGTTTTATACGCCGTGTTGTAGATCCTTTGCAAGTTAGGAGAGTTGTAGAGTGATCCAGAGTGGGTGATCCGCTGAGGGCTCCGTACACTGGGTTTCGAGGGTTATGGGTTTTTGTATGTATAGTATATACTTTGGTTGTACTCAGCGGTTCTTATGTAAACCTTTTGATATGTATATATATACAGTTAGATGTTTTGTTTAAATCTATTTGTGCCTTGTTGTAAGATCCAGTGAACTTGTTGTCAGGCTAGGGTCAGGATCCATTGTGAGATCCTAGCCCAGTAGCACCTCGAGTCCTACGGATTTGGGGTGTTACAACCGTGACCGTGATAGTAAAGGAAAAAAAATTCACAATCACGCGATCCCGTGACCGTGGGATTTTTTACCCTATATTTAGTAAAATTTATAAAGTAAATTTGTCACGGTTTCGGGAACCGTAGCCGCCACGGTTCCGGAAACTGTGACCGTGGATATTTTTTCACGGTTACGGTTTTCGAAACCGTGGCGGCTATGGTTCCCGTAAACTCGTGTATTTGTTAATTTTATCGCCGTGCACTTAGTCTTTCCCGCGGGTAAATGAACACCAATAGCGTTTCACTTCCTCTTTGTAATTCCGGTTAAAAGTAGGGGCATATTAGTATTTTTCATACAAATAAACACTCTTCAAAAAACACTAGTCACGCCAAACACGTACGAGTGTTTTTAAAAACTGCAACACTCCAAAAACACAAAACACTCCCAAAATCTCTATAAAACACATTCACTAGAGTTTTTTAAAAAACCCAACAAACATAGCCAACATGTAAAATCCAAATATATGATTGATGCAGGAGCATCTCAAGACCTAGCCCGAATGGAGATCATGAGCATGGAAGCTAGGAAGCACGGAGTGTTGATCACTCTAAAGAGAAGGAGAGGAAGAATTAAGGACATTCCTCAACATGTGAAGGAGATTATTCATGAAAGAGATGAGAAGACCATTTCCGGAAATACATTGAAGACCTTTGATTGGAGATGGGAGATAACATGCATGATCACGTATGCATGGGCAAGGAGGAGAGTTTCGAGAGCTTGCAAATGCTACGTGGAAAGGAGGAGATCATTTGGACGTTTTATATGTCTAATTGGGCTTATTTTAAATGTCAAATAAGACCTTAATTAGATATATTATTTCAGCCCATATTTTAGACTCCTTTTATTATTATGGGTTGAATTATATTTTATTTAATTTAGGATCATATATTTTATCTATTTTTCGAATTTTGAATTGGGATAATATAATCTCAATCCAAAAATATGATTTTCCTTTCCTATTTTTGGGTTTAGGATAAACTATTTTCAGCCCAAAAATATTATCTTTTTTTTAGCTAGATTGGGCTCGATCTTGGATCAAGCCCATAGCCCGTAGTTAGCTTAAGAATGACGCACCACCTCGCCTATATAAGGCATGGGTTGGACGTCCTTTTACCCTAGCTTTGATTGAAATTAAACACAAGTACTTTCGAGTATTTTTCGCTTCTATCCCATATTCTTCTCGTGGAATCGAGACACCTTACTGTGTGAGCGGAATCCGTTTGTCCATCAACTTTGGTGCTGTTTTGAGTTGTGTCACTTGGATTGGCAATGGTGCTCTCAATCATCCGGATGACTTCTCGTGCTTTGGGGACAATCGCTTTCCCCTCTTGTGAGATTATAGCGGAAGGGCTTCTTCAAGTCATTCCAAGTTGTGAGTTAGGGCCTTTGTTTCCCTATCGTGCTCTTGTTTGCCTTACCAACCAGATCTATCCATCTATCGATCCTTCACAATCATTGAATCATTTCTCCATCTTTTATTTCAAGTTTCCATCTTTGTATCCATTTTCTTCATTGCGAGTCTTGGTGTTGAAAGATCGGGCCAACTGACGGCTAACCCCGTATCAAATTGGTATCAGAGCTTCAGGTTCATCAATACCTTTCTCACGTCCCATATAAAACACACAAAAAAATTCGAGCTTTCAAGATCCGTCAAAGAAGTTCTACACAAAAAGAGTCACCGGAGCAGGATCCGTAACGGTTAGTTCTACTATTCTCGTTATTTTCTCGCGATTTTCATTTCCGCATTCAATTTCTTGAAAAGAAGGATTTTTGTGGCCTATTGTTGATTTGAATACAAATTTTTGACTAAGATTCGATCTTTTCTCGTTTTGATCGAATCTCACCCATCCACCACCACAAAACGTCCCGCCGCCCAATACCCGCCGCTTGGCACCACCGGCGCCGCCCATCCAAGGCCGCCGCCTTGCGCAGCTTTCAACCAAGGCTACGGCCTCAGCCCTTGCCTGTCACCCTCAGCCGCCGCCCTATCCGCCGCTCCTACAGGCGTCATCCTTTGCGCCACCGCCCGAAGCCTCAGCCGCCGCCCAACCTTTCGGCCTCAGCCGAAACCCGAACCTATCCCCGGCCGAGATTTCTATCTCTGCGCCGCAACCGTCGCCCCCTCGAAACCCTAGTCGTTGCCTCCGCGTCGCTAAACCCTAATCCTTGCCGTCGCCTCCGTCGTAAACCCTAACCCTAACCGTAACCGTCGGCCTCGTCAAACCGGCCCAACCCGACCTATCCCGGCCCATTAACCGATCAAAAAAAAACTGAACCGGTTCAGCCGGTCCAGCCGTCATTGCCCCCGCGCGGACCACCACCGCCGCCGCCCGTGATTAGTCTCGCAAGTGCTTAGTTAAAAAAAAAAAGAAGGCCGAAGGCCGTACAAAAAAAAAGAAGACGAAGGCCAGTCCGTGAGTTGTCAGTTTCCGTGGTTGTGCATCTTGTGCGAGTTTTGTTTTGGCAGGCGTCCCTTTTGAGAGTGATTGATATATATTTGCTTCCATGGGAGCTCCCTACATCGCTGCAAGGCAACCATAAATTGCACTCCTTCTCTTTTTCCCTTTCCCTTTTCCCTTTTATTTTCCCTTGTTTTTTTTTAGACAAACACGATAAACATTTAGGAAGGATCAGCTTCTCGAGCTCCTCCACCCTACAACATCCTTCCGGATGATTTCATCCACCTGGACCAGAGATGAACTAGATAACGTCTGACCACCAAAGCCACACTCCGCCAGCAAGTCCGCAACCCGTTGATCTCTCTGAATACGTGTCTTACCCTGACCTGACAAAAGCCAGCAGAATTGAGGAGATGTCCGATAGAATAAGGTCTAAGTCCCACGGCGGTTTCCAAACTTTATTGACAGAGTTAATAAGCACAAGGCAGTCACCCTCCACTAATGTTCTTGAAGCCAAGGTCGAATGCTACTACAAGTCCTTCTCTTAGAGCACATGCTTCGGCATGGAGGGCAAATATGTTACCACATCGCCCAAATCCAAGAGAGACCTTCCTAGCATTGTGGTCCCGGATAATAAATCCATACGCGGATTCCCGGATGGTTTCTTTGCTCCATCAAAATTCAATTTAAAGAACCCGGGTTCGGGTTTATCCCATCTGATATTTTTAGTTTTCCTCTTATTGGTTATTTTCGTATTTGAATTACTATTTCCTTCTGAACAAGCCACTTTCCAGTTCGTGATCTGATTTTTGATTTTTATCTCTATATTTTCTAGTTCTTTTTTATTAAAATTTTTTTGTTTCTCATAATCCATAAATTCCACCAGAAATGGGCAAGGTAGATAAATTCAGGATCAGATAGGTTGGACCAAAGCCAGAAAATCATTTCAGCAATGTTATTATCCCTCTCACTACACCTTCTAATAGCATCCTTAATAACCTGATTAGTAAGAGAATTATTCAAGAAGTGGGCATTTAAAGAATAAATGTTCAGCAGATTCATATGGATGATTGCATAGACAACATGACATAGGAACTGAGACTTTTTGTTTTTCAAGGTTTTCTTTTGTTGGGAGACCATTAATAGACATCTTCCAAAGAAAGTTTTTGACTTTTGGTATAATGTTTAAATGCCAAATCCACTCGTTCTTCCATTCTTCAATTCCTTTCTTTACATAGATTGCTTTCAAAGCTGCTTTCGTTGTGTAGTTACCCTTTCCATCCGGATCCTAGTAGAGTCTATCCCTGATGAAGGTTTTAGAAGTTGATAGGAAGTAATAGATTCAATATTATCCGTCGGTAAAAGATTGCCAACTTCGTCACGAATCTTCCCCTCATCCCATTTATTCTCATTAATAAAATCTTTAACCTTGAGATCAAGATTCGTTGATTGACTACTAATGGAATGCTCAATCAATGGTTCATTCAGAAGCCATCTATCTTTCCAAAAGTTGACAGAACTACCGTCCCCGATATTCCATCTAAACCCTTCTTCAAAAATATCTCTTAGGTTCATAAGTTTTTTCCATTGCCATGATGTGTTCTGTTTAACTTTATAATTCCATAACAAAGATCCTTTGAGGTATTTTTCATTTACTATTTTGACCCAAATATTATCTGGTTAATTTAGGATTCTCCATAATAGTTTCATTTGAAGTATTTTATTCATATCTTCTGCTTTCCTAATCCCAGTACCTCCAAATTTTCTAGGTCTGCAAATTTTGTCCCAACTAATGAGAGGATGGTGGTCTGATCCTTTATTCCAAAAAAAGTTCCGATTAATTTGGTCCAGTTCTTTGTGAATACTGGCAGGTAGCATAAAGCATTGCATGATAAAATTAGGTTTAGCGTTCAAATTGGCTTTTATGAGTGTGGTTCTTCCTTCTTGAGAAAGAGATGAAGCTTTCCATTTGGTTAGCTGTTGTTTAGATTTGGAAATGACATCTGAGAAAACACTTTTATTTACTCTATTATTGATGATCGGACAACCAAGATATTTTTCAAGCAAGCTGAATACTTAATTCCTAGACACATTTCAATAAGGTTTTTAGTACTACTGCTTATATTTTTCGAGGTTTGGAAAGCAAGATTTTGAAGATTGATTTTTTGTCCAGAGATTTTACAGTAACCATTTAAGATTTCAAGAATTTTTGAGCCCGCATTCACCGATGCTTTAGAGAAGACCATCATATCGTCAGCAAAAGCCAAAAAAGGAATGATGCTGCTGCCTTTTGAAATAGGGTAACCTATTAATTTCTTATTCTAATCATTCTCTCTGCAAATTTCTTGCAAGTACCTCTGCACCTAAATTGAAAAGCAAGGGAGAGATCGGATCGCTTGTCTTAATCCTCTCGAAGGGACGAAAATCTCCGAAGGGATATCATTAATAAGGATGGAATACGAAACTGAAGTAATGCATTCCATGATCCAGTTAATGAATTTTTCGTTAAATCCAAATTTAAGAAGAACGGCCTGCAAAAACTCCCATTCGATTCTATCATATGCTTTTTCCATATCAAGTTTGATAGCCATAAAACCTTCCTTTCCTTTCTTCGTTCTAAAACCATGGAAGATTTCATGAGCGATTAAAATATTATCTTGGATAGCTCTCTTTTGTACAAACGCACTCTGAAAAGGATGTATTAATTTAGGTAAAATAGTTTTTAGTCTTGATGCAAGAATTTTGGCGATAATTTTGTATATCGTAGAGCAAAGGCTAATAGGTCTAAAATCACTTGTGGTAACTGGGTTGTCATTTTTTGGAATGAGGGTAATAAAAGTGTGATTAATTTGCTTTAATAATTTGCCAGAATGATAAAAGCTTTTGACAGCCTTACACACATCCTGCCCAACCACATTCCAGTGTTTCTGGAAGAAACCAGCAGACATGCCATCCGGACCTGGAGATTTGTCACAACCGATATCAAACACTGCCTTTTTAATATCGTCGTTTGTAAATTGTTTGATTAGCATATCATTATCCACCCCAGAGACTTCTTCCGAAATAACTGAAGGAATTGTTCACGCAGCAGATGGTTACCTACTGAGGCCTTGAACCTCTTCTTATATTCATTAACAAATTTTTTATTGATGTCTTCATCCTTACTAGCCCAGATACCGTCACGGCATTTAATACAGGTGATACATTTTCTATTTCTTCTACCAGTTGCTTCCTATGAAAGTATTTCGTATTCTTATCACCCTTTTTCAAAATCTATAGTCTTAGCTCTTTGTTTCCAATATCTATATTGATATTCAATGAGGCAATCCCTCTTCTTATTTAATCTTAGCATTTTATCATTTCTCACTTGGTTATAATTCATATAGTTTTTATTTTGGAGAGATTCAATTTCCGAGTCAATCAACTTGACTTGCCTATTGACATTTCCAAAGCAATTTTTGCTCCAAATTTTAATTTTTGCTTTAGTTAGATTTAATTTTCTACATAACTTAAACATAGGGGTTCCTGGGACACTCAAGCGCCAAGCTTGTTTAATCACATTTTCACAATCTTTTCTTTCGTTCCACATTGATTCATATCTGAAAGGTTTATTTATATATTTTTGTTTAGAGAGGCACAGGTTAATCGAAATCATACAGTGATCCGAGGTAGTGAATGCATGATTCCAAGTGTGAATCTGGTTATATTTGTTAACAACTTCGAAGTGAGCTATCGTTCTGTCTAATTTTTCAAAGGTATTATCCGCACCTTCTTTTCTTTTTCTCCAAGTAAAGTCATTTCCTCTAGACGTTAAGTCCATCATGTTACAATTTTGTATTACATTATTTATTCTTTGGAATCTGGCTGAGCATGGGGAAGCACCCCCAACTTTATCGTCGGTACAAGTAAATCATTAAAATCACCAATAATCATAGAAGGATTATTGAGATTTTTAACTATATTCGTAATATCTTTCCAAAATTCATCCTTACCCTTTTCCATGGGGGAATAGATGAATATAATATTACAGATGAAATTATTTCCCTGTTCCAATGCTCCAGAACCAATATCTTTCCATTTAGGATAATTTTAATCTTTTCATTCTTCATTTTAATCTCCTTCCAGAGGAGGCAAAGCCCGCCAGCCCTTCCGATCGAAGGGATAAAAAGCAGTTATCAAACCCGGCACTACGCCAAGTAATCAGGAGGTTCTTTATTTGACTTAATTTCTGCCAACATTATCAAGTCGATATGTTCGTTTTGAGTCGTAATTTTAAGATCTGTCCAGAAATTCTTTTTACCAATACCCCGACAATTCCAAAATGCACACTTCATTTAACCACAAATGAAAATAAAGTTCGTTCATGGGATCTAGAATTGGAGTTATACTTTTCCTTGAGGTTAGCCGACCAAAACAGGTTGAAAAAATTCAGCCAAGTTATAATATAAATTTTCTTACTATTCTTATCTTTAACAAAATCACAAATCAAATTGAGCAGACCAAGCTGTAAAGACCAAACAAAGATTTCACTAGTCATAATTACATTAACAACAAACAAGTTTAGTACATAGAGCAGTTCCAAAATAACATACCACGAGGAGCAGGACATTTCACTAAGCAGATTCCTACATCTTAACACTAAATTGCAACCATTACATTTCATATTTCCTGATCACAGTACAAGACAGAGCAAATATTCCTAGGTTGATAAATTCCAAAAAGCGAGCCAGGGAGATGATCTGTATTCCAGTTGTACTCCTGCTATCACGCACAAGTACAATCCATAATGCAGATTACTCCTGAGCATAGAAAGCATGGCCAAGTCAGCAAAACTTGAGATACAAGAGGGAACCTGTAGTGCAATTGGAGACAAAGGATTAGAGATGAATTTCAGTTTAGAATTACAAAGATAAATTCTAAATATATTTAAAGACTTGTTCAAGACAAATACCTTAGCCCATAATCCAAAAGTTTGTTCTTCATTTCAACATTTTACTTCTTCAATTTCTTGGCACCCTTCAGGACCGAGGATGCAGTATCATCGTCCAGCTCCATGGACTTCCTTTTGCTCGAGTCAGAGTTGGTGACTTCATAGTTCTTAACCTCCATGTTATTCAGTAACATGTTAACAATGTTGAATGATTGAAAGGAGTGTTCAGAGAAGAAGTCATCCTCCTCCTCTTCCACTCCCAAGTCATCATTGACCATGAAATCAGCAAGGACCTCATCATTAATGAACTCGGGAGTGTCATTATCATTCGGGATCATCAGCTCAGCAGATTTTGCAAGATTCAGTTCAGCATTGACCTGCTCATCATTCTCGAGCACAGGAGTCAATGGAGAGGACTCAACATTGTTCACATTATCCAATGGTCTCATCATTAGGGATATCAATCTTCGTCTATTCAAGCCCAAGGATACCAGCAGCCAGATGAGGAGGAGTCTCACTGGAGGGCACCCTTGGCTGCCCAGTCTCAGATTTTTCCTTCTCTGTCTCCTTGGATCCTTCTTTTGAATTCTTAAAGCTGTTCACTGAGCTGTTTGGTGATTGGCCCGATTTAAAGTTAATGGTAACACCTCCTTTGCCAGACAAGTAAGGCCTAAACCCACTTGTGGCAATGAGAGGTTCATCAATACCCTTCACCTTTTTTCCTTTGAAATTCCATCTACCATCATTGTCGTGCACATTCAGCTTCCCTTTTCCTTTCCTGTTACTTGAGTCTCTTAAAGTTAATATTCACCTTCTTAGATTGATTAGCTCTCAAAGGACAATGATCAAAGGAGTGATTCTCATCACCACAGTGACCACACCCCTTTGAGAAGTCCTCAAACCAAATTGGGAATTCATGAGAATGTTAAACTCATCCGGGATAGGTAAAGAGTAATTGATAATCTTTTCCTCATCAACATCAAGGTTGATACAAATTCTATTATAGCTTCCAATCTTGCCAGTCATAGCAAAGGGTCCAATTTGATAAATTCACCAATCTTATTTTTCTCAATGATTGTTCTAATTGCTTCTTTGTTCGCATACTCTGCAGGGCAGAGGAATTCGGACCTAGAGGTCAAGTTCAGTGACAGATTCTGTCAAGGTATTAAAATTTGGCTTCCACGGTTTCAGTATCAAAAGTTGTCCAAGAACATGGTATGGTCTGAGATCCCATACCATTTTCTTATCAATAGGATTTGAAAACTTGATTTCAAACCAGTAGTTTCCTATGGGATCATACTGACTTCCCCTTTGATATTCTTCCATTCAGAAAAAAAGCTTGTTTTCTAATTTTAGGGAAGTCAATATGATCCCCGAAGATGTGCCCCATCAAGCAAGAATCTTTCAAAGTTTGGAAGTCAGTTCTTACCTTGGATAGCTTGGAGAGATAGCTCGATATGTCAAGATTATTCTTGTTGAAGGAGTTGGGTACAGCCGGGGAGGACCTTCTACCAGCAGTCTCATTCTTAGTTTCCTTTTCATCATTCATATCCTCCTTGTCAATCAAAGCAGGAGGATAGAACAAACGACCTTCTTGAAAGACCGGGATGAAGAAGCCATGCTCAGTGCAGACGACGAGTACCAGATCAAAGTAATGAGAATACAAGTATTAGAAAACCAGATGAAGATAAGATAGAAGTGAAAAAAATATATCAATATTCTTGGTTAAATAGATGCTGCACACTCTGAACAAGAGAACACAGTTAGTCGGACAAAAAATATTGCAAGTACCTTTCGATTTTAGATAATCCGGAGTTAGGGTTCTATTGATAAGAAACAGTAGTAATAGCCTGAATCTTCAGAGTAGTCTAGTAGGGCAATGAGTAATTGAGCCATGAAACAGTTCACCCGCAATGATTCGTGCGGCAACACCAAGCACCGATTTTGTATTAGACAAAATCGAGGGGGGAGCCCTAAGGTTGTAGCCAACCCCAGGGGCTCTGTTCTTCCTAGGTACGACGGCAGAGAGCCATTCCTCAAGCACCCACTCCAGAGCGCCTCCTACCAACCAGCTACCCCCACCTGCCACACTCTATCCGTCTCAAGACGAAAACGAGCCCTAGTTCCACTGTTCCCCAAATAGGAAAGATCCACCACAGATTTGCAATACCATCAATCAAATTAAGCGGCCAAAGCCAGAAATGGTTCATAAACACCAAAGAACCGTATCGAATCCACACCGAGATGGAGACTACCGAAACGGCTGGGGTGTAGATCTAGGGTTTTTTCTTTTTCGTGGAAGAAGAGGGCGCGTGGAGGGTGTTCTTTTGCTTCATTGGCGAGAACTTCAATAGAGTTGTAAGTGATAAATTATTTTTCCCTTGTTTCTTTTGCCTTTCTTTTCCTTTTTGCTTATTTCCTTTTTCCCTTATTGCCTTTTCTCTTTTATTTCCCTTTTTCCTTTTGTATTTTAATTTCCAAAATGCCGCAAATTATCTTTTTAATTAAGATTATTGATTTGTTTGTTGAGAAAATTTGCAGGAGAGATTAGTTTTGCTTTTCTAGCTAGCACCACATAAAAGGCCTTTTCCCTTTGAGATTTGGTTCGTTCACTTGTTTTCTGCCTGAACGCACTAACCTGTTGATTGCTTGAGACATCTTTCTTGTAGATTCACAGTGATCCTCGCAAACCGGCTAAGAGAAAGTTGCGAAGCTTATGAGATAGGTTACTGAGCGAGACACTTGAAGAGGGTAGTCTAAGAGTTTATCTTTAACTAACCTTAACGAGTTTAAATGTTTTGAATCATGTCAACACCAGGAAAGGAGGAAAAGACACAACTCCAACCATCGGATGGTGAATCAAAGAAAGGGAGTATCTATAAACTCCCTGATGCTTTGAAAAACATGAGGACTCTAAATTTGGAGCAAAGAGAAAACATTTTCCGTAGCAGATGTGTTGTTAAGGACATAGTGTGTGATTTAATCATAGATGGTGGTAGTTGTTGTAACATTGCTAGTCTAGAAATGGTTACTAAATTACAACTAGACTTGATAGATCACCCCGCACCTTATAAAATATCTTGGATAAATGAACATGGAAAGTTGCCTATTAATAAAACAGGTCTACATCAGTTTTCGTCTAGGAAGGTATGAAGATACCATCTTATGTGACGCTGTCCTTATGACTGCTTGTCATCTTTTGCTAGGTCGACCATGGGAATATGATCGAGATGTCAGCCACCAGGGACGAACTAATCGATATACTTTTGAGCATCAGGGCACTACTATCACACTTAGACCCATGAGCCCTGACGAGATAGCACATGGATCAAGAAAAGACCCCAGACGTTAGACAGAGAAGCTGAGCGTGCAACGTCTAGTGTCAAACATGTGATCCAAGAAGCTCCAACAACCCCTACGGAAAGTCCACCGGGCAAAGAGGAAAGACAATTTAGAGCCATGGAAGAGGAGATAACAAGCAGGGAGGAGGAGTAGTCAAGCCAAGTATTTCAGCCTCCTACGTCACCTCTTACAACGCCTCCTTGTAGTCCATCTTCATCATCCTCAGTGGACAGGGTAATTGGGGTTACCGCAGCCCAACAGGGAGTGATTATAAACCATCTTTCTCTAGATTAGATGAGCATAATCATAATGATAAGGAGTTAGTTGGTGATGAACCACGTGATTTAAAGACTAGAGTTAATGAAAAGCATATGATACATGATGATTTCATGGCTGAAAAGTTTATTAGACCTTCTTGTGATCATATTATGCCTTTTGTTGACTTTCGGGATCCTTTTAGGGAGCATGTTGATCTTATTGTCTATAATGCAAGAAATGCCCCTATTGATGAGTACATTAACGATGTTAAACTTCTTGTTGTATATACTAACTTTCAGAGGTTTAATATTGTGAATGTGATTTCATCCAAGCATACTATCTTAAAGTCATATGTTTATGAGTATGCTGATTTTATTCACACATCCTTTGTTTTACATGTTGATTTTCTTGGACGTGTTGGCTGATTTTTCAAAATCTATTGATCATATCGATAGAAATACCGAATCTAGGATGAATATTGCGATACATGCTAATTTTTCGGAATCTATTTATCCTATTTGTGCTGATTTGACTTCATCTCTTGATAATCATGTTGATCATCATTTACCTCTTGTGTTACATGCTGATTTTATTGAGGATAATGTTGTAACTACCGATTTGATTGATCATGATAGTTTGCTTAAGTATGAAGAAGACTGTGCTGAATGTTATACACCTTCACACATGAATATTAATTTAGTTGTGTCATCTAGATTCAATTCTGAATTTAATTGCTCCATGACTAAGTACCTTATTTACCTTGTGATGGGAAAAACCTTACTTCATACTAGAAGTCTTGTCAAAGAGAAAGTTGAGACTATTAAGAACAACGGTCTTGTAATTCATTGTCTTTCCCTGTTTCTTAAGATGTTTTGTCTTTTTTGTGTCCTTTCTTATCATTAAGGCTTCATGATTATATATTTCATATCATTTGGAAGATCATAGGATATGATACCCTTGGTGATAAATGTGCTTACCCCGTCTTGAGATTTTATCTTAAGATATTCTTAGACTTCTTATATGCCTTAAATATTGTTTTTGCTTTAATTAAGGATCTTAGGGAAGAACATAATTGGACTAAGATGATACCTTAGAATGATATTATTACTTTCTTTATGAAGTTGACATACTTAGTTATAAATTATTTTTATGACCTTGTATGTACAATTTTTATGTGGAGTAAATTGTTCCGTTTCATCTAGTTATCTATTCTCCTCCTACAAGCATATACACCTCTTATGTGTTCTTTGTTGACCTTATAGGTGTTATACATGCATGGATGCCACCTTGGATGGACATCAAGGATTCGTGGACGAATCCTTTTCAAGAAAGGGAGGATGATGCAGGAGCATCTCAGGACCTAGCCCGAATGGAGATCATGAGCATGGAAGCTAGGAAGCACGGAGTGTTGATCACTCTAAAGAGAAGGAGAGGAAGAATTAAGGACATTCCTCAACATGTGAAGGAGATTATTCATGAAAGAGATGAGAAGACCATTTCCGGAAATACATTGAAGACCTTTGATTGGAGATGGGAGATAACATGCATGATCACGTATGCATGGGCAAGGAGGAGAGTTCGAGAAGCTTGCAAATGCTACGTGGAAAGAAGGAGATCATTTGGACGTTATATGTCTAATTGGACTTATTTTAAATGTTAAATAAGGCCTTAATTAGATATATTATTTCAGCCCATATGTTAGACTTCTTTTATTATTATGGGTTGAATTTTATTTTATTTAATTTAGGATCATATATTTTATCTATTTTTGGGTTTTGAATTGGGAAATATAATCTCAATCCAAAAATATGATTTTTCCTTTCCTATTTTTGGATTTAGGATAAACTATTTTCAGCCCAAAAATATTATCTTTCTTTTTAACTAGATTGGGCTCGATCTTGGATCAAGCCCATAGTCCGTAGTTAGCTTAAGAATGACGCACCACCTCGCCTATATAAGGCATGGGTTGGACGTCCTTTTACCCTAGCTTTGATTGAAATTAAACACAAGTACTTTCGAGTATTTTTCTCTTCTATCCCATATTCTTCTCGTGGAATCGAGACACCTTACTGTGTGAGCGAATTCGTTTGCCCAACAACTTTGGTGTTGTTTTGAGTTGTGTCACTTGGATTGGCAAGTTGGTGCTCTCAATCATCTCCGGGTGACTTCTCGTTCTTTGGGGACAATCGCTTTCCCCTCTGTGTGAGATTATAGTGGAAGGGCTTCTTCAAGTCATTCCAAGTTGTGTGTTAGGGCCTTTGTTTCCCTATCGTGCTCTTGGTTGCCTTAAGGGTTCAACCAGATCTATCCATCTATCGATCCTTCACAATCATTGGATCATTCCTCCATCTTTTTATTTCAAGTTTCCATCTTTTTATCCATTTTCTTCATTGCGAGTCTTGGTGTTGAAAGATCGGGCCAACTGACGGCTAACCCCGTATCAATGATAAAAGGAAACTACCGGTCTTCAAATTAAAGAGGCTATTGAGTTGCTAGAAAATCCTATCAAATCATGATTTATCTTCTCGTTCATAGTTGATTTGATTCGATTTGCAACGGTACCATAAATCACCGTTCGACTCCAAATTCCCTAACGTGAATCTATAGTGTTTCTTGATGGTCATTTGTCATCGTTGAATAAGCATTTAAGGTGTCTCCTTCTAAAAGTGTTTGAGACACTTCAACTTCACATGACCTGGTTTTCATACATGTAGACTAAGATAAAACACACTCCAAAGTTAAAATCCTTAAATTTGTCGTCATCAAAACTCAATAGAAAAGCATGAGCAATCGTTTGCAATCAACTATAACATTTCCCCTCTTTTTGATGAAGAAAAACTTCTTGATGGATCGAAAGACGAACACCGTAAAATCCTCTTTGTTCAACAAATTACCAGTAACAATGTAATTTAAGCGCATAATGTAAAAATAAGGAGATATTTTTCATATTCCGCCTTACTTTGACATTCAATGGTCGTCCCCTTAACATGATATGTATATATTTAGAAAACCTTAAGGTAAGGTGTATATTTCTTTATAGCTAAAAAAAGAACATTTTGGTTTACCCTTTTGACATCATCTAAGATGTTAAGTGAATGGCAAAGAAAGCAAGGTAATTTTCACTTTCTATGATAGTATAACATGTATAAATATTTATAGGATCTAGCAGGAAAAAAAAAAAAGTCTTTAAGGTATAATAAAAAGGAAATTATGTAATTAAAAAAAAAAGGAAATAAAAACGAAAATATTTCTTAATTATGTTGGATGGGACGGAGAAATAGAAATTGATGTTGGAGCAACCTACATCTTCATCTTTCTATGAGCAAAGGAAGGAGGTTAGCTATAAGGAAAAGAAAGGGACTTTAAATGATCCATGTAATATTAGAGGAGTAAAGGGTTGCATGAAAGAAGGAACCGGATCAAGTAAGAAGAATCAAAGAATTTTTTTGTTTATAAGTTAGCGGGACTTATTTTCCGGCGCATAATTAAACACTTTATTATGAGTTATGTTTTTAAGTTATTGGATCTTTTTAAGTTAGTTTTAACCCGAGTTGTTTTTTTGTCAAGTTTTGAATTATTGTAGGCCCGGTAGAGAGGGTTTCTAGATAGAATTTTTGAGCATCTACACGCCTACAAAAGCTTCTCTTGAACGATATTTTTGAGAACCTTGAACTTAAATACGATTTGCACCTTTCGTGTGTTTCTTCCGACGTGGCAATGAGCGAGTGACGTCTCGTTCAACCTTTCAACGTGGATAGTAAGCGAGTAGACTCGAGAAACAAATATTGACTTATATGTACCGGTCAAGCCACTGAGGAGTCGCCTCGCCCTCATCGCTGATGGAGGAGAGAGAACTAGGGAAGCAACATAGGAAGTTTAATCGAGAAATCAAAAGTTAGAAAAGGAGATCAAGAGATAATGAATCTGGAAGGACCTTATACAATGGTTTACGATACATTGACGAGTGTAAAAATCTACTATATATATATATATATATATAAATACTAAAGCAGAAGTGGCAAAAGCCACGTGTCGTTCTCATATCGAAACACTTCAACTTTTGTCACATGGCGTCCTCTTGTTAATCCACCTCATATTTCGCCACACGTCGTCGTCAAATTATTCCCCCTCATTTTTCCCACAAACTATTTTATTTTATATTTAGTAATTAATGATTTTCGAGCACTATACTTAGACCTTCTAAGTGATTCTGCACAACAATATTTTATATTATTAATAACATTACTATTTATTTAATTTTTATTATAATTTAGTACAAGACACGAGAATCAAGCTAGTTAACGTCTATAAGATTTGTGGAAAGAGTGCATTTATAATTGTCCCCTTAACTATTGATAAAAAAATAATAACAATGTTTTTAACGTGATTATTATAGGAATTGTGGCAAAGGCTTGTTCGTAATGGCCCAATGGGCCAGTTTTCACAGCAGTGAATCATTCATTTTGTTGCCTTAAGTTAATTCTTAAAAAGAATACATACATTTATAAATAAATAATAAAGGGATTAAAAAGTGGAAAGCATGTGAAACAAAGTATCCTCTAGCCTCTCCTTTAGCCAAGTTTGTATTACATATTCATGAGATGGAGTATTTTCCAAGGAGAGACCTTTAACTCTCTCCGATCCACTTTATTATCTACTTTTCCAATTTGTTTTTTTATCAAACAAATAAACAATCAATTAACTCAACTTTGTTTCACATGCTTTCCACTTTTTAGAAAACTAGACAACATTTCTCTCTTCTTCACGAAAGGCACAATTCCACTTTCACATAAACAACTCTTATAGCAAAGTAGCAACATGAGACCCTCCGTTGATCGTACCATGCAACAATCACTAACACCCGAATCATCCGCGGTCATAGCAAGCCATCACCCTAGCTCGACGAAGAGGGCCACACTCAAGTCACCCCAATCCACGTCGCCTTAACAATGATCTTATCTCCAACCACCCTTCTCAAAACAGCTTGTCTAAAATCACATTCTCATCCTCTACAATTAAGAGCCTTAGAGCTTTGTTTCAACGTCGCTCTCAACGACCTTGGAACAAACCCCTCACACAACTCTTCTTACCCGTTGTTCTCCGACACACTCGTCGATGCCTTCAATCGTGCAGAAGCCCACCAACGCCGTGGCTCCATTGAGAATCAACAACATCCTGCCTTGGCTCTAAAAATCGAAACCCAACAACTCGTGCTTTCGATTCTTGATGATCCTAGTGTTATCGAGGTCATGAAAGAGGCTGGCTTCTCGAGTATACATATAAAAGCGAATGTCGAACAAGATGTGTCCGTTGAGGCTGATGAGGATCTTTCAGGTGTGCTTTCTTCCTTGAGGAAGAAGAATAGCACTATTGTGGTGTGTGAGTGTGTTAGCCCGGTCATGGAAGAAGGAATCGGATCAAGCAAGATGAATCTAGGATCACATGTGGATGAAAGCTAGGATCCTCATGAATGCGAAGAAGAAATGAGGAATTAACTATGTGACTGATTTGGATCTTATTAGATTTTATTTTTTCATTTCATAATAAAACACTTTATTGTGGGGTTATATTTTTAGATATAATTTTGAGCATCTACGTGCCTATTAAGGCTGCTCTTGAATGCTATTATGGAGAATCTTGAATTTGAATACAATTTGAACCTTTAGTGTGTTTTTTTTTCCAACACAATTTGCACTTTTAGTGTGTTTCTTTTTTCCAACGTAAGAGTGAGACTGCCGTTTCGTTTAGCTTTTTTAAGTTGGATTATTTTGTATTGATCACTTGTGTTTGCAAGTTGCTTCGATTTATTGCTATCACAAGCAAACTTTCAATCTTGTACTTATGGATGATGTCGTCTGTTTTGGGTAGAAGGGTGGTGGAATAGTTATACTATTATCCTTAGTTGTGTGTAGGGGTCTTAATTTCCCTAGTTTATTCCAAATTGTTCTATAGTTCAACTTTGATTTATCCATCTACCGATTTATATCATTCATCGGATCATTCTTCCACCTTTAATTTTCTCCATTGTAGCACCCCCTCACCTTACATTTGATCAATTCATCTAAAAAGAATCAATATTGAGTATTCCCTTGTTGGTGTCGTAAGATCCAGACTTTTTTAACGGTTTATCCCCATATCAAAACTGTACAAAGATTTTCATTTAAAAAACACCCAAAGAAAAATAGTTTAAAAAGAAGCATCCTTAAAAACTAGGGAAAACGACCCAAACACGCTGTCCTTCAAGTTGAAAATAATTCTTAGGGCAAGAAACGGACTCTTTGAGATGTTGAAATAAGAGCATTCCAAGAAACCTTGTAACCCACCGTCCTTCAGTGTGGAGTCTATTTTTAGGTAAATGTGATATACATAACGATGATGAAGATAATCATTAGGGCTGCTCATATTTGGATTGGACCGCACCGTAATTTACACTTTTAAATATGTTAGAACAGTAATTGCATACGGTCCGGTCCGATCTTGTCCAAATCCGGACTGGAAAGGATTTATTCAATACAATTAATTAAAAAAACGATTCAGACCGGACTGTATTAACACTACCAAATAACTAAGTTGTTCTAAATTATTTTAATGGTTTTTTTTTTCTCCATATGTTACCATAGATATCTATGGTAATGGTTTAAGATAAAAGTGTTACTCCATAATCTATTATATCTATTGTGACGTCTAAACCACCAATGTAACGGTTATGTAAAATAACTTTTTATGTCAAATATTTTTTTTATATTTGGGTTATTCATATTTTGCGTTTCAAGGTGGTGGTGTGATTTTGATTTTAATGAATAACTCAAGATAGTAACCAATAATGCCTGATGTGAGATTTAGGCTTCTGTTGAATTGGTTTGCGAATGAAGACACTTTTGTCCTACCATTTTAGATTTTGAAATACTCGAAGATCTTGTTAACTAGGTGTTCTAAGTAAATTTAGCAGTTAGTGGTATATAGTTGGGTTTCTTGAGATTTTCACATGTTTTAATCTTCTTTTCTTTTCATTTTTTTCTTTTGGGACTGTATTATTGTAGAAAGTTTGTTTCTTGCATTCTCATTTTGAGAATTGATCTCCTTTTGCTTGGTTTAAGAGACATAAGGCTACAACCATTTTACATCTCGTGATTGCATGAAATAGGGGTGCGAGGCTGGTGATTTTGGAAACAGAGGCTACGACACTTATCCACAAGAGGATTCCTCGTTGTCATCCTCTTGACAGCCTGGTTCATAAATACCAAGGCTTCTTTCAACAAGCTTGGACTGTTCAAGTTCGCCACATCTTCCGTGAGGCAAATCAGGCTGCGGATTTCCTTGCTAGTTTAGCTTTTAGTTAACGTTGGTTTTAATGTATTGCTTGACCCTCCGAGAGTGTAGTGAATATTAATACTGCTGTTGTAAGGAGTCGGGCTATCCCCCGTTTGATGACTACTTAGCCCGTTTTTCTTTTATAAATAAAAGCGCGTCTGGATGCGCGGAGGCACTGATCCTCTCCCTTTAACCAAAAAAAAATATTTATCAACTGAATATCGGGGAGCTCAAACACTTATTTAATGAAAGATTGTTACCCGTGAATGTGACGTTGATATAATTAAATTTATGTCACATGTCTTTTATGTGCTTAATTTCTTTCATAAAACATGTGATATAATTAAATTTAGATAAATTAAACTTATAGATAGCTTTTATCATGTATAATATTTCATTCATTTTATTTCATTTCTGATTAAATATATTCATTGAAAGTTTCTTATACTTTCTAAATTTTACTCTCATTCTTGGACCTCTAAGCATTACTTATTGTTTGTCTTATTCTATCAATTGGTGCAACGTGAAGATGTTGGAATAAAATGGATTACAAGTGGATCAGTTGCTAATTTTGTTGGATGGAAATCGGTTAGGTATATCAGTTCCTCATAAACTATATTAGCATGTCCAACGACCATTTATTTCTTAAAATTCAATATTTAAGGGAAAATATGATTCATTACCATAGGTGTAGGTGTTGATTTCATTTGGTGTGACACCAACTTATATACTTGTCATCAGGGGTTCATATTCATATCCAGGTCGGACTAGACTCGGGTCGGACTTTGTGTAATTTTCGACCCGTTTATCCGGATCTGGTTCAGATAAAGTCCACCCGTTTTATTTTTGTTTTTTAAAAAGTTATTTAAAAAACTATTTTAAATATAAATTTTATTTAAAAATCAAATATCTAAGATATTATATGTAATATACTAAATATTCTATAATTATATTTTAAACATGTACAATAATATATATATATATATATATATATATATATATATATAATATATATAAACTGTTTTTCCCTCCTACATCTTAATAGCTAAACAACAAGAATTACCATAATTGTCATATCTCATTAAATACATTTTTATGATATTTGCTAGTAATAGTTATAAATCTTTAACTTTGACACAAAATATTAATCTCATTATTATTGCACTTTATATCCTCCAATTTCGGTAGATGTTCTTTATAATTTGATGTTTAATTATTATTTTTGTTTATATATATGACTTACATGTTTGTAGTATATACTTACATGTAGGGATGACAATCTCATCTGCATCCGATGGATGTTCAAAAACCCGCCCCGAAAAAACGGGTAAAAACTCGTTAACATGCGGGTGAAACTCGGGTGATGGGTGGGTCGGATACGGGTGAGCATCTCAGGACCCATCATCCGACTCACCACCCTTACCCATCACCCACATCCATCACCCGCACTCATCACTCATTATATTATATCATTGCTAAAATTTTTTCTTAATATAAATAATTTTAATACCTAATAATACATGTTTATATTAAAATTTCTTGGACTCTATAAATCATAATCTTTTATTATTTTATTTGACTTTATAACCTTGTCAACACTATTAATTTCCATGTTCCATGAATTTTAAGGGTAAATTTATTTATGTAACATACAAAAATAATTTTACTAAAGAAGTCGAGTCAAATAGAGTGTGTCAACTTTGAAATTATGATGAGAGTTGAAGACAATTATGTGTAAAGCTACTTGTTTTAACGATTTTGATTTTTTCAATTTTGTTTCATTATATGTTTTGGAGGTATGTAAGATATTTTAAATTTATATTTTTGTTTCAATCATGTCAGTTGTTAAGGCTTAAACCCGATTAAATCGTATATTTAATTTTAGCTTGCACGATTTCACTTTGTTAAAAATTTTTGTTGAAAACTAGCTTAAAAAAGCGGGTTAAATTTCACCCGAAAAAAACTCCGATCCACCCGTCCACCCGGCGGGTGCGGGTAGGGTGACAAAAACCTACGGGTCGGCTGATGGGTCGGGTGAATATTTTAGGTGACGGGTCGGGTGGCAGAAGTAGTACATCCACCCATCACCCGACCCATTGCCATCATGTTTGTAGTATCCTTATAGTGTGTTTTTTTTGCTGAGTCCCTCCTTATATAGTGTTAAATATGAACACTTCATTACAATCTCTTTGAGTTGTTATATAGGACTAGACATTTCCGCGATACCAATATCTAAAAGATTTCCCGAAAATCTCACTTTTGATATTCTATTCATATCTACCCTATAAAAGACAACATGTAAAATCCAAACATATCACATAAAGAAACTACCGATCTTCAAATCAAAGAGGCAATTGTGTTACTAGAAAATCCTATCAATTCATGATTTATCTTCTAGTTGATTTGATTCGATTTGCAATGGTAACATGAATCACTCTTCGACTCCAAATTTCCTAGCATTAATCTATAGTGTTCCTTGATTGCCATCTGACGTCTATGAATAGGCATTTGAGGCGTGTTCTTCCAAAACCGAGACACTACAACTTCACTTGGATTGGTCTTCATACATGTAGACTAAGAAAACACACTCCAATCGTAAAATCCTTAAGTTTGTCGTCATTAAAACTCAACAGGGGAATCTGAGCAGTCATCTGCTCCAACACTTTCCCCTTTTTTATGGTGATAATCTTATTGACAAATAGAAAGACGAACACTGAGGTCGCCTCGCCGTCGTCACTGATGGAAGAGAGAGCCAAGGGAAGCAAAGTAGGGAGTTCAATTGAGAGATTAAAAGGAACCTAGAAGGAAATTGTGTTAAAGGCATGAGGGAGAAATAGTTAGGGTGTAATTTATAATATTTCTACTATAATGTCTAATGTCTGTTATAATAAAAATAAACTAGTTCAGAGTTTAAATGGGTGGTTTAAATGAAACACTCCAATTAGCAAGGTTATGTTTTATTGATAATAAACTAACCCTGATATTTAAGGTAAATAGTTAATGTAAATTATTTTGTGAAATGTAAGCTAGTTTTGTACAACCAAACGTAATTTACAATATTTTTTAAACAACTCAAACTTTATCAGTTTTATTTTCTTTAAACTCCGATCGGAACATGTATTAATTTCTCATGATTAAGCAAACACACCCTTAATCCTTAATCATGTTTGTAATTTAGATTGAAAGAGTGCATTTATAATTGTCTCCCTTAACAATTCATTCTCAAAAATCATGTTTTTAATTTGTTCATAGATTTGGTAGAAAGAAAAAAGAAACAGTAACGAGGTTTGTTCCTAAAAGCCCAATGGGCAAGTTTTCACAGGACTGAATCATTCATTTTGCTGCGTTATGTATATTCCTAAAAAGAATAAAATAAATGATAAAGGTAATGAAAAGGTATGATATGGTTGGATTCGACAACAGTTACCACAGCTGATGGTTTGGAGTGAAAGTATCCTCTGGCCTCTACTTTAGCCTCTTCTTGACCATAAAGGAATTGCATTACAAATTCATAACAAGGAGTATTTTCCAAAGAGACAGACAATCCAATCGCCTTTAACTCTCTCCGATCCACTTTATTATCTAATTTTCCACTTTCTTCCACATGCTTTCCACTTTTTTATAAAACTAGACAACATTTCCCTCTTCTTCACTCAAGGCACAATTCCACTCTTTACATAACCACAGTTTCTCACCACTCTACATACTACCAAAACGAACTCTCACTAAAACATGAGACCCTCCGGTGGTTGTACCATGCAACAATCACTAACACCCGAAGCCGCCACCGTCGTAAAACAAGCCATAACCCTAGCTCGACGACGAGGCCATGCTCAAGTCACCCCAATCCACGTGGCATTCTCAATGCTCGTCTCTCCAACCGCTTTTCTTCAAACCGCTTGTCTTAAATCTCATTCCCATCCCTTACAATACAAAGCCTTAGAGAGCTATGCTTCAACGTCGCTCTTAACCGTCTTCCGACAACTCCCCTCACATAATTCTCCTTACCCGTCGTTCTCTAACGCGCTTGTCGCGGCGTTCAAGCGTGCACAAGCACACCAACGCCGCGGATCCATTGAGAATCAACAACAACCGATTTTAGCTCTTAAAATCGAGACACAACAGCTCGTGGTTTCGATTCTTGATGATCGAGTGTTAGTCGGGTCATGAGAGAGGCTGGGTTCTCGAGTACAAATATAAAAGCTAATGTAGAACAAGCTGTGTCCGTCGAGGATATTATTCCGTTGGCTGATCAAGTTTCCGTTACGAATGATGATCTTGCAGCGGTGATTTCATCGTTGGCGAAGAAGAAGAAGAACACTATTGTGGTGGGTGAGTGTGTGGGGAGCTGTGAGGCGATAATAAGAGTTGTTAAAGATAAAATCGAGAGAAATAATGTGCCCGATGAACTCAAGAATGCAGATTTTATGAGTATTTCTTTGATTTCGATGAAAAACTTGTCGAGGGAGGAGATTGAGTTTAAGATTGGAGAGATTATGTGTGTTTTGAAAGGGAGGAGTGTTGTTTTGTATTTGGGGATCTTAATTGGGTTTGTGAGTATTGGGGATTTTATGGTGATCGAAGAAGAAGCTTTTATTGTCCTATTGAACATATGCTCATGGAATAAGGAGGATCAAGAATGGAGAAAACAGTATTCAATTGATTGGAAAGTTGACTCTTTTGGGTGTTGCAAATTTCAGCTCTTACACCAAATGCAAAAGAGGATCTCCTTCTGTAGAGGCACTATTGGATCTTCATCCTCTATCCATTCCTGTTGGCACTTTGGATTTGAGTCTCAAACTCCACAGGTAATAAATTGTTGTTTTACTTACTCTTAACAAAATATATATATATATATATGCTATTGCTAACTCGATCTATTATCCTTTTGCAGTACATTGCAAGGGAATTGGTCCATTGTAGAGGAAAGAACAGAAACGCGTCTCACTTGCTGCTCTGATTGCTCCGCGAATTTTCATCGAGAAGCTCAATACAAAGCAAGCAGTGTACGAAACATGGAGTCGGCTACTACAACATCAGCAACCTCAAGCTTGCCTTCATGGTTGCAGAAGTGCAAGCAAGAAAGCATACACGATCTACAACCGATGATCAGGTTAGCAAATTTTATATATATACATATATTTAGATTCCGTTGAGAATCTGTACTAGGGTAACAAATAAGAACATTTAAGGGTAACAAATAAGAACATTTAAGGATCGTCGGATTAATATGAATGACTCACATTGAGCAGCTAGCAATATATATAAAACATGTTCTAAGTATTGATATTTCCTTTGCAGAAGGGCCAGTCTGAAATGAAAGAGTTATGCAGTAAGTGGAACTCTATTTGTAGTTCACTACACCAAACAATCAATTTTTCATCATCAGCTTCACCTTCCACCTCAATTTCTTCCCATGACCAGAAAAGCCTTCAAAATCTAACTACTGTGAAGATTGGATGGCCTGCAATGTTTGAATCCAGATGGCCTTCCAAAGAACACAACTTCCTTATCTCCGATCCATCAAAACCGGACCTTCTATCGAATCCCAACTCAATACCTAACTCAGCTACTTCAAGTGAGGCGACGGATACAATCCCGGGTGATTTCAACCTCGAATCCATCTGTTCAGCTTTAGAGAAGCGAGTCCCATGGCAGAAAGACGTAATTCCAGATATTGCAAGAACAATTTTGAAATGTAGGTCCGGATTGGTGAAGAGAAAAGACAATCGAAAACGCGAAACTTGGTTGTTTTTCTTAGGTGGAGATGACGAAGGTAAGGTTAAGATCGGAAAGGAGTTGGCTAAGGCTATGTTTGGTTCTCAACAAAGTTTTAAGATTTTAGGGTTGAGTATGTACTCGTCGCCTACGAAGGCGGATTCGAGTGATGTTTCGAGGAATAAGAGAGTCCGGGATGAAGGGTTCCTTGAGAGGTTTGGTAATGCGGTGAGAGATGATCCTCGCCGCGTGTTTTATGTTGAGGATGTTGAACAATTTGATTGTTTTACGCGGAAGGAGATGAAGAGAGCTATTGAGAGCGGAATGATAAGACTTGGTGATGGTGAAATGGTTAGTCTTGAGGATGCTATTGTTATATTTAGTTGTGAAAGCTTTAGCTCAACTTCGAGAGCTTGTTCCCCACGAGTTGAACAGAAAACCTGATGGTGATGACGACGATGATAGTTCTTTGGTTCAGCTGGATTTGAATCTCGCTGTTCGCGACGACTCAATTAGTGAATTTCGCATCTTAGAATATGTGGACAAGCAAATCTTTTTTAAAACTCGAATGTTGTTGTAACTTCTTTGTTTAAGTTTTAGGTAAAGCAAGTAAGTAAGAATTTAGCCATGTCAATTCAATGGTGATTACTTAGGCCATGTCAGTGTACAAGTAAGTTGGTATAGCAGTGTAAATTTATTGCTCTTGTTTTCCCTACATGCATGTCTCTTGTTAAATTTGACTTGAATGTCACATTTCGCAAATTTGGTAAGGGGAATTGGAGGGGACGATTTTCCCTCGTCTAGGGTTTAGGGTGGAATCGTCCCGTCTAGAGCAGGGTCTCGCTGCCCGGTCAAGCGAGTCATTTGTCATTTGTTTGGACCCAATATTATTCATATATTGTAGTGTTCCATTTAACTCCGATTATATAATTATATAATCTAAAATTGGTTAATAAAATCTCTCTGAAATTGGACGTAATCATTATTGAATGAACCACTATAAATCCGTGTTAACTATACTGACATTAGCAATACGGTGACAAGACAAAAGGATGGTATAAAAGGAAATCTCTATCATGATTGGCCTAAACACCAAAAAGAATCATCCATCTAGTCTTTAAGACCAAAAAGATGTTCCTTTTACTTTATACTACACTATCTAGTATCAAATAAAGGTGCATCAAAAGAGGTTTCAAGTTTGAACATTTTGGCAGCTTTTTGGATCATCATCTTCCTTGTTTTCGGATCAATTCATTTTTTTTTGACCTATTAAAATTGAACATTTCATACACCAAGCAATGATAGCACTTGCCTCATCATCAAAGGACACAACATCCTCGAGCATCGATCCCATTATGGACCGATCATCAAAACACACTAATATTCTCATTACACACCACTTACTCAACTATCATTCACAAGCTTTTCCCTTCCACTAATTACCTACTTTCTTCACTTTTCGACACCATCTAACATGCTTATATTTATTCATAAAAACCCATTTTTTTAGCCCGCACTTGTATTTATATATGCTATACCAACATCAAAACAAAAATATGTATTGACTAATGACGTAATTGTGAAAATTAAAAATGACATAAATTGTGAAAATTAAATAAATAAATTAAATTGTGAATTTCTAAAATAAGTTGAAAATATATTTTTAAAACATTACGTATTGACTATAAAGTGGGTTCGTTTCTTTGTTTGAAGATATTACTTGATATTAGAATTTTCAAAACAAAAATATGTATCGGTTTCCAAGTCTCTTTGGGAATTGTAATCAGGATTGTAATCGATGTTTTAAGACTCTTTATACATGAAGTTTAAATATGACGTGTTCACGTTACTCCCCACGTGTCTTTCTGTGTACTATCCTTTCGCTTTGATTAGACTCCTTTTTCATCGATTTTTCCCGTACTTATATCTCGCCTTTTATGATTTTATTTTTTCTTTGCTGGTTTGATTTTCTTAATTTATTTCTTGAGGGTCACGTTTTAAAGTCTCTTGATCCACCAAACTTGTCTAGTTTGTCAAATCTTTTTATTCACCCATGTAAAAAACTCGGTAATAGCAATGAGAGTATACGTATATAGAAACCTTATTCGGTACTGGAACTTGATACATTTATTCTATGAGGTATTTCCTGTTGAATGCTTGAATTATTTGAGTACGCAATGAAACAACCTTTCATTTCACCACTCTCTTTTAAGTTGGTTTGCTTTATTCTCACTATTTTTCTTTCTTTTCTGCCTATGTTTCCTCTTTTTACAACCCCAAAAATGGCTTTTCGGAAACTTGACAATCACACATCTTTCTTCAACATGGTGATTTTTACTTGCAAGCTAATTATACTTATCTTCACACATTGGAACTCTTATGATCATCTTCTTTGCAAAACAAAAACAATCGATCTACCTATAGTTGCCCTTTTCAACCCTAGCTTCAAAATGGGTGAATCTACTTTATTTGCAGTTGTTTGATTTTAACATTAAGTAAATCGATCAGTAAATTAATTCACATTAACGTTAGCCTAATCAAAATCTTCAACGAGCGGACGTAAACTCGTGACGAGTAAGACAATAATATATATATATATAAAGGGACTCTTACGGTTAAAAATAACAATAGTCGAATATAACATGTATTTGCTCAATAAAAATAATTTTAAATAAAGAGCGTGATCAATTATTTAAATATTAACAAAATTATTCAATTATATGGTCAAATATTGAACTATATTCGAAATTGTTTAATTATTCAACTATATGCAATTTACTCAAACAATCCCAAAGTGTTAATTTATAAGTCAAATTGTTCAACTATACTTGAAATTGTTCAAAAATATGACCAATTGTTCAACTATATTTGAAATTGTTCAATTTGAACAATTTCAAATATAGTTGAATAATTTAGAATATAATTGAACGATTTTTAATTGAATAAATACAAGTTATAGTTGAACAATCGATACTTTCTACCATAAGAAAACTGTATATTCTATGACTCCTTTCACTTGAACATGACCCTATATATATATATATATATATATATATATATATATATATATAGAGAGAGAGAGAGAGAGAGAGAGAGAGAGAGATAAGCCGTTAAGAAGTCGAACTCTTTCGAAACCAACAATCGAATAATCAATATTGATTCTTGTTAGAGAAATCAATTTAATATGTAGTAATGGATGAAATGGAGGAATATTGATTCGGTGAATGATATGGTTTGGAAGATGGGTAGATAAATGTTGAATCCTATGCAACGACTTAGACCATCCGAGGCTAGGAAACTAAGGTCCTAACACACAATTAAGAATGATTGTAGAACCCTTCTACTCAATAACTAAAAACATAACTCAATAATCATTAAATGATAATTGGGCTGAAATTATAATAGTTTTTGAACTGTAAATTACAAGCATGGACCACGTGTATTACTTCTCTTGGGCGTTCAACTTGATGCTTTTACATATATGAAATTGATTGTGGTGTGTCTTTGTTAAGCCTATTAAAATATTCTATTCCTGCCTTATATGATTGTTTCCATCTTGTTAGCCCCTTCTAGTTTTTATCGTCCGTTCTTTATATCTTCACACAAATTTCTTTAGCTATGTTTAACCTTGTTTGACCCATCTAGAAATTATTTAGTAGGTATGCAATGCAATGGAAAAAGCAATCAAGATTTAAGCATTGGGTTATAACTTCGGAAATACAAAAGGTACAAAAGCGCTATCAGTGTAATATTTTTCTTTGTGGTATTGCGCATCAAAGAAAAGAAAGGGAGAAAAAACCATATTAGTTACAATTTTATTCACCACTCAGATTAGAACAGGCTTGAGAAAGAAATGATTTACAAAGAACAAAGTGCTAAATCGAGAAGAGTAACTTATGATAAAGAGTTCAAGTGCGAAGAAACAAGGATGCGCATAAACAAATCAGTCTAACAAGAATAGTTGAATGACTGAATGATCGATCGGTCTGACAGGGTGTTTTGATTACCTCAAAGGAGGTAAAAATTGAAGGAATTGTGTCCTTTAATTTAATGTGCAATGACTAAACTTGGAATAGGACAATTAACGGAGATAATTCAATCCGATTATTTTAGGAGTCGTAGTGCTTTGCTAGAAGCCAACTACGATTAATGGGCTTAAACAAGTTAAACCCATAACTATTATAAACGGGTCCTATGCGGTCACACACTTTGAGTTGACGGACTAGATCAACGGGAATGATGTTGAGTATTAATATATATATTGTATATTATTAATATATCCATATTATTTATTTGTGAAATAATTAATTAGTGGATATTAATTAGGGAGGTTAATTAGGGGAGTTACACATTATGTACGTTAGAATTGTAATGGGTTGTAACTCCCTCCTCCTAATTAGGAAGATTAAGTTCTCCTCACTTGTTGACTAACGAGATAGAAAAAGTGAGAGCAAAAGAAAAATAAAAGAAACCAATAGTTGTTTTATTTTGTTTGGTTTTTGTTTTGTTTTTAGAGGGTTGACTACCATCTTGATCCGAAGCAATTCGATTGCACGCTTTGCGATCTTCGTCCTAGCAGTCGAAACCAAAGCGATCTTGACCGGGCTCGTGTGGACCAACTAGAGGAGCAACACGTGGGGCTCTCATCTCTTTCGTACCTTCCCGATCAGATCCGGTTCACGCATCAACAGGTATTTCCTATGAACAATCAATTGTTGCCTATCAATTGTGCTTGTAGATCCTACGATTAGATGTTTAGATATGATCTGAAATTCCGCTTAAAGCATCTAATAAACCTTTAATTGGTATCAGAGCGATCTTGCATAGATTGATAGGATCAATGATTTGATGCGGATCTTGATTTAAATTGGTGGTGAATTTTATATGGATAAAGATGTAAAATTGAAATGGAGATTTTGATGAATTGAGACATGAAATTGTATGAATTGATATGGAAATTGATACCACCGAACCGAGTCAGATTCCATCCGATTAGGTGATGGGATAGGTCACAAAATGTTTGATATAAAATATTTTCCGGTGATTTGAGATTTTGCCTATAAAATTAAGATGGATAATATTATGATATTGTTTATTTTAATTGTTTCCTAAAAGTTAGGAAATCCCACTTAAGATTAAATATTTGATATTATATCTTTTTCATACAATTTAATCCAATTATTACATTTTACTGGTTAATATTGATTAATACCATATAAGGATTTAATTTTAAATTAAGATATATTGTTTGCTTGTTTTATATTATGATATATTGCTTGCATAAGGTGACTAGTATGACCCATAAATACGATCTGTGTATCGTTATGTTTTTCTTGTACACGATCTGCGCATCGTTTGTTTTGTTGTAATTTAATTTATGCAATTAGAGTAATTCAAAAATTGTAATACAAGAAGAAGTACAAGACATAAGAAGGTCAAGGATGGAGATCCATGAAGGATACAAGATGAAGTGATTATGAAGATTAGATCTTTATTTTTTGCATCGTAGGGGCCATACTAGGATCACAATTATTGCGTTTTGAATGCTTTATTTTAAGTTTTTATATTGTTTTTATTTATGACATTTTTTCACTTATAAATAAAAGACAAATAAAAAGACTTAAGTTCCAAAGGTAAATTTGGGCAATGCCTTTCCATATCATAACCCATTAAGTTCTGGATTTTGGTTGGATGGGCTTCACAAAAGTGAGGGTGTTCTTCCATAATCTTGGACTGAGTGAGGGTGAATCTATACGGGGGCATAAACCTTGATATGGTAGTACCCAACGAGAGACCAAAAGGCAAAGTTTTGGATCTTGAGGCATGGGATGATTTCTGCATTGGATGTGGATCATCAAACCAAGAATTATAAGGAGTTATAATTAGTAATTGTTACTTACCTGAACACATAGGACTTAAGGCAGTGCAAAAGTACGTTGAGTCTTGTCTGGGATGGGATCTTGGAATATTTTATTCAAAGGGACGACAACAACTGAATAAAATGTGCTTTTGCTTATTTTAAATTGTTTAAATATAAGTATTTGCAATTTCAAACATATACTGATTTGTATGTCATTTATATTCTGTAGATAATGTCGAACGATAATTTGAAATTCTCTCTGCGCTCAATTGTTGAGAAAAACAAGCTCAATGGAACGAACTTCCTTGATTGGGAAAGGAATCTGAGAATCATTCTCAGGTCCGAGGGACGTGAGGACGTCCTAGCTACCCCTATCCCTTCTGTGACCGACACCTCATCAGATGAGAGAAGGCAACAGAAACTCGGTGAGGTCTGAGGCATTACCTGTAACTTGCCTCATGCTTGCTGCAATGGAGCCTGATTTGCAAAAGAGGTTTGAGCATTCTGATGCTTATACTATCATAACTGAACTGAAAACGTTGTTTCAGGATCAGGCAAGGATAGAGCGATATGAGACTCACAAAGCTATACTTGATAGCAAGCTTGAGAGGGAAAACCAGTGAGTCCTCATGTGATTAGCCTGACTGGGCTTTTTAAGAGGATGGAAAATCTGGGGACCCCATATGACCAAGAGTTGGCCACTGATATTGTTCTTAGATCCTTGCATGATGGTTTTGCACCATTCAGAATGCAATACCATATGAATGGTCTGAAGCATGATATGAATGAGCTCCATGGCATGCTTAAAAATGCTGAGGGCAATATTATTGATGACAAAAAGAAGGAAGTTTCTGAATGTCAACAAAGGGAAGGGTTTTAAGAAGGTGGCTAAGAGTAAGAGCAATTACCAAGGGAAAGGCAAGCAAGTTGCCAAACCCAAGGGTGGTGAGAAGCCAAAGGTGGTTGCTGATCATGATTGTTTTTACTGCAAGGCCAAGGGACACTGGAAGAGGAACTGTCCCAAGTACCTGGAAGACAAGAAGAATGGAACTGTGAGTTCCGGCACTTCAGGTATTTATGTTATTGAAATAATGACAACAAATGTTCTCACATTAGAATATGATCCCATTTGGGTATTAGATACCGCTTGTGGTGCTCACATTATTTCTTATGTGCAGGAACTAAGAAATAAAAGGCAAGTGAAGAAAGGGGAGATAGACCTACGCGTTGGAAATGGAGCAAGTGTTGCTGCACTTACCGTGGGAGATTTTAGTCTGTCTTTACCTTCTGGTTTAGTATTAGAACTGAATAATTGTTATTTTGTTCCATGCATTACCAAGAACCTTTATTTCGGTTGCATTATTACATTCTGAGGGATTTGATTTTAGCATTAAAGATGGATTTATGTCTGTTTTAGAAACAATATTTTCTATGCTAGTGCACCAATGAGTAATGGACTTTTTGTGTTGGATCTTAAATCGGATGTATATAATATAAATAACAAAAGGCAAAAACCAAATAGTTTGAGTGAGGCCTACCTATGGCATTGTCGATTGGGCCATATTAGTGTGAATCGCATGAAGAAGCTCCATAAAGATGGACTTCTAAAAGACATGGATTATGAATCCATTAATACATGTGAATCATGTCTAATGGGCAAAATGACAAGGTCACCTTTCAAAGGAACCAATGAAAGGGCTACTGAATTGTTGTATAATACATACTGATGTATGTGGGCCAATGACCACAGAAGCTAGAGGTGGCTACAGATACTTCATTACGTTTACTGATGACATGAGTAGATATGGATATATTTACTTAATGTCACATAAATCGGAATCCTTTTTGAAAAGTTCAAGGAATTCCAAAATGAAGTAGAGACTCAAAGTGGCAAGAAAATAAAAAGCACTTCGATCTGATCGTGGTGGTGAGTACTTGAACCACGAGTTTGATCATCATTTGAAAAACTGGGATAGTAACACAGTTGTCTACCCAGGAACACCACAGCTTAATGGTGTGTCTGAAAGGAGAAACAGGACCTTGTTAGACATGGTCCGATCAATGATGAGTTTTGTTGATCTTCCGGTATCCTTCTGGGGATATGCCCTCACTACCGTTTGTACTTACATTAAACAGGACTCCGTCAAGAACTGTAGACAAAACTCCATATGAGATATGGACTGGAAAGGTTCCAAAGTTGTCTTTTCTGAAAATATGGGGATGTGAAGCTTATGTAAAGCGTTTACAAACAGAGAAGCTTGCCCCAAAATCAGATAAATGCTTTTTTATAGGGTATCCAAAAGGAAGCTTTGGATATTACTTCTACAATCCAACTCAGCAAAAGGTGTTTGTTGCAAGGGATAGTGTCTTTTTTGAAAGGGAGTTCCTTTCCAACAAGTCAAGTGGGAGAAATATTCATCTTGAAACAGTTCAAGACGATGAAGAGCAACAAACTCAACAACAAGATGACATGGATGATGTCGTTGATGAGATGATTACTTTTGAAGGCCTAGGGCCTCAGATCATTGAGAGGTAGGATCTACAAACAGTTGTGGATCATGTTCCGGATTCAGTTGTTGAACAAGTTGAGCCCACTCGTAGATCGGAAAGGCCAAGGGTACAACCAAGACGTTATGATGATTTCATCTTGAATGTAAGCCTTGATGTTCTTATGTTAGAACATAGTGAGCCTTCTACATATAAGCAAGCAGTGACGGGTCCAGACTCCAAGAAATGGCTTGAGGCCATGAGGTCCGAAATGGATTCGATGTTTGAAAATCAAGTATGGGACTTGATAGATTTGCCAAATGGGGCAAAACCCATAGGAAGCAAATGGATTTTCAAACTCAAAACTGACAAGGATGGAAATGTGTCTGTTTACAAGGCAAGGCTAGTTGCCAAAGGTTTTAGACAGATTCATGGTATAGACTATGACGAGACATTTTCACCAGTTGTCATGGTTAGATCCATTAGGATAATCCTAGCTATTGCCGCATATTATGACTATGAGATATGGCAAATGGATGTCAAAACCGCTTTTCTAAATGGCTTTTTGGAAGAGGATGTGTACATGACACAACCTGAAGGTTTTGAAGATCCAAATGATGCTGGAAGGCATGCAAGCTTAAGAAGTCCATTTATGGACTTAAGCAAGCATCCAGGAGTTGGAACTTTCGATTTGATGAAAAGATCAAAGAGTTTGATTTCATTAGATGTGAAGAGGATCCTTGTGTTTACAAGAAGTTTAGTGGGAGTAATGTAGCCTTCTTAGTCTTGTATGTGGATGACATACTACTTATTGGGAATGACATTCCGATGCTAGAGTCCGTAAAGGAATGGCTGAAGAAATGTTTCTCAATGAAAGACTTAGGAAAGGCCGAGTACATACTTGAATTAAGATCTACAGAGATAGATCTAAGAGGCTTCTTGGATTGAGTCAAGGAACTTTATATTGATAAGATTCTTGATAGATTCAAGATGCAGGATTCCAAGAAGGGGTTTTTACCCATGCAACATGGTGTATATCTCAGCAAGACGCAGTGTCCTAAAACACCTGCTGAGCTTGAGAAGATGAACCAGATCCCATATGCTTCTGCTATAGGATCTATCATGTATGCCATGGTATGTACACGTCCTGATGTTGCGTATGCTTTGAGCATGTGTAGCAGATACCAATCAAGTCCTGGAGAAGCACACTGGAGTGCAGCTAAGAATATCCTAAAGTACTTGAGAAGGACCAAGGATAATTTCTTAGTATATGGGGGAGATGAAAAATTGATCGTACAAGGCTATACTGATGCAAGCTTTCAGACTGACCGAGATGGCTTTGAGTCTCAATCGGGTTATGTCTTCATCCTTAACGGAGGAATGTGAGCTGGAAGAGCTCCAAGCAGGATACAGTAGCAGATTCTACAACAGAGGCTGAGTACATTGCTGCTAGTGAAGCAGCAAAGGAGGCTGTTTGGATGAGAAGTTCCTGGATGAACTCGGTATTGTTCCTAGTATTTCAGTGCCTATCGACATCTATTTGACAACAATGGTGCCATAGCCCAGGCAAAGGAACCGAGTTCGAGCTCCAAATCCAGACACGTTATGAGGAAGTATCACCTTATTCGACGCATCATCACTGAGGGTGACATTAGGATGTGTAAGGTGCATACTGATGACAACATTGCAGATCCATTGACCAAGCCTATGCCTAGGCCCAAGCATGAGAGTCACACTAGGGCTAAGGGTCTCAAGCACATTGGAGAATGGCTTTGAGTTTGCTTTTATATTACATTGTGTATTTATGAGTGTTGGACACTAGTTTTATGTTTGACTTGATGATTTTATGATATATGATATTTCATCCTTATTTATATATTGTTTTGATCGATATTGAATAATATGTCCAAATAATTCATTATTAACAAATGGGATCACTTTAAGTGTTCTGTGTGAATGAAACCCCATTAAGTGAAATGAAGTTTTGAATTATTGAAAGTCTATAGTTCGAAATCATCAAATGGACATGGATGATTTTATTAGTAACTATATTGTAAGTTGACTGATAGCGCCAGGTTTCATGGGCTATAAGGACATGGAGATGTCTAGTCATTTACATGTATATGTATGGATGATACATGTAAGACTGACCCACCTTAAGACTCTCCAAAAGAGATTGTAGAGTTTTAAGTTAAACCAACTAGAGGAGCAACACGGGGCTCTCATCTCTTTCGTATCTTCCCGATCAGATCCGGTTCACGCATCAACAGGTATTTCCTATGAACAATAAATTGTTGCCTATCAATTGTTCTTGTAGATCCTACGATTAGATGTTTAGATATGATCTGAAATTCCGCTTAAAACATCTAATAAACCTTTAATAACCCTAAAAGATAAGATAAAAAGTAATAAAAATACAATAAATGATATATTATTTGAGTAAAATAAGGTATTTTTCATAAAACCACTCTTCGTATAACTTTTCATGAAATATAAGGCAGAAGGAAAGAACATAACAAGGGTGATTGCAAACATTGGGTGGGTATGGTAACATGTATGTCATGGAAAGACTAAAGCATGCTCAAACCAAAGTGCCAATGAAAGATAACAACTTTAGTGGTGGCTGTCCAGAATATATGATCTTTGAACATAATCTACATAGTAATCATTACATATGTATAATAATATAATACAACTCTTGGTTTTGCATTCACATTTATATATACGTTTGAGTGAAGCAAAAAAAGTAAGCATTCAAACATGTTGAAAGGGAATTCATCTTTACACTTTGATTGCACTATCAGTAGTATCTTGATATCCCACCAACAAGAACATCAACATTAAAAAGATAAGAAGATGAGACAAAGTTTCCACAATCTATAAACTTTTGCAGTCTTTAGGAAAAGAAAAGAGTATGAAACGGCTTAAAGTTGTTAACTTTCTTCTTTTTTGTGCATCAAAGTAAGGACTTTTCTTGGATCTCCCACATAAACTTCATCTTTTTTATCCATCAATTCATCTTGTGTTTTCATTCCTTCTCACCTTTTTAAACTAGACCATCAATTTCTTTTTTTATTCTAAATAATTCTCTCGTTTTTATCCATAATATTACTTACTTTTTACTTTTATATAAAAAGGGAGTGCACTTATTTTGAATAAAGCTAAGTAACACTATTGACAAATACTAAAATGAATATTTTTTTATAAATTTATAATTGATGAAATAAGCTAAAGGTTTTATTTAATTAAATAGTATATTACCAATGTTATGTATTTTAGGATGTTTAGATATATAGATAAAATTACGGAAATATGTTACTTTTTATA
Organism: Fagopyrum tataricum; assembly: GCA_002319775.1. Classification (NCBI taxonomy): domain Eukaryota; kingdom Viridiplantae; phylum Streptophyta; class Magnoliopsida; order Caryophyllales; family Polygonaceae; genus Fagopyrum; species Fagopyrum tataricum. The sequence goes on from CM008279.1 coordinate 59,930,648, forward strand.
TATAAAAATAAAACAGTTTCGAACCCTAGTCGATTGTCGAAGTAGTCTATTTGTCTAACCCTCTTTCGGATCAAGTTGTATATAATGGTTTTTTATAATTGAAAAATTATAGTTCCCTTATGCATGATATAACACACACAAAAAAAAGTATGTTATATTGTGCACTGCATAACACATTATTCTAGACTGCAAAAACCAACAAACATACTGGGTTATACCATTTGTCTTTTTAAAATTAAGTAGAAAGGACTTCGACTCAAAGTACTCTTTTTTTTTTTTGGTAAGTTCGACGGAGAATGGCCTAAGTCAAACCTGTATTATTTGAATAAATTAAGAAAACGGCTAACATGTGATGTACCTTTGAGTTGTCACTCTGCGGGTATCATGGTTAATTAATTAGATAAATAAGATCCAAAGGAGAATCACTAAACAAATGAACACCTAAAGGAAAAGAAGAAGCAAAGACGCAAGCCAATCCGCCGCACCATTTGCTTCGCGATAGATGTGTCAAAAATTTGATGACCCAATCTATACGTAGGTAGCCTTGACATTGTGACACCAAACTAAAAAGCGGGTGAGATGGTGATATGTTGTTGTTGACAAGTTTAATAACCGAACTCGGGTCAAACTTCACCTCGAGCTTACGAATGCCCATGTCCCAAGCCATGTATAGACCCGTAAACAAACCCCATAGTTCCGCCATGGAGGTCAAATCACTCTTTATTGTTAGATATATTGTTGAAGCGTACATGACATCAATGCCTACTAAAAAAAAATGTCCTCTCATGTTCATTTGAACATAGGTTAGAACTCTTGACTCTATGTATGTTTGTTCAACCTTTAAAAATAAGATATTTGTTGTCATCTCCAAGAGATTTTCTAAGCCTCGTAAATACTCAGAGTCTTCTATGCGAGTTTGTCCTAAGCAAGTCGGTACAAGATAAGGGTAATCTAGGTTTCTCGAATTAAGTAATCACCTATCTCTTGTCAATACTTGAGAGCTAAGAGTTAGAATGAACGGGAGAGATACAGAAGTCCAATTAAGATATGAATGGAGGTCAAAATTAACTTAAAAAATAAAGAAAATGACTTAAATATAAAGTATTAAAAAGAAATAATGAACTGCAAAGATAAACTTTCATTAGTTTATCTAAACTAATGAATCTAATTAACGGATATAGACTTATAGTTTAATCAAAATGATCATTGAAGGGAAATACTCCTTCAAAGAATGTGCTAGGGCTGTGTGAGAGTTTTGAGTTGAACTTAGATCTTCATCCATATAGGTGTGTGTTTCTTCCATATGAGCTAGGATTTGGGCTTAATTTATTCAACAAATAACATCCCTTTCCAACATGATAATTATAAATGGTCCAACATGATATATATCCCTTTCTAATTGGATAGGCATCCTCTCCTTGTACATGATTTCTTAGATATATTATCTCATTCTTTCATCTTCTTGGGTTTGGTAATAATTTGTAATTTGAATTTCATATCTCGTTATGCTCATTTACTAATCTTAAACAAGAGGGAAACTAACATTGGTTACTTCATTCTCAAGCATAGAGTCTCTTTTTGTTGTTATCGTCATCTTAGGTAGGATTATTCTCATTTTTTACATTACAATGGATATACCTGAGAGTATTTTACCCACTTAATGTAGATTGATCATAAAACAAAGATTGTTCAGCAGTCATATATTTGCTTCCCATTGCACACGTACTGATTGCACAGTGAATGCTCGTCTTTTAGAGTATATATTCTACCTATCGTTAATCCATTGTAGCATAACTAACATGTAAAAACCTATTAACATGAGAAAGGAACACAACCGATGCTACTTGGAAAACAGTACAAGACCACTAGCAGATCTACGGACATCACATGTAGATCGGTAGAACCACCATCCACAAGTTTGTACACCTCAATCGTGTATGATGGAATCGTCAAAGATTTTATCCTCTCGAACTCTGTCCGGAACTCACTAGAGTCTAGAGAAACAGAGAAAAGAAGTACCTGAACGAGACATCCAACAAGAAGAAGAAGTAAAAGGCTTGAATAGAGGAACCCCGAACCAAATTTTTCAATTTGTTTGTCCCCTTCCCGACGGTATCAAAATGCCCTTGTGTCGGTGCTCTGCTTTAGTGTGATTGACGAAGGCTAGGCTGGGTTTGGTAATATCAAAACTGAAAAGAGATCGGGTCGATAGTTGGCAAGGAACTTGAAAAAATACCAAAAAGGGATTACGTTCATGCATAACTTCCATACCAAAGTTAGCGCGGTTAATAATATCAGCCCAAGTATTAATTACACGACCTTGACTATCAACTACCGATTGGTTGAAATTGAAGCCGTTTAGGTTAAATGCCATAGTACTAATACCTAAAGTAGTAAATCAGATACCTACTACAGGCCAAATAGCTAAGAAGAAATGTAAAGAACGAGAATTGTTGAAACTAGCATATTGGAAGATTAATCGGCCAAAATAACCATGAGCAGCTACGATATTATAAGTCTCTTCTTCTTGACCAAACCTGTAACTCTTTTTTCACAGAGACGAAATAGATCAAATGGGAAAAGAAATAAAGCACAGAGCGGCATGTGTGTGATAGATAATGATCCATCTTAGTTAGATAGATATAGTTTTTTCTGAATGAATTTTGAAGGTTAACAAAAAAATGGGTCTTTTTATTCCTACATGTTATATTAGTAAGACTCCCATGTTAGAGGGGGTCGTTGCATACTTGGGTTGGGCTTAATCTTTCCCAATTCTACTAGAAATCACAATGATAAAAGAGGTTCAAGAATCGGTTTTCTTTTTATAAGGTCTAAAATAACTTATTTTGGCTTTTTGACCCCATATTGTAGGGTGGATCTCGAAAGATATGAAAGATCTCCACCCCAAACCGTACATACGACTTTCATCGAATACGGTTTTCCACAGAATTCTATATGTATCTATGAGATCAAGTATGGAATTCTGTTTACTCACTTTAAATTGAGTATCCGTTTCCCTCCTTTTCCTGCTAGGATTGGAAATCCATGTCAAGTCCAAAGCAATCAAAAAATACGCATTTTTTGATTTTTCGGATTAGGATTAAACAAAAGGATTCGCAAATAAAAGAGCTAAGGCTACAACCAATCCATAAATCGTTAACGCTTCCATAAAAGCCAAACCAAGCAATAAAGTACCTCGTATTTTACCCTCTGCTTCTGGCTGTCTCGCAATACCTTCTACAGCTTGACCTGCAACAGTACCTTGACCAACTCCTCCGGGCCAATAGAAGCAAGCCACATGCCTTGTCTTACATCCTGTTTTGATACATTGAATACTAATTCAATGGCGTATCAATTCGATCATAAAATGAATCAATAAGGCAATTCGGATTGATTATTGTGTATACCAGATCAAAATACCTCGGGATCAGTTAGTACATAAAATATGGTAGTGGCACCTGATAACAGGGAAATCCAAGGATTGAAACTGGACTTTATAGGGAACAACTCAACTTAACGCCGTTCTCCAGCCAGCTGATGTCTATGGCATTGTGTTCCACATACCTCTCATAGCATCTAAAGCGATTAAATTTAGTATGGAAGGGTTTACTATCAAAAGAGGAAAAATTCGAGCGACAAGAAAAATCTCTGCAGTTTCTCGATGGGGGCAGGGAAGGGATATAACTCAGCGGTAGAGTGTCACCTTGATGTGGTGGAAGTCATCAGTTCGAGCCTGATTATCCCTAAACCAATGCGAGTTTTTTCTATTTTGACTTGCTCCCCCACAGTGATTGAAAGAGAATGGATAAGAGGCTCGTGGGATTGACGCGAGGGGCTAGGGATGGCTATATTTCTGGGAGCGAAATCCATGCGAATAGGAAGCGCATGGATACAAGTTATGCCTTGGAATGAAAGACAATTCCGAATCTGCTTTGTCTACGAACAAGGAATCTATAAGTAATGCAACTATGAATCTCCTGGAGAGTTCGATCCTGGCTCAGGATGAACGTTGGCGGCATGCTTAGACAGTTTCTATGGGGCGTAGGCATCCCAAAAGGTAACGGAGGCGTGTAAAGGTTTCCTCGGCCGGACGGAGATTGGCCCTCGAGTGCAAATGCAGAAGGGAGCTTGACTGCAAGGCGCGCTTGGATGGTGGCTCAAGACCAACCTCATGAAAACCTTATATTCCCTGAGGAGGTTCTACCACGTGAAAACGCTCTTTAATGGAACTTTAGCTTTAACCAGTCGTGACCAAGAAACTGTAAGAGCCTTAGTCTTTTGGACCTGAGCCAGCTTAGCCGCCTGACGCGGCTAAAAACCTATGGTCGTTGTCTTTTAGCTTTAGTCAAAGTAGAATACCTAACATACACTTAACCGATTTGTATAGTGTAAGCAAGGGTCGAACCCAAGGGAGTTTTATCGAGTTTTTATTCGATTTAAATATTGATTTAGTAACAAATGGGGGGATTTGGATTGTAACAAAACAAGACAAAGACAACTATAAAATTGGTGATAACAAAGTTGATTAAAGAACTACACTAGGTTGGATCTTAGCATACATACTACTTGATTGATTCTTTTTTATAAGTAATTCACCGATGTTCTCATCTTGATCGTAGATATGTGTTAAGCCAACCGCATTAACACAACTTAACTAGTTATTTAATCCGTAAACCTACAAGATTAAAACACAAGTTAACATTCTAATAAAGATAAAGAGATATAAAGAAGGATAAAACAAACCGTTAAATCTTTCTTTATAGTTATTTTCCCTTCCCTTAGATAATCACAACCAGCTTTTACTTATGGGTTTACTACTAGATTAAGGACCCGAACCCGGAATCGATTAATCCTAGCATTTTGCATGCATTAGTACACTTAAGGTGATCAATCTAAGTGGATAAAACATATACAACATAAGTGAGAGATCAAGGAAAATAACACAAAGGATAAATGATTTAAACTTATATTAGAAGAACTTACAACCAAATAGTAATGTAGCTTCAATCATCCCAATGTGTAGCAAAGGAAGCTTATAAACTCATTACAAAAGACACTAGAAATATAGAGGTTTTTTGTGGGAAAATGAGATGATTCTAGCCTTAGTCAAGGGCTCTATTTATACTACAATTTGCATTAAAACGGAGTAAAGAGGCTGTGCAAACAGCCACAATTAAGACCATAAAGTCGACGAAAACAGCCGGAGTAAAGTTCTCTGACGCTAACCCACACCCGCGGCCAAGGGCGCCGCAGGGGCGGTTTAGGCCAAAACGTTCCATCTTCCTCGTGCCGGGCAGGGCGGCTCAACATTCCCGTAGGGGTGGGTCTTTAAATGTTCTTTGAACGTCCGACTCTTCAACTTCGTGGCATTTCTGGTGAAGATCCGCAGAGGCGCGGCCCCAGAGTCACCGCAGGGGCGGTGACACTGGTTCTTCGGCTTCACAGGACCGGTGGCAAGGGCGCAAGGAGCCTGGCTTCGCTTCTTCAGGCGGAGTCCCCGCAGGGGCGGGCCAGAGGCGGCCGCTAGCTGCGGCTCTCGGCATGGGTCTTCAGGATTGTCGCCGCAGGGCGGCCGCTGGGCGCGGTGACAAGCTTCTTTCGGCGCAGATGAAGCCGCTGGCTGCGGCACTCGGAAAGGGTGCCACCACAGGGGGCGGTGACACTGCTCCGTGGGGGCGTGTGGCACCAGAAACTTGTCTTCGTCTCTTTTACTTCAACTCCTAAGTGTTGCTCATAACTTCATTTGCTTCATTTAAACTCTTTCATCTGGAACAAAGTATTAGCAACACAATATGACTCAAAAACATAAAAGGACTCTAAAAAAACTACTAAATTGATAGTGATTTCATCACCTATCAAACTCCCCCATATATAGACTCTTTACCGTTGAGTAAAACAACAATCAAACAAAATCAGCACACAAGCCTCAAGAAATATGGTGTAGTAGAAAAGATGAGGAAACAAAAGAGTAGATTACCAAAGAAGAAGGTTAGAAAAGAGAGAAAAAAGAAAATGTGAAAAAATGTGAGAAAATCTACCATCCTTATTGCTCCAAGAGTGACCTACCCGGACATCCTCCTTATGACTCCCCTTCTTATGTCGCCAACGTCGGAAGGAGAACCTACACTCGATATCGCTCATTTTGCCAAGGAGCTCTTTCAAGTTTTCACCTTGCCACTCCTCTTCTTTTCATGATGATCTCACCAAAAATCTCACATCCCTCAAGTTCAATTTTGCACCAACCTAGAGTTAGTCGGACTACCTTCTCTTTGCCTAAACCGCCCTTTCGGGTTTTCGGTTTATCCAAGGATTTCTTGCCTTTTTCTCAATTCTTTGGCTTTTTCTTTCTTTCTTTTTTCTCTTTTTTTTGTTTTTTTGTTTTTTTTAAATTGAATGAAACATGAATTACACTAAAATATTCAAAACAAACTCAAGTAAAATGCATGATAAGTACCCTCCCCCATACTTGAAGAACGCTTTGCCCTCAAAGTGTGAAAATGAAAGCAAAGATAATAACATGGAGAAGGGAAAAAAGGGTGGCTCACTAGTGGGATGGTCCAGCTGGACCATCCGGACCGTGCTCCGGAGGATAGGGGAAGTGGCTGAAAAAATGCTCCTGACGTTGTACAAGCCGTCAAGGCGGGCGTGCTGCGCGTCCATCCTAGAGGCAAAAGAGGTCTCAAAGTTGGCTTGCCAAGCCAACTGCTAAGCCTCCATCCTCCTCTGTTGAGCCTCCTGTCAAGCATCCTAATGCTGGTCAAAATGCTCGGTCATCCTCCCTCAAAATCCGCCTGCCACGCCTGTTGCTGCTCGAGCATAGATGTCTAGTAGCCGGTCTGGCACTGCTGATGCTGCGTGGTCAGAGCCGCCATCTGAGCTAGCAGACTGGCGTGTGTGGTGTCATCCTCCGCTGCCGCGGTTGAAATCTCCTCATCATCGGGCATATGGTCATCATGGGGGGCCCTGCTGGAGCTCGCGCGTGCCGCTCAATAATGGCGACATGTGATCGCCTCGGGACGTAGGGGTCGGCGGCAATGTAGAGGTCGGAGAGCTCATCTCCTAAAGGTAGCGGCCGGGGTAGGTAGGTGACGTGACTCCCATCTGCAAAAGACAACCAGAAGAGGTTCTCACCATCTCTCCTCAGGAGCTTGCAACGCCGTAGAAGACCTTCGTCGTAGAACGGGATTGCCAACCCATCCTCCAGCTCGGTCAAGTCCATGACCTGCTCCGCAATCAAGGAGATGATCCCACCTCCAACGATATCACGCGACTCGTTCTTCCTAATCCGCTTCATAGAGGTGAGGAAAAGGTAATCCAATCCGGCACGTTGTCACATGCCGCAACACAAGCATAAAGTAAGGGGAGGTCCTTGAGGGTGACCTTGTTCTCCTCCTTGTGTCCATAGAAGACACACATGATTATCTTGGACAGGAGCCTCAAGCAGGGGTGAGTGAGTTTGTTGTTGTACTCACCCCCCGCTTGAAAGTCGGAGCCGGTAACAGCTCGCCAAAATGCAAACAAGTCGGGTGTAGGGGCCGACTCCCACCATTTTTTCAGAGGGGTATCTAGAAAACCCCGAAAGCCTCCTGCAGCTGTGCAAAATTCACCGTGTATTTCCTTTTGTTGAATTTCCAAGTGAGGTCAGTGCAAATGTGGTCTTCCTTCTCCATGTTAAACGTAGCCACGAACTATCTGGTAAGTTCGGGATACGTTTTGGCACTCTTTCCAGGAATTCCCCGAGCCCAACATGGTCGAGCAGGGACTGCATGCTTTCCCACATGCCCAAATTTTCCAAGGTCGGTACATGCAAGAACCGAGTTGCAAAGATCTGTCGGTCTTGCACGACCTCATACCGTGCCTTTTCCCTCTCATTCATCTTAAACTTTCTTGTTGAATCCATTCTAGCAGCAAGTTTGAGCAAAAGAATTAGAATTCACGAAGAAATGGAAGAAAGACGACCTTTCTGTTGTGTTTTCCGCAGGGGCGGTGAGACGCAGACACGATTTGAAGGCCCGCGGGGGTGGTGAGGCGCAGGGCGGTGAAGCGTGATCCGCAGGTCGGGCGAAGCCTGGAAGGTGATCTCGTGATAGATCAGTGGTGGCCGCTCCTGTGGTGCTTTTCCGGCGTCCTTTGGTGCTTCCAACGGTGGTTGACGGTGGATTAGGAGGGTGGTGAGTGGTGGTGATAGATTAGGTTTAGGGTTTGTGAGAATGTGGGTTAGGGGAGAGGTGCAGCCGGTGGAGGAAAGAGTGCTTGACGGCGCAGGGGCGTGGTGAGGGTGGTGCAGGGGCGTGGTGGCAGGGTGGCGCAGGGGCGTGGTGGCGCAAGGAAGGGCGAGGACGGCGCGGGGGCGTGGTGAGTGAGAGTGTTTTTTCGAGGAAGATATGTGAGGAGGAGTGAGGAGGATAGTGGGATAGGTTTTAATCCCGATCCAATTTTTTTTTCTAGGTGAACCCGTAGGGGCGGGGCATGTCACCGAGGGGGGCGGTGACAAGGGAAGCGGAGACGCAGGCCCAGCGCCGGGTGCGGCGCTGGGAACGTTCGTCAAGGAAAAATCCGCGGGAGCAGAGGTTTGTCACCGCGGGGGCGGTGACAGCTTTGTGCTTGCACTGGCTCAGCGCGGGGCGGGCTGGGAGCGCAGCAGTGTCACCGCGGGGGGCGGTGAGACAGGGTCGCAGGTGCGGTTTTCTTGATAGAACGTCAGAACCTCCTCTTCTTATTTTCTCGGGTTGCCTCCGAGCAGCGCCTTTGTTTTACGTTGTTGGCTCGATGTAAGACACCTGATCATGCCTCAATGACTCTCCCGGATCAATTGCTTGATGTGGAGAGCCCCGTTCCTTCATTTCCGTTCATAATATGAGCGTTTCTCTTCTCTCCTAGATCTTCCTTGCTCGTTTCAGTTGGAAAACTTCGCATTCCGTGCTGAGTATCCTGCAAGATGGGAACAACAAGCTCTTGACTTGGGTTTAGTAGAATGGGCCCAATGGTCAATTTATCATTTTTGTTTGTTTTTTTGTTGTGGTCATCTTACAAATCCACTTTCGAGCCAACTTCACATGCTTTTCCATACAATTAGCGTTGTCATCATAGGAAATTTTTTCTATGGGCATATCATTATTAATGGAACACAAAGAAGGAGTATTAATGGGTTTTTTTAAGAGATGTAAATAAATCGAATTCAATAACCTCATCATTAAACTCCATAGTAAGCTTTCCATCAACATAGTCAATTTTTGTTCTAGCCTTTATTAGAAAAGGTCTACCTAACATGATGGTGTGCATGCTGTTTTCCATATCAATGACAAAGAAATCAGCAGGGAAGATTAGCTTAACAATTTTTATAAGAACATCTTCAATAATACCCTTGGGGTGGATATTAGATCCGTCAGCTAATTGTACTATGGTCCGTGTTTCATGCAAAGGTCCTAAGCCTAGAGATTGATAGATGGAATAAGGCAGGACATTTATAGAAGCACCCAAATCAAGCATAGCTTTGTCAAAGCGAGTATCGCCTATGACACAAGGAACACTTACCATACCCGGATCGCTACGTTTTTCCGGCATTTGGGTTTGAAAAACGGCGGACACGTGCTCCTTCTCACTTCCCTTCTGTTTTTCCTTCATCTTCTGCTTCCTCTTGATGGTACAAAGTTCCTTCAAGAATCGAGCATACTTAGGCACACTTTTCACGAGTTTAAGGAGAGGAATGTTTACCTCACACTTTGAGAAGGTCTCAAAGAGTTCTTTGTCCTCTATCACTCTTCTCTCCTTGAGTGCCTCGAGGAAGGGTGCTGGTGGTTTTTCAGCATAGAGGGGTGGAAATCTAGGACGAACGTAAGGATCTTCCTCTAGAGCACTTTCTGTGTTTGTTGGCCGCAGGGGCGGAAGGGCAGGGTCGCGGGTGCGAGGTGACTTCAGCCGCAGGGGCGGCATCCTCCATGCGCAAGGGCGTTTGCCAACAGAAGGTTGGTTAATCGTCCCTGGTTCTTCATTCCTCTTGATGATCCTTCCACTCGTGAAGTAAATGGCACATAAGCTCTCCTTGGGTTCACAACAGTCTGGGAAGGCAGATTCCCCGAGGTTCGGGCTTGGATCCTCGTAATTGCCTCCGCCATTTGCCCCACTTTCTTCTCAAGATTCTTGATGCTTGACTCCGTGGTTTGGACATGAGTAGCAAAATGCTTAGTTAAAACTTGTATCATATTTTCAGTGGATTGGGACATACCTTGGCGGGGTTGCTGCTGCTGTTGGTTTTGTTGATCCCTCCATCGTAGTTTTGTTGATCACGCCAACCCGTCATGTAATTTTGAGCATATGGGTTGTCCCGTTGGTGTTGTTGTTGTTGTTGACCATACCCCATAGCATTCACCTCAGCAACTTCATCTTGAACTTGTGGACACAAGCCCGTGGGGTGGAAAGGGTCGGCACAAACTCCACAAGCCTTGAGTTGTTGTGGAGTCCCCATCAAGGTTAATCTCTTAACCATTTCCTTCAATTCGGCAATCTTCGTGGATATCTCAGGCTGGCCGGAGTGTACAGCGTCAGCATGTACCCCTCTTTTGGTAGAAGTCCTACCAAAGTTCCTTGTTCCTTCCGCCAATTCCTGAATTTTATCCAAGGCAAGTTCGGAAGTGGAGTTTTAGAATGTTGCCTCCACAAGCGGCGTCGACGATCCTCCTTTCATTGTCAAGTAAGCCATTGTACAAGTTACAACACTAGATCTTGGGTAGAGTACCCATGGAAAGGACACCTGGATCTCAATCTTGCAAAGCGTTCGAAATACGCATAAAGAGTTTTGTCCGCCCTCTTGCTCGATGTTGCTTATCGCCTTCTTCAAGCTATTGGCCTTCTTTGTGGGGAAGTACTTCTCCAAAAAGGCCTTGTGGAGGGTTGTTCCACGTATCAATGCTCCCGGACGGAAGATGGTAGTACCATCATCCGCCCCATCTTTGAGGGTGAACCCAAAAGCTCGCATCTTGATTTGTTCTTCGGTGACGTTTGCCGGCTTCATGCTCATGCAAACGGTGTGGAACTGCCAAGATTTTTGATTGGATCTTCCCCACTTATCCATGAAGGACGGGAGTAAGTGGATCAAGCCCGACTTGAACTCGAAGTTGGCCCTTCTTCCAATTGCGGTATGGTTACCGCAAGGGGGTGTTGAGTCAAATCCGGCTGCGTGAGTTGTCGGAGTGTGCGGTGCGCCGCATTGCTTCTTCGTTCCGACGTTGTCTTCTTTGCGATTGTATGTCCTCTCGATTTCTGGATCAAAAGGGGCAAATTCTAAGTTAGTAGCACGGGTTTGAACCATGAAAATGGTCCAAACCAATAATCAATAATCAAAAAATAAAAACTGAAATTAACTCCCCGCAACGGCGCAAATTTGACGCGGCTAAAAACTATGGTCGTTGTCTTTTAGCTTTAGTCAAAGTAGAATACCTAACATACACTTAACCGATTTGTATAGTGTAAGCAAGGGTCGAACCCAAGGGAGTTTTATCGAGTTTTTATTCGATTTAAATATTGATTTGGTAACAAATGGGGGGATTTGGATTGTAACAAAACACGACAAAGACAATTATAAAATTGGTGATAACAAAGTTGATTAAAGAACTGCACTAGGTTTGGATCTTAGCATACATACTACTTGGTATTTTTTTATTTTATTATTCACCGATGTTCTCATCTTGATCGAAGATATGTGTTTAGCCAAACGACATTAACACAACTTAACTAGTTATTTAATCCTAAACCTACAAGATTAAAACACAAGTTAGCATTCTAATAAAGATAAGAGATATAAAGAAGGATAAAACAAACCGTTAAATATTTCTTTATAGTTATTTTCCCTTCCCTTAGATAATCACAACCAACTTTTACCTATGGGTTTACTACTAGATTAAGGACCCGAACCCGGAATCGATTAATCCTAGCATTTTGCATGCATTAGTACACTTAAGGTGATCAATCTAAGTGGATAAAAACATGCAAACATAAGTGAGAGATCAAGGAAAATAACACAAAGGATAATGAATTTAAACTTATATTAGAAGAACTTACAACCAAATAGTAATGTAGCTTCAATCATCCCAATGTAGCAAAGGAAGCTTATAAACTCATTACAAAAGACACTAGAAATATAGAGGTTTTTGTGGAAAAATGAGATGATTCTAGCCTTAGTCAATGGTTCTATTTATACTACAATTTGCATTAAAAAGGAGTAAAGAGGTTGTGCAAACAACCACAATTAAGACCATAAAGTCGACAAAAACAGCCGGAGTAAAGTCCTATGACGCTAACCAGCACCCGCGGCCAAGGGCGCCGCAGGGGCGGTTTAGGCCAAAACGTTCCATCTTCCTCGTGGCTGCAGGGGCGGCTCGACATTCCCGCAGGGGCGGGTCTTTAAATGTCTTTGAACGTACGACTCTTCAACTTCGTGGCGTTTCTGGTGAAGATCCGCAGGCGCGACCAGAGTCACCGCAGGGGCGGTGACACTGGTTCTTCGGCTTCACAGGACCGTTGGCAAGGACGCAGGCAGGAGCGCTGGCTTCGCTTCTTTAGGCGGAGTCACCGCAGGGGCGGCCAAAGGCGGCCGCAGGGGCGGTGACAAGTCTCTTCTAGGGCGCAGGCGAAGGCGCTGGCTGCGACTCTGTAGAACGTAGAGTCCCGACTTCTCTTTCACTCTTCACGTGATCAAATCACGTCTTCTCCATTCCCATGTCACACATATACATGCACATACACATTCTAACATCAACATCCAACCAAACACATCTAATCCTAAGCTATGGAGAAGGAAGCAAAGGAAGAAAGAAAGAAGAGAAGAACAGAGACTTACCTACTGTTGTGATCAACCAAGGCAAGAACAGAACACACTCTTAGCTGGCATCTGAAGCTCAGCAAACATGCACAACATGAAGCTTTACCAAAGCCACACACAAACTCTATCAAACTCCAAGGAAAACTCAAGCAAGATCAAGAAGGAGGAAGGGAAAAGCAAGAAGGACGTAAGGAAGCTGGGAAAGGAAGTGAGATGCAACCCTTGCTCAGCAAGGTAAGAAGAAGGTAAGGAAAAGAAGAGTAAAGCACGAGTCAAAGAGTCAACAAAGCCGGCTGCAGCCGCAGGAACCGCAGGGGCGGAAATGCCTGGCCGCAGGGGCGGATCACTACACTAGCCGCATTTAGGGGCGGCTCCACTAACCCGCAGGGGCGGCTAAGGCCAAACTGGCTCCAAAGACTAAGGCTCTTACAATTCCGATTTCTAAGGACAAGCTCTAGAAAGAGAATGATAGTAAGATCGGGTTACTTGCTCGTTAATGCTCTAATAAAAGAATCATTTTAAAACTTATGTTTGGAAAACCTTTCCATTTCCAAGACTCGATACTTAAAAATCCTTGTTCCCGCCTTTTCAAAATTTCTTCCAAGGGCATATACGCATTGGGACTAAGTCCAACACATAACCCCAACAGGGTTCCATCCTAAAACAAATTGGCAATAGGAGGAGCAGCCCACCAACTTTTATATACTAGACTTGTAATCCCAATATTGTCGACGTGGGAACCATAATCCTCCACACGCCCCCTCAAGTGCAACCGTTTGGCTTGTTTGACACTTGAAAGAATTGCCTTAAAGCCGCTAGCCCAACCGGACAGACTATCATTGTCCATATCCGCAATTTAAGTCTAAAGGACAACAAGCCAATAAGTCAAAACTTGCTCTGATACCATGATAGATTTTGTTGTGTCAGAATTTAGATGGGGTCCATCGCATGTCCAAGCGCATATGTGCGTTGGCCCAAGTCCAACACATAAGCCAACAAGGTTCTATCCTAAATCCAATTGACAATATGAGGAGTAGTCCACCAACCTTATATACTAGACTTGTTATCCAATATTATCGATGTGTGAACCATAATCTTGCAAAAAAAAATCCTTTTCTGACTTTTAAACTTAATTTTCTTTTACTCAAAAAACCTTAGGCGAAACATTATGTACAATCCTGATTTTCGTCTATTTACGCGGAATAGTAGATTTGAGGTAATCATCTACTTCTACTCTTCAAGTTCTTCTTACATGGTCACACCTCGCTACTCTAGTCGGTGTCATTCACTCACTAAGAACGAGTGGTACGTCACTGGACAAAACATAATACCAATACCTCACACAAGCTTCAAACAACAACATACGAGCTACTTAACCAACAAATCACATACAGACAACATTCACATCCACAACAAGAAAACGGTAAACAACCATGCTAACAAATTAAACAATACAATAAAATTTTGTGTGAAACCAAAACGAATCTATATACTATATATCTATTTATTTACGAGCTAATTTATTCTCTTATTTATTCAATCTCGATTTCATCCACTACAAATAACTGTGTAAAACACGCACGTGCAACGTCTAGATGTTAACCACCCTAAAGCATCCTTTTGAATGAAAACATCAATTTTACTAGGAAAAGAAACACCATAGAGGGGAATCATGACCCATCTTAGTGACTTATCCACGACGCAATTCATTTCCCTGAAGATATGAGACACACGAACCTAGAAAAAGAAAAAAGAGAAAAAAATTACATAATATTAACAAATTATAAGATCAATTTCTCAAGGAGAATTCCATGAATAATACGTTTTTTTTTTTTGCTTTGAATATGGATATCACCAATACCTTTGATTAAATTTTTTTTAATAAAACGAAATAACATTTTAATAAAAAAAAATTGAAATACATTTATTGACGAAAACAGTTTTACATTTAGACTCACGTGTAGTTGGTTTACGGTATACCATCAAAAGCCCACAAGATTGTATCACTATGGATTCTCACATATTTTCTAAGAATTGCGGAAATTTAGTGTTAGGGTGGGACACTCCCCCCTTCCTCATCCCCATAGTAAGAAATCTCTAGGGAATTTGCAACGCTTATTACAGCTAATCTAAACGGCAAACCAGTACATTATTTGTTTTACTGTTTTAAATATTACTACATTTCCAAATTTGAAAAATCGAAATGCATTGCTTGTGATATATCGGAGTAAATGCACCTAATATATCCTTTTCTTGAAAACAACATTTTGCTAAACATACTTATGCTTGAAAATGGTGTTGATAAAACTTAATGTAGTATTTTTATTAATAGTTAATTTAAATATTCTCAATTTTGTATTGCTTTCTCATCATAATTTATCTTTTTTAATCTATGATATCCCATCTGATTCTCAATAATTGACATTAGAATAAAAAAAAATACACATGTTAAGAAAACTAATTGTAGAAAATATAATATATATTGATATACAATAATTTAGAGAGCTTGCATAAAAACAATATTAAAACGTGGAGAATTATATGAAAAGTGGAAAAATAGTGTTCTAAAAATACAAATAATAAATAATAAGTAAATAAAATTCTATTATTGTAAGGTTTAAACATTAATAATAATTATAATGTCATATACTATGAATTAGAATTTTAAATTTGTAATGTTAATTATTATGAATGGAATATTTATTTGGGATTCAAAACAATGAATGAGATTTAATGATAGAGTATAAAATAAGAATCGCATTGACATGAGACGTCACACACTTATCAACAAGACTTATAATAATAATTCTCAATGATTAAAACTTAAATATTAATAATAAAGTGCATCCAATTACATATGCATCTAGCAGTGAACAACTAAATACACATTATTAGTCACAACTGACAACCATAAACATATAATTTGCTGCTAACGACGTTTAAATTAATTTGGAGCACATTTTTTAAACACAACGTTACTACTCCCTTTTAGAGGAAGATTGATTAACATTAAGAAGTTCTTTGTTTTTGCAGGATGGACACTCTGGCCTTGTCTTGGACACCATACAATAGATGTAGCAACGCCTGCAACCCATCACAACTAAATAGTCGTCTAAATCCTCGGTTTGTTTGTTAGCTACTCCATTCCGAGATTCAACATCACACCACCGGCACCATCACTTAAACCAATGTGATTGTTCTCTTTGTCGTTTCTAGGGTTAACAACTAAGGATGATGGTTTTGAATCGTTTGAGGAAGAAGACGGGCGATTGATCACCACAACTTAAACTTAACTCCAAGTTTGCCTCGTCTTCACCCACATCGACAACGATCGCATCACTTGTTTCGGAAGTCTTGATTGCATTTCCTTTTCCTATAAGGAAAAACGAAAACAATTAATTAAATGTCACTAGCTCATGAATACAAGACAAAAACAAATACGAGTGAAAATTAAGAGAAGTTTATGTAGTACCTCTTCGTCGTCGGTTTTTTTTTGAGCAATGGAAAATTCAAGTCTATCAGAAATATTGGGTCATCAGTGTTACTTTCGCAAAATTCACCGCGACCTTCACCTGTATTCCGAATTTGGGTAGGAAACAAAACGAAAGGTAACATTGTTTGGACGAGAAGCAAGAAAATAGTCTTGAAACCATACTTTCCCAAAAATACAAAATAAAATCACACTAAATGGAATATTTTTTTCACGAGAACAAAGAAGAGGGTTTTTCTGAACTAATACCAAATTCACTTGTGGTAGTGGAAGACATGGTGAGTCTTTATTTATACTCCTCGTTTTATTTATTATAATTTTATTTTTATGAATAAAGTAAAAATTTTAGTATTTGAATTATTTTAAAGCAAATAATAACAGCATTGAATTAGTTGGCATAATAAATGCCCAAGTAAAATTAAGAACATTATTAGTAACATAAAGATAAGAGTGTCCAATAAAAAGTTAATGTAATGTGTTTTTCATTACAAACTTTATCATGAAAATCATTTATAATTTATAAATTAATACTATTTCCGTTTTATTATAATAGTCCAAGATATATAATACCACTTGATCACTTTAAAAATCAAAACTATACATTTAATATTCTTGAAAATTAAAACTTATATTTATTACAAATTAATTGTTAATGTGTAAATTCATTTAATATCTAAGATATATTTCAAAATAATTGTCCATGTGAAAATAATAATGGTCTCCTTTTTTTTTCTTTTTTAGTTTCTATTTTAATGTTTCTTAATATATGTTAAAAATTATAGATGGATAAATAATGTGAAATATTATTACAAATTAATTGTTAATGTGTAAATTCATTTAATACCTAAGATATTTTCAAAATAATTGTCCATGTGAAAAATAATAATGGTCTCCTTTTTTTTCTTTTTAGTTTCTATTTAATGTTTCTTAATATATGTTAAAAATTATAGATGGATAAATAATGTGAAATATAGGGAAGTTATACTATAAACACAAATTTTATGAATAAAAGTATACAACTAGAAGCGTATATCTTAAGTTATAAATTATAGATGGATAATAATGTAAATATCATACGAGAACAGTTCACGTAAGGAGATAGGTTACAATGCAGCATTATAGTGTAATTTAGGCCGTTGATTCACTTGATCCAATGATATACATTAATTCACGTCATTGATGATTTAGGAGAGGTGCGGTGACATTATTGCAATTTTTAGAAGGTAGTGGGACAAAATCGTCCTTCAAAATTTATTTTTAAAAAAATGGGACGTTGTTCTCAATTCATATGTTTAGTTCAATTCGTTTAAAATTTGTATACTGCTAGTTCTAAAATTTTCTATAGTTAGTTCGTGTATTGTTTTGTTAACTTATTATGTTTTATGCACTTTTTTTATTTGTACATGTTTGAAATGATAAAACATAATATTCGAACTAATAATACCCAATTTTTGAAATAATGTTATAAAAAGTTCAAAATTTTATAGTTATGGTTATTAGAATGCTTTATTAGAATACTTTTCAATATTTTATATTATTAGTCTAAATAGAGTATTATATTAGATTGATCACTTTATATTATTAGTTTATGCATTAATTTAAACTTGTAAAAAAAGTTTGTAAAAAGTAGTAACTTGTTTTCTTCATTTTGAGCTTCATTGAAAACGATAATTAACTTCTTCTTTTTCCTTGCTTTTAGCTTTTGAAATTTGTAAGAAAACATCCTCTATTTTTATCATTTGTTTCAAGAGTATACTTGTTTTTATTGTTTTTTGTTCGCTGGTTTTACACCCCTATAAATCCCTATCAATAGTGATAGTACTCACAGGATAGCAAAACTAGGAAGATATAGTTTTTAATTTATAACTTGTAATAAATCTCCTAAATAGCAACGAACCCACAGTGTATGAATCGTACGAAGTAAGACAAGTATTCGAAGGTCGTACACAAGGACTGGGAGAATTAATCTACAACAATGATTAAAAATTGTATAGATCTAGAATAAGAAATGGGGTTGAAAAAGATAAGGGAAAGAGAAGTCAAAGGTTTTGAAGGTTTTTGGGTTACCCAAATTGAATGTCACTTTAAGTCAAGAGCAGTTTTCTAAAGCAAAACAAAGAAAAAGAGATAATCAAGTTAAAGGAAGAACATGGATTCCAAGGATTCAAGATTATTATTTATATACATGGACTCAGGATAATCTCACAAAGCATATATGATTGAAAAGCTCAAGGGATTAATGTTTCTAAACTAATGTTCTATTACAGTTACGTCTCAAGAACATAAAATCCGCAACCTAATACCTATTTCTTTCAAGGTAAAGAGGGAGAAATTGTAAATAAACCTTATTTATTAATTAAGGATCAAATAACCCTTTACAGTTACGTCTAACGAATTACTTGCCGTCAGGAAGGAATAATGGCACATTCAATCCAATAAAGGTTAAACCTTTATTACCTAGGAATATGTTCTCTTATGTATCTAAAAAGAAATATCTTAGTTACGACTCAATTCTAACTTAGGTTGAAATGGTTTAGAGTAATTCTAAACCTGACAAAAACCAAACCTTTCCATAGGATTTAAAGTGATTTAATAACCAATTGTAAAGAACAATTAATCCATCATAGTCCAAGGTATAAACAAATATCTAATCTACCTTGGAACCACAAAGTTCTAGACAATAACAATCATATCAAGATCTACAACTAAGAAGGCCAATGAATGCATAAAAAGGGAAAAGAAAGAACTCAACTTTATTGCCAATTGTTTCTCGAACAAAACTGAATGCGAAAGTCTCCAACTTTAATCAAACTAACTAAGATAAATGAATAACCAAGACGGCAAGGTAGGATACGGCTCCCCTCTAGGGTAACTTCTGGACAACTCCCAGTCAAATCGATCACTCTAGGTATAACCCATCATACCTTGAAATAGATCCAAGACTTCCTTTTATACACAAAACCTAGCTTAAAGACGTTGGGCCAAAAAGGAAAAAAGCCCGTAAACGAAATATGACGCTCAAGGAAAATATTGGGCTGGATCTCGGCCGATATCAGTCATGGTCGGGGCCGAGATTTCATGTTCGATCTTCAGCGTCATTGGATCTCGGTCAGTCTTCCATGGATCTCGGTCCGAGATGCCGACCGAGATGGTGAACAGTAGCCTCTGTCACGGACTGAGATAAGTGAATCTCGGCCGAGATGGATCCTTGGTCGTTCCTTCAGGCCTTTACCTTGATTCCTAGCCATTTGTCGTGCACGTATGCTCGCTCCAATGCATCCACTTCGAGGCTTGATCTTCAAATACGTCGTTTTAGCTCCATAATGTGCCAAATCACCTACAAAGCCACAAATAGTGTATGTAAACATCTCTTTTGCAAAGTAGAACTAAACAAATATAAATGGCACAAACTAAGGCTAAACATGAATGCGGAAAGGGGAAAATCTACCTAAATGCATGACTAAAACAGCGTCGATAAATCATGTTATCATTTTCTTTGGTGCACCACACTTCAAGGAAGTTTTTTACACTTTGTTTTGTACCATTTGTTTTTCAATGCTACGAACTTGTAACACCCCAAAACGGGATGGACGTCACAACTAGAGATGGGCTCAGTTTGAACGAAACAGCTGAACCGGCGGTTTTCAAACCAGCCCAAACCACCGGTTTGGCCAAAC
The DNA here is from genome assembly GCA_002319775.1 of Fagopyrum tataricum. Taxonomy (NCBI): domain Eukaryota; kingdom Viridiplantae; phylum Streptophyta; class Magnoliopsida; order Caryophyllales; family Polygonaceae; genus Fagopyrum; species Fagopyrum tataricum. Next base: position 59,950,632 of record CM008279.1, read on the forward strand.
GACAGTTTAGGTTTGCCGTTTATGTTTAGGTTTGAAAAAATAAAAAAAACCGACGGTTTAAACCGCTGGTTTAGGCCCTTTTTTTCAAACATTCAAACTGGCGCAAACCGCCGGTTTTGGCGCAACGCGGAACGGTCATCAAACCATTGCGTTGAGTCCGCCAACGGCATTATAGCCGTTAGTGGGCCCCACTCCAACGGCTATTAGGCCGTTGGAGGTGAATTAAAAAAAATTACACTACCAACCCAACCCCAATACCCATTCCTAATTTTCTATAAATATCCAACCCCTCTTCCTCTAAATCTCACACCATCTACATCTCATTTTTCTCAACTCTCCTATCTCGTCTTTCTCGAATTCATCTCTCGTATTATTGTATTCTCCTAATGGAAAACTCAACTGACCACTTCCCCTCTCTCAATTCTTCCTAGCACGCAAAAAAGTGAAACCCAAATGCCCGACATCCGAAAATCCCGAAATTTCACGACGACATCTCCCCCACCGAAAACGCTTACATCCGAAATTTTTATGAAGCATCACAAGAAGGGGATCCGGTGAACGAGTATTGTCAAGTTGCATGCAACTATTATCCGAAGGTGTGCAAGTGGAAGATCAAGGGTGGCTACGGGACCTTGCAAACACATATGCAAAACGTCCATCGGAGAAGCTAGGGATATCACGGGGACAAACACAATTGTCTCACGGGTTTGCATCTTCTTCCTCTCTATCTCATTTATTTACGTATATCCATAGTGAAGAAAGTTTAGGATTAGCCGATGTTATATGTTCTCATACATTTTCATTTTCTTATTCTGAATATGAAGAAGTTAGAGAATATAACACTAAATATCTTAAATCTTCTTAAAAATCAACTTCTAGGATAACCATTTCTAAATTAGTATCTAAATCATACCTACAATAGAAAGAAATTTTTTTATCGACTTTGGCATCTTTTGAGCATCATGTATCTATTTGTAGTGATATTTGGAGCACACAATCACAACAACAATTTTACATGGGCATTACTTTACATTTATTGATGACTAAATGTTTTTGCATAAATATGTTATTTGATCTCTACATTTCAACGCAAGACATGATGCACTAAGCATTGCAAGTTTGATAAAAATGGTTTTACAAGAATATAATTCACAACAACAAGTTTTTTCATATTCTTTTGATAATGCATCCACAAATATTTGACGGTTGCGGTGGAGCATGCAATTAGCCAAGGCGGGAACATACTCGGTCACAAAAGAATTCAATTGAAACCCGAGAAGTTGGAGATGCAAGTTTGTATTCATGATTGGATAAGGGAGGCGAAGCGAAAACAACGGAATGCACCGGTATATGACTCCAAATCGGATACCAACTCCGAAAACGGCGACACTACTTCCGAGTCCGACGCCGAAAGGTAAGCGGGGTAAAAAAACTCGGAAGTCCCAAAAAGGTAAGTGAATGTAAGAGAACTACGTGGGCTTTGATTCCTCTTAACCCCGAGAGGATACGTAGGCAACCGAAAACCGATTCAATCCCTTTTATTGTTAAATTTAATTTTGGTTGTTTTATTATTTGAAATTTTAATTTCAATTTTTTATACTTTTATTTTTTTTAGCTTTTTAACTTCATATCCGTTTTTTTTTTTAAAAAAAAACCGTGGCTAAACCGACAAACCAACGGCTTAGGTTGAACCTAAACCGCCGATTTTAGTTCACTAGGTTGAGGTTTAGGTTTGGCCTTGGACAAACCTAAACTAGGCATGGGTCGCAAACTTAAACTGACGGTTTAGGTTTACGACCCATGCCTAGTCAAAGTGCTAGGAGCCCTGGACAAGGACTTCCTCATGCTAAGATAACGTATATAATGATAAGAATAATAATGAAATACACACCAGAAAGACATAGCTTGCCAAAGAAGCAAGATCAAAGGAAACCGAAAGACCTCTGATGACGCCAACCACAAAAGGGCTCCAAAACCACAATGATAACACAACCATAAATGGTTAAACTCAATTAAGGTCAACAATAATCAGAGTAAACAAACCCAAAATTAATAAAACGGAAATTAGGAACAAGTCCTTTAGAAACCACCACCCGAGTTCAACCGAAACGACTCTCACTAGGGTTCCTGACCTCCATGCTCCTAAACTGTTCTTGTACCTGATTATGTCAAAAACATAACCAGCCCCACCGTGGTGGGGTTAGTCTTCTGCATAGACTAACGATACATAAGCAGGTAGTATAATATGATTGAGACATGAGTATAAGCATATATAATACCACATGATCACTTTGAAAATATTAAAAATGTTAAATAAACTCATGCTTGAAAATATCATCAATACTCAAAGAAAACTAAATCATCATGGCTCAATTACTCAAATCATCTTTAAAACATTTCAAACAATGTCATCTCAAATATAATCATAATTGTCTCAAAGCGGTTTCAAACCAATAACATCTCAAAGCATATATAATCATACTCAAAAGAGTTTCAAAATCATCAATCACGTCTCAAATAACTCAAAACATCCCAAATGGGGTTTCAAATCAACATCATCTCAAATCATTGTTCGTTGGTTTTACACACCCTATAAATAACTATCAAAGAGATAGAAACTCACAGGATAGCAAAACTAGGAAGGGATAGTTTTAATATAAATAACCTGTAATAAATCCTCTAAATAGCAACGAACCCACAGTGTATGGATCGTACGAAGTAGGACCAGTATTCCATGGTCGAACACAAAGACTGTGAGGATTAATCTGCAACACTGATTAAGGATAGGATAGATCTCAAATAAAGACACGAGGTTGGAAAATATAAGGGAAAGAAGGATCAAAAAAGTTTTGGGAAAGTTTTTAGGTTGCTCTCAATTGAATGTCACCTTCCATCAAGAGCAGTTTTAAAAAAGAAAAAGAGATAAACAAAGATAATCAAACTAAAGGAAAGAAAATGGATTTCAAGAACATTGTTTATACATAAGAACTCAGGACAATCTCGCAAATGCATATATGAATGATAAGCATAAAGGGATGAATGTTTATTTACATATATGCTCTTTCACAGTTACATATCAAGAACACAAAGGTCAGCAGCCTATTATCTGTAGCTTTCAAGCTAATAAAGGGAGACATGATAAACAAGCCTTATTCTTTCAATCAAGGAATCACAATAACCCTTTACAGGTCCATCTCAAGAATTATTGCCTCAATGGAAGGAATAATGACACATTTTATCCAATAAAGGTTAAGCCTTTATTACCTAGGAACAAGTTCTCTTATGTATCTAAATAGGAATATCTTAGTTAAGACTCAATTTCTATTTAGGTTAAGGGATTTAGAATTATTCTAAACCTGCAAAAACCAACATTTCGATAGGATTAAAGCGATTCAACAATTATAGGGAACAATCCCTCATTGATCTTTGTATGAACAAATCTTCTTGTTCATCCCTAGAACCTCAAGGTTCTAGCCAATAACAATCATATCAAACAAATAAAACATAAAAAGGAAAAGGATATAAAAACTCAACTTCAATAACTGAAAACCTGCGATCTTCTCAATTCTCAACTTAACAATATGTTTTAAACAAATCTCAACTCAATTATCTCTTCAAAAGAATCTCAAATCAAAAGTCTCAATCTTGACTCTAAAAATAATGAAGAACAATGAATGAAAAATAGGGTAGGAGACTGCTCTTCCCTTCTAGGGTAACTTCTGGGCATCTCCAGTAAGCACACCTTGGAATGAATCCAAAGCTTCCTTTTAACAAAAACCTAGCTAAAAGACATTGGGCCTAAAAAAGGGAAAAGCCCGTAAATAAAATATAACAAGTCAAAAAGGAAAAAGCCGCAAATAAAGTATAATGATCCGGGAAGAAATCTCGGGCCGAATCTCGCCGAGATTGGTCATCGTCGGGACGAGATTTCGTTTTCGATCTTTAGCGTCATGGATCTCGGTCGGGTCACCCGAGATATGGACCGAGATACCGACCGAATTTTGCAGCAGTGGCTTCCAAGCCTTCCATCTCGGACCGAGATTGGTGGATCTTGGCCGAGATGCTCCTTGGTCGTTCCTTCATGCTTTAGCTTGATTCCTAGCCCTTTCCCATGCACGTATGCTTGCCCAATGCATCCACTTCGAGGCTTGATCCTCAAAATACGTCGTTTTAGCTCAAAAATATGTCAAATCACCTACAAAGCCACAAAAGTGTGTGTAGACATCTATTCTTGCAAAGTAGGACTAAAAAAGCATAAATGACACAAACTAAGGCTAAAACATGAATGCGGAAATGGAAAATCTACCTAAATGCATGAAAAACAGGTCGATAAATCATGTTATCAATCATATCCATAATACTCACAAGAGTTCTAAAATCATCAAAGTCTAAACATACTCATAATTAAAATCTAATAACTCATATTCAATTCCAAAACTCATAATCAAATACAACGACTCATAATCAAATCAATATCATCTCAAATAACGCGTATAAAATGTATAACTCGTAATCAATGGTTAATTGACCGAAATAGGGTAACAAGGTAAATCATTGCCCTTCCTCAAATCATTGCAAGAATCATCCCATATCAATACCAAAACATGCTCGAGCAATCTTTATTTCAAAATTGTTTTCAAATACAATTTGTGAAGTGCTAAATTAGCGGATGTTCAAGCCTATTTTTTTAAACACGGAGGTACCTCCTAAACCCCTATCACGGGATGAACGTAGTAAACTCGGATCATGTAAATCCTCGTCACCCTCTAAGGTCGGGCACAACCATCGGCCCGCTTAAAACATGTACCACTGGTAATCATGGTCCATCCTAACCGAGGAGCGAATAAGAATCATTAAAACGGTATCATCGACAACAATGTCGTCATGGTCATATACCACATAAATAACAAGGGCAATTGCCCGCTATGGTCATAGACCAAATCATCTCACACATATATTTAAATGGAAAAAGCCGATTAGATCAAAGACCAAGTCATCTCAAAACCTCAATAACAAATAATCCGGTTCTTTTCAAAATACCTCAAGTACAACTCTTTAAAAAAATTACTACAAGTCAACATAAACACGACACTGCCAATTATGGCAAAACAACTCAAGTCAAGATGTTCTCAAGCTTTCGAAATCAACTTATCAAACTCATATCATAAACTCAAATCAAATTCAATATCAATACGCTTCCACACAAACACTTGTCTTTAAAACCTCATCATGTATATATTCGTATTGTAAGTATCAAACCAAACATCTTTCAAAACGACAAAACATAATTCGTAATAGTAATCAAATACGTCATTTATTATGAAATAATATAACGACTTAAACTTAAATCATGCTCATATAAAAGCTCACAAGTACTTGCCTCGATAAAAGCTCACTCAATGGCTTGAAGCAAAAACGACAACGTCAACTAAAACTCGTCAAACAACCTAAACAAGCAAGAATCACAATAATCAACACATAAACTATATATATATATATATATATATATATATATATATATATATATATATATATATATATATATATATATATATATATATATATATATCACAACACCATCTAATAGGTGTAAGAGTGACTTACGTAGCCCAACTCGTATATGAGTTGTACTTCACTTAGGGTTTGTCATTAACCCGTTATAACAACCGAGTACGTACCTAGAATATCCAACTAGGCATATTAATTCCATATCCAACTTTTCATAACTAAACATGCACACAACCATTCCAAAGTTTGGAGAATACTCATGTAGCGTCGTAGAATGAAAATTCGATGACATTTGTCGAAGTTCGACATGAGCTAAACCCTTCCCGAAAGTGTAACCGAACCTAAACCATATATAGTTTAATAAAACTAAACTTGGGTCATAAAACACATAAATATAGGTTAGAATCCGTAATTAAAACAAGGGTTAAAATTCATAAATATCATTTCCGGGGCAAAAATATGCAAAACTATAAACCTAGGCCATTACTGTAATTATAACTTTCAGCCAAAAATTGTAAATACTTTTCTGGGTATTTTTGTAAAAACATAAACTATGGGCCATTAATGTAAATACAAAGGTTGGGCCGTTTTCTGTAAATACCGATCCGAGGGCATAAAAGTAAACAAAATAAAACATGCCCATAAAATTATAAATATAACTTTGGGAGGTTAAACGTAGTTATAACCTAATTTCGGGCCCCCGATTGTAATTAAGAGGGATTTTCGGCCGGCCTTTGCGCAGCCTCTGACGGCGTCTTGGGGCTTGTCCAGCGAAGGCGAAGGTGGCATGAGCTTCTCCGGTGCGTGGCGAATCTTATCCGGTGGCGCTGTCTCCGGCGAATGGGAAGCTGCAGAAGGTTTCGGCTTCTCCGGTGACAGAACTTAAACCAAGGAGAGATGTGGGTTGTTTCCGGACGAGGGGGAGATGAGGTGTAGAGGGAGGTTGTTGGTTTCTCCGGTGGCAATGTCGAGAGTTGAGAAGAGATGAAGTGGAAGATGGTGGTGGTAGTGAGCTGGTTTGTGGCCAGAGGTAATAGAGGGTTACAGGAGAGTGATGACCGGAGTAAGGTGGTGGTAGAGGAAGAGAGACTGAGACTGAGGGAAGGAGAAGGAGTTGGCCGGAGGGGGGAAGAAGGAGAGTGGGAGAGATGGTGATTGTTGCCAGTGGATAAGGAGGGAGAAGAAGTGGTGTTCGTGGTTGTCGGGGAACGGACAAAGGAAAGAAGAAGCCGGAAGAGGTGGAGGAGAGTGTGGACGTGCACCGGGGTGTGAGGATAGAGTGAAAGAAGGAAGATGAAGTTGAAGGGGTGGTGGGAGAGATTGAGGGAGATGAGAAGACAGAGGAGGGGAGTGGAAGAGTTAGGTGGTTGGTGCAGCGAAGGCGTGAAGGTGAGGAGAAGCGATCGAGGAGCAGGAGAAGAAGATAAGCGGGAGAAGAAAATAAAGAAGGATAAAATGAGCAAATACTCACGTAAAATGTTTACTATATATATATATATATATATATCGATTAGTTTTTCCCTTTATGAAAGGTTGTCCAAGTAGAATGTGACAGGAATGCATGAGCAATATCACATAAGATCATGTCCTCATAAGCACCACTCTTGAAGGCGATGTTGGAATGTGGGTTGATCTTAATCTCTTCACAATCGTTCATCCACCCAAATTTGTAAGGTCGGGGGTGTTGAACTGTGTCAAGCTGCAATTTGCTAATAATTTAATTGCTAACCAAGTTACTGCAGTTTCCACTATCAATGATCATGTTACATATTCTTCCTTGGACTGAGCAATAAGTATGAAACAAGTTCTCCTTTTGATTGTCTCATCTAGAGAAGGTATATCACTTAAAGCTCCCTTAATAAACAAAACAATCAATAAAATCAGCATTAGTCAAAGAATGAGGGGAGAAAATGTAACATTCATTTTTAGCTCCTTGTGGGTCACGAGTTTCAGCAACTATTTCGGCCTTTCTTGCAATCGAAGGACGAATCGGATCCGACTATTTCAGCTTGATGCTCAATAAAATCAGCATATATATATATATATATATATATATATATATATATATATATATATATATATATATATATATATATAACAAGATGTAAAATAGCATCGATAGGGGATGAAAGGGGTGAAATAATTTCAACATACTCAACAATTTCAGCATTCAAAACAGGAGATATGACATCATTAACACACAAGGATTGAGACAAAACAATCTCAAAAATAGCATAATCATCTAAGCACTTATCTTTCTCCATATCATGACTAGAAATTTCATAAAGTATATCTAGAACATGCTCATTAACAATAATCTCACGAGAAACAATATTTGGAGTACTTAAATCAATACAAGAGTCAGGAACGATCTTACTAGCATGTAGGCATAGACCGTCGGCGAATGGTGTCTCGAGATCACCTTCCGGTGATTCCTTTGCAGCCATAAGAGATGGCTTCTCTTCTTCTTCTTCCAGGTCGGAATCTAACTCAAATATTTCCTTTTCATTGACAATCAATGTCCTCTTATTAGGACATTCTCGAGCTATATGTCCTCTTCCTTGACATTTAAACAAGTAATATATCTAGCTCTAGTAATAGAATTAGAATTACTTTCCTGAGGTGGCGGGGCGGGAGTCTTGCTTGGTGAGGGCGTAGCAACAGGGGTCGTGGAACTAAAGAGATGTGTCACGGCTACTGACCCACTCTCATGTGCAGGCTCTCGGTTGGAGCCTCCTCTCCAGGGTTATAGGGTCCGCCAGTCTTGATTCCGGGCCTTAAGCTTCTTCTCAACTCTCACCGCGAGATGTAGTAGATCTTTCATGTTAGAATATGCATACAAATCTATCGCGTTAGCTAAATGAGGGTGTAAGATCCTAAGATACCTTGCCATGGTGGCTTCTTTTTTCTTGCAAATCATCTTGGACCATCGTTATCTCCATGGTGGCATAAGCTTCTTCCTCCCTCATAGAACCTTGCTTAAGGTTCTCTAGCCTTTGGTGGAGATCTATCCCGTGATAAGATGGAACAAAATGAGCTCTCATGATAGCCCTCATTTGCTCCCAAGTAGTGATATTCATGTCTAGAACTCTTCTCCTTTATTTCACTAAATTATTCATAACCAATAAATTCAAGGGCATCGTATTGTACCTTTTTGAGTTTTGGAACGTTATGACAACTCTAGATCTGCTCTACTTTTTCCTCTCATATAAGGTACAAATCAGCATCACACTTCCCTTCAAATGGTGGTATCTTCATCTTAGCCTTAGAGAATACTTCAGTTTCTAGCACGGGATTTTCTTCCTCCCTCCTTCAAAGTCCAACTCTCTCCTTAGGAATCTTTTGGGCTATATGATTCTAGGATTAACTCGAGGTGGCAAGTGCCTAGGAAGTGGTGAAGGCGGGTCATGTCCTACGACGTTTCTAGGGGGCGTCCGCTCAGCCATATTGGCTTCCAAGGCATCCATCCTATTCACGACTTGCCTCATTATGTCATTGAAGTTCTCAGCTCTATAGGGCTCGGAACCCCTATTATCAATCTACTTTCTTGAAGTAAACATCACTAAAAAACAAGCAAATGCTTCAAGTTAGAGCTAATAAGAAAGGAATCCTCACAAGTGTATATCTCGTATCCCCTCACTATCTCGTCGCCTTCAAGCTTCTCTTAGCCGGTTTGAGAAGGTCACGACGAATCTACAAGTAATACCTCAAAGCAAAGATAGGTCAATGCGTTCAAGAACTACAATCAAATAAGACGATCGACCTCGGATCTCAAAGGAAACGACTTTTAAGTGGTGATAGCAAAGGGAAAAGTACAACTAGACTCGCCTACAATTCTCAGCCAAAAACAATATCTTATAAAAGACAAATGTACGTAGCCTACAAAAAAGAATATACCAGTTGAAAACTATAAACGATATGAAAAAACAATTGTAAATGAACAACAAGCAACTTTTTTTTTGAATTAAAACAAACAAAAAATCAACAAGAGAGGTCAAACCCTCACTAGGGTTTTCGAACACAAAACCGGCGACAAAGGGTTCAACAGACCGGGAAGTCTCACTCTTGGTCCGGCTAGAGTGGACCGATGGTGGTGCGTGTTCCGGGAGGGTGGTTTAGCTCGTGGCGCGGATTCTTGGTGCAATTTGCAAGCACGAAAACCAAAACAAGAAGGGTTCAAGAAATCGGGGTTTGGGTTCGGTCAGCAGGGATATGGGCTCGACCGGGGTTGGTTCAATCCGGTCTGATGGTAGAGGTCGAGAGTGGGTCAAATTAATATGGTTCAGGGCGGTTTGGGTACGGTTTAAGGTTGCATAGTTTAGAGTTTGCAAGAGGGTAGTTTAGGCGGTTTCGAGGGGTTCTGGCAAGGCGGCTGCCAAAGGTAGGCTGCTGGTGGTGTAGGGTGGGTATTGTATGGCCTCGTATATGTCACCTACGGGGTCACATAAACTGCGTTAATAAAACAAGGAAAATTTGTAGAAAATAGGATCGAAACTATACCATTAGTTATACGATAAGCAGAGTCGAGAGAAGTTTATTTGTCCTTCACTCTAAAAACGACTCGTATTACGATGGGATATGATGTTTAAGAGTCCCATTATAAAACCACAAATGGATCCGAGCCGCGTAATCTCTCGGAAACCTACGAACCGAACTGTGTTTATATACTCTGTTTGAGAAAAACAAAAAGCAAAAGGAGAGGAGGAAAGTTGTATTTCGGATGATATTAGAATGAGCCACAACTCAGCCTTTTATAGCCACAAATGAAATCGGAGAATTAAATAGAGGATATTCTATAATTCAATATTTGATATTGAATTTATACCACAATCGGATGTTGCAGATCGGGCAATTAAAGGCTCCGACTGCAAACAGGCTACAAATTGGTTGACTGGCCCGTTACGAGATTGGGCCCAAAAATGATAGTCTTGGGTGGCCGGCTCAACACTGTCAGTTCAGTCCAATGTCATCAAGACCACATAAAGCCCGAGCCCGAGCGTCTGAATGACCGACTCGGTGTGCGTGCGTGTGGTGTTTAGCCACGCCTTTTCCCATTGAAAATGGGTAGTGACCAAAGGCCATGTAGGATATTTCTCGTTCTGGTCGATGTGGGATACCCACGTTTTGACAGTTTTTCCAAGTTTTGCCTCTCGAGCAACCAACTTCGTGTCTCCAATTCTCATTCAAACGGAACTCAAATTTGACGTATGAATATATACCCCGAGCATGAGCTCGCGGGAGGAAGCCAAAGCTTCCACTTTCCGGGTTTAACAATGGCCGGAGCCCACCGAAAATGTGCCCGGCGCACCATGTATTAAATACATGTCTTATTCGTATAAAGTTCCAACATGTATCACGTAATACTTTATCCAAATTGTGCGAAAGTCAGAATTTTGATACAACCGATTTGTTGACAATTCGTTCTTGAAACTTGTAAGACGGATTTTCCAAACAAGATCAAGAAAACAATGAATCTTGGTTGAGGTATGAAGAGGTAAAGAACATGCCACATATAATATTTTCAAAAATTGAAATTGGAATCGAAATACTGTAAGGAGCGAGAATAGTAGACTAATCGAAATGGTGAATCCTCCGGAGACTCTTTTTTTTGTAGAACTTCTTGACGGATCTTGAAGTTCTTTTTTTAAATTTTCTTGGTGGATTTGATGTCGATTAACACTTCTATGATGCCACTTTTGATTAAATTTAAAGTGGATAAAAACGTATAGCCCGCATGCCTTATATAGGCTTCGGGCTCCTCCTAGTAGAAGTAAGATTTGTTAGAAGATAAGAGCAAAACTATGGGATGAAAATGTAATCCTAAAAAGCCCAAAATAAAACAATTAAAAGCTAGCCATAATAATAAAAAGATGTCCAATTATGGGTTGAAATAAAAGATCTAAGTAGAAACTAATTTAGCCACTAAAATTGGCTCAATCCTTTCTCTGCTTGTGGCCTTTCTCATGCACATCTCCTTCCATGCGATCACTTCCATTCTCATGCAAATCTCGTCCATTCTCACATACATCCTTTCCCATGCAAGCTCGTCCACATCGATGCATATCTCGGTCATTTCCATGCATACCTCGGCCCTCTTTATGTACACCCATATTCATGAATGCACGTCCTCTATCAAGTGATATATGTCTCTTCTTCATACGGTTGAGATTCAAACCAATCAGGCATGATGGTGCATGTTCACGCTTCTTCCTGTACATGAAGAGCTCCACTCGTTCCTTGCAATGCAAGCATATGATTTGCGTTCATGTCCTTGTCTCCATGCGTGTGTTCCTTGGCGTACAAGGCGAGATCCATGCAGCTTGATTCATCTCCTTAATTTATGCATATTTCTCCTCCTAGCTCCATACGATCAATTGTTTCCTCTTCCTCTCCTTGCTTGCAGGTGAAGTTACGCTCCAAGATGCTCCTACATTACGGTTTGAATCCTCTAAAAACTTTTAACAAATTTATGAATGACATTAAGAAAACTTATAAAAATGTGTAAACCATAAAAATTAAAACTAAATAATACTCGAAGAGAAAATGAATAAATCTAACAATTAATTTAAATATTAATCCAAGATAAATTTATACTTGAATAATTTTGGTAAGCTTTTTTTTACATTCGGGAAAAGTAGTTGAGTTAAATTAAGTTTTTTTTAGTAATCTTAGGGAAAAATCAATACGCAACTTTATAGACCCAACTTCGGTTACCCAACTTCATAAACCCAACTTTGGTTACCCAATTCGATTAGCCAATTTCAAATTTGAAATTGGATAATCGAATTGGGTAAGTGATGTTGGGTAACTGAAGTTCGGTAATCAATTCGATTACCCAATTCCATTAACCAGATTGCACTTAATTGATCAAAGTTATCAGATTTCAATTACACAATTTCAATGACTCAACTTCGATTACTTAATTTTATTTACTGAATTTTGTTTACCCGTTAGTTATTCGATTTTGGTTACCTAATTTCACTTACCCCATTTCAATAAGTTGACTCCTACATTTAAAAGTCATTGAGGATGCATCAGGTCGGAAAAGATCGAGGTGTTAGGGTTCAATAAACTCGAGTAACAAGTCGACAATACCCATTGTATATGCAACATCTGCGCTGGCAATATTGAAATCATTGGTATCTGTCATAAGAACTTTGATCTACATTTATAAATCAATTCCCCGTAAATCTTCATTCCCTTCATTCATAGTTATCCCCTTCATTTTGTACCGAACGCGCCATCATGCAGGATATCAACATTTCAACAGTTCAACGCTTGAATGGTCAAAATAATAGTGTCACGGTAGTCATGGTGAAACTAAGCAAAAGAGGCACATTTAACCTTTTTATTTGTTTTTTCTTTAATTGAGATATTATTATAGAGATTATACTTTGAACTTTACCTGAATCGAATCTACTATATAATACTAAAATACTAAAATATAAGTAATTATGTCCAGTTGTCGTTCCGGCGTTAAGCCACCTCGGATTTTTTCACATGACATTTCCACGTTAAGCCACGTCATATTTCCCCATGTATCGTCTCTAGGTTATGCCACATTATTTTTTTTTGACATATTTTTTTATTTTATTTATGGAGATGATGATAAAGTTGTTGCAATTTATAAAAAGATATTGATCTTATGTTATTTTTATGCCAATCAAAACTATATATAATTTATTTGTTTAACGATTTTTTTAGAACTATCACTTTACCACATGTAATCTTAATATTATGGAATATGATTTATACCTTTTTTTCAATTAACTAATATTATTAATATGTAAAGTAATAATAATTTATATAGTAGAAATAGTTTTAATATTTTCTACCAAATTGAATAACTATATATGATTTTAACTTTGTTATATAAAATAATATACTCTAGATTATATGGTGCTTATGTACAAATAGAGAAAATAAATGGCCTATATTATAATAAGAAAAAATATGCACAAGAATTTTTTGTTACGACTATTGTGTATATATACATTCATATGAAATAAAGACCAAAAACAATTGAGTGTTTTATTTCTCATTCTACCATTTCACATGATATCAGAGCTTCAGTTTTTTTTCCGATCCTACTGATTGATTCTATCGGATAAAGTTTACCTCCTTTTTTTCACTTCCTTATTTTCTTCTCTCTAAGTAGTCTTATCCTCTCTTTTCTGGATATGACTGACAATTATCAAGTTCCTTTTCCTCCTATCGACAAAGGATCTGATCGTAATTCTGAAAGCAATGCAAATGATCCTTTATATCTCTCTACCCTGGGAGTCATCCTCTGCTTCCCTATCAATTCCCATCTTTCACCACCTTTTGACTCTTCTTTCCTGTAACACCTCAAATTCGTAGGACTCGAGGTGCTATTGGGCTAGGATCTCACAATGGATCCTGACCCTAGCCTGACAACAATTTCACTGATCTTACAACAATGCACAGATAGATTACAACAAAACATGAAACTGATATATAAATATCAAAAGGTTATACAGAGTACTGCTGAGTACAAGTTCAAAACATAAATCCGTACAACGTAAATATCCCATCCCACGATATCGCCCAGTGTACGGAACCCTCAGCAGATCACCCTCCGGATCACTCTGCAACTCTCCTAACCTGCAAATGATCTATAACACGGTATAAAACCGTTAGCTAACCATACACATATATAAGAAGATGCTAGAGCACAAACACATATCAATAATATTAATACATCATCATGATATCACACATTTACCCGGTTTATTATCTTTATAACGTTAAGCACTCAAGAGTATATAAATCGGTATATGAAAATATGTGACACGAGGAATGAATATAATCATCGCCTCTGCGCGTGCAATAGCTAGTTGGAGTGGTATCAGCGCACCTTTCCGTATACCATGAGGAGTGGTCAGTGCCCTTCCCGTATATACCAAAACTAACTAGCTTACAGAGAACTTCCCAGACTCCACTACGGATGAAAGGTAAGTTGTCCAACCACTACAATGGGCGGTCAATATAACATAGGTCGGTAAAGAACATATCGCATGTTATAAAGCATATAACAAACACCACTCAAGCATACATCCAATATAAGGACGGTAGCTAAGTAAGTCTTATGGACTTACCTCAACCTCAGAAGTAGTATCACTACGATCAGCTCTCACTCAAGTCCACTCCAAACCGAGGACAACACGGCCTATACAAGGCATACATATATATATCAAAACTCCTATCACACAAAGGGGTCACACCTAGACCCAAGGGATCCATAAGGATCATGTCTAACTCGTAAACCTCAAGGCCGTAACCGGCATATCTATATCATACTCATCAACATTTGATACCTAACATGGTACTAAGTCCCTCATACTAAGAAAGTAAAGGAGCTACCCAACTATAGGTAGTCCCGGGACAAGACGCACCTGCGTGATCAAGGGACGCAGGGGCGGAATAAACAACCCGCAAGTGCGGCAGGAACAGCCGCAGGGCGGCGGTGTGACAAGGACGCAGCAATCAGGCGCGGCCGGCGGCGCCGCGCACGGCTTCCGCAGGGGCGCAACGATGCATAACGAAACCCCCGATTCCTCTTCGGCTCTTCACGTGATCAAATCACGTCTTCTCTCATCCAAAGTTGCACACATACATATACATACACATACCAACATCAATACCCTTAAACATGCATCTAATCCTAAGCTAGGAAGATGGAATCAAAGAAAGGAGAAGAAGAACAAGGAGCAAGAAGCTTACCACAGCTGTGGTTAGCTAAGGAACTGATCACCAAACAACCTTACTGGCTTCCAAGCACAACAACACACATCACTAGCATCATCATCATCAAAGTCACATAAAAACTCTTCCAAAACCAAGGAGAAACAACACAAGGTCAAGAAGAAGCAAGGGAGAAGTAGGAAGGATGTGAGAAGCTGGGAAATGGAGTGAGAAACCCTTGGCTCATCAGCCAAGGGGAAAACTTAAAGAAGAAGGCAAAGAAAGGGTAAAGCACGGGTCAAGGAGTCAACAAAAAACGGCTGCAGCCGCAAGAAACCGCGGTGCGGTTCACTAAGGCCGCGGATCGGGAAACCCGCTGGGGCGGCACAAATGCCCGCTGGGGCGGCTAAGGTAAGATAGGTCCAAAAAGACTAAGGCTCTTACACCTCCCCCCCTAAAAACAAGTTTCGTCCCGAAACTTGTAAAATCCTCAAACCACTCGGACTCATAAGCCGAGTACAACTCTCTCTATAACCTCAAACATAAGTGTGGAGGAAATCATCAACTCCAGCAACAAAACACTATCCAAGGCATAGAGGAAAACCATCTCTAGCTAAACCATAACACATCACAAGGCATAGAGGAATCACATCTCTAGCCGTATCAAACTCATAACAGAAAGGCTGGAGGAAAAACATCTCCAGCTACACTATATCTATCAAAATAGCATGGCGGAATAACATCTCCAGCTGAATCCTAAACGTATCACAATAGCATGGAGGAAATAGCCATCTCCAGCTATAACAAGAATCATACTAGCACAACAAGATCTAATAAAATCATATATCATATCATAGCACATAAGCATATAAGCATAGAGCACTCAACAAGATAGTACTAAGATCTACTCGGTGATCCTACTGGTGCATCTAACTCAGCATAGAACTCTGGATAGTTCCTCTTGATACTATCCTCAGTCTCCCATGTAGCCTCATCAGGTCCACGTCTCGACCGTTGTATCCTCAACATAGGAATGTGCTTCGAACGTAGGCGTCTCATACCTCGTTCTAGGACTGCAATCGGATGCTCAACAAAAGTGTGGTCCGGCTCAACCACCAAATCATCATAACTCACAATATGTCTCGGATCTGGTATGTACTCCCTCAGCTGAGACACATGAAATACAGGGTGAACACCTCTAATCTCGGAGGCAAGGCTAATCTGTAAGTTGCGCTCCCAACCCGATCCAAAATCTCGAACGGTCCGACATATCGGGGGCTCAACTTCCCCTTAATGCCAAAACGCCAACACCTCGTGTCGGATACACTCTCAGCCACCTGGGCTCCAACTCTGAACTCTAGAGGTCTACACCTCCTATCAGCATAGGACTTATGACGGCTCTGAGCAGTCAACATCCGCTCTCGAATCAGTGCTACTCGAGCCATATCATCCTGAATCTGATCAGGTGCCAAACCAATAACATTGCTCTGCTCATCCCAACATAACGGGGTACGGCATCTGTGTCCATATAGTGCCTCATATGGGGCCATCCCAATAGATGCATGCCAGCTATTGTTGTATGGGAACTCAACAAGTGGGAGATGATCCGTCCACACTTGTCCCTAATCCAACACACAAGCTCGCAGCATATCCTCCAGGGTCTGAATGGTCCTCTCTGACTGACCATCTGTCTGACGATGGAACGCAGTCGTGAAGTGCAAACTCGTCCCCAAAGCAGTCTGAATCTGCTGCCAGAATCTCGAGGTAAATCGTCTATCTCTGTCTGAGATGATCGTCCTCGGTACACCATGGAGTCTCACTATTTGCCTAGTGTACTCCTCAGCCAATCTGCTCACTGGCCACGTCTCCCTGATAGGAATAAAACGTGCCGTCTTTGTCAGTCTGTCTACTATGACCCAGATAGCATCAAAACTCCCGCTCAATCTCAGCCCGGTAACAAATACATGGTGACGTCCTCCCACTTCCTCTGTGGAACATGAAGTGGATGGAGCTCACCTCCAGGACTGCAATGCTCTATCTTGACCTGTTGACAGGTCGCACACTGAGCCACAAATCTTGCTACATCGGGCTTCAGCCCTCCCCACCAGTATGAACGTCTCAAATCCTGATACATCTTACTCGTACCTGGATGT
This sequence comes from Fagopyrum tataricum, assembly GCA_002319775.1. NCBI lineage: Eukaryota > Viridiplantae > Streptophyta > Magnoliopsida > Caryophyllales > Polygonaceae > Fagopyrum > Fagopyrum tataricum. The sequence continues at coordinate 59,967,998 of CM008279.1, forward strand.
ACCGAGTAAGGGGTGCAATGAGCCTCCTGTAAAATCCTTTGACGTAAATATGCATCAGCAGGTACACAGACGCGACCGCGGCGTCTCATAACTCCATCTGCTCCTAACAAAAACTGGGGTGCCTCATCCCGAGACATCCTCTCTCTGATCCTCTTCAAGGTTGGGTAGGTCTCCTGTTTCTGTTGAATCTCGCTCAACAGATCAGGTAGAACCTCTAAAGTACTCAGTCGGGCATCCTCATCAGGAAACTAGATGTCCAACTCTAACCAGATGAAGTCTCTCTGTAGCTGAGATTGTACTGTCAATCTCGCAATCGCCAGCTCTCGAGGCGTCTTCCTGCTCAGGGCATCGCGGACGTTCGCCTTCCCCGGATGGTACAGAATCTCCAGATCAAAAATCCTTGATCAGCTCGAGCCATCTACGCTGGAGGTTATTCAATTCCCGCTGCGTGAAAATGTACTTCAGACTCTTATGGTGTGTGAAGATTTGACATGTAGCACCATACATGTAATGTCTCTGGATCTTCAGTGCATGAACTACCGCTGCCAACTCCAGATCATGAGTCGGGTAGTTCTCCTCATACGTCTTCAGCTGTCGAGACGCATATGCAATCACTCTGCCTCTCTACATCAAAACACATCCCAAGCCTAGCTTGGATGCATCACTATAAACCACAAAATCCTCAGTACCCTCTGGTTGTGCCAAAATAGGAGCAGAAGTCAGACGTCTCTTCAGCTCCTCAAAACTCTGCATACACTGATCAGACCACACAAATCTGGTAGTCTTCCTCACCAAACTCGTCAGTGGACGGGCAATCACAGAAAACCCTCCATAAAGCGTCTGTAATAACCGGCTTGGCTAAGGAAGCAACGTACTTCCTTGACGTTTGTCGGTGTAGTCCAAGCTGCTACTGCCTCAATCTTGGCCGGATCCATCCTTCAGTTGATACAACATGACCTAGGAATGCTACCTCTGGCATCCAGAACTCACACTTAGAGAACTTAGCATAAAGTTCTCTATCCCGTAAAACCTGCAATACAGTCCTCAGATGTCCTGCATGCTCCTCTCCACTGCGAGAGTATACCAGAATGTCATCTATGAAGACCACCCACAAACTGATCCAGGAAGTCGATGAAGATACTGCTCATCAACTCCCTAAAGACGGTTGGGGCATTCGTAAGCCCAAATGGCATCACTACAAACTCGTAGTGGCCATATCTGGTCCGGAATGTTGTCCTGTGCACATCCTGCTCTCTCACCATCAGTTGGTGATATCCTGAGTGCAGGTCAATCCTGGAGAATACAGTCGCTCCCTAAAGCTGATCTAACAAGTCATCAATGCGCGGCAATGGATATTTTTTCTTGATGGTCACCTTGTTCAGCTCACTGTAATCAATGCATAACTCAGTGATCCGTCCTTCTTCCGTACGAAGAGGACAGGCGCTCCCCATGGAGATACACTAGGGCGAATGAAGCCCTTCTCAGCCAACTCTCGAGTTGCTTCTTCAGCTCTGACATCTCGACAGGCGCCATCCGGTATGGGGCCTTCGAGATAGGTCTCGTACCAGGCTCTAATTCAATACTGAAATCCACACTCCTCTAAGGCGGCAAACTGGACGGCTCAGCAAAAACATCAGTAAAATCACAAACCACTGGGATATCCTCTAATGTTGGACTCTCCCCCTCCTTCATGGCATAACACCAGAAGGCCTCACAACCCTGTGCAATCAGTCTAGCTGCCCGTATCACACTGATAATTGTGCTGTCTTTCCAAGGTCCCAACCTCGGAAACACTCTATCTGACCTAATTCGGTAGAGAGGGTAACAGTCCTCCTACCTACATCTAAGACCGCAGAATGTCTATCCATCCAGTCCATACCTAGAATGACTTTTTCATGCTCTAATGGCATGACAAAGAAGTCAACTAGTAAAACACGGGTCCCTACAGAAAATGGGACAGGTATGAATCTCACGGGTGCCTCTGACCCTACCACCATCGGGTAACCCTATAATAAAGGGCATCCCCCTCAACTATATCTATACCCAGACGCTCAACACATGCAACATATATGAAAGAGTGCATAGCACCCGTATCAAATAAGACTCGAGCAGGTAAACCATGAATCAGAATGGTACCTGTAGCAGTAGGTGCAGTTGGCTCCTCTGCACTCCTCAACTCAAAAACTCGGCCTTGAGGGCCTCGGGTATCAGTGGTGCTCCCACCACGACCTCTGCCTCTACTCGGCCAGGAGCAGATCCCTGAGTCGTAGGGCGATCGGGACTCTCTGTTGTCCTTGTGTCTATTGCTGCTGAGGTGGCCTCTGCCCACATCCCGCTACACTGGCAGGAAGAACCCTGCTGCGATGAAACTCCGCCTTGGCGGCAGTAAACAGCTCTCTGACCCTGTCTACCACAGGTATAGCAAGTCACTAGTGGCCTCCTACACTCGGGGCCTCATATGTCCTGGATCACCACAGTTAAAACACTGATGTCCCTTATCTGTAGCTGGTGCAGATGAAGGGTAACTCTGGCATCTCGGGCCACGCCCTAAACTAGTAGCTCAGCAGCACTACTGGTCTGCCCAGTACGCTGCCTCTTCTCAGACCCTCCGGTCTAAGAAGCTCTCCTCTGTCCCGCTCGCTCCCGCTCGTAGTCGGAAGCTCTATCCTGGTAGTCCATCAGGCACTCACAGTGAAACCCTGCCATATAGGCCCTGGTAGCATCCCTCAGTCTTCGGGAGAAAAGATACACATGCTGATCAGCAGAAGGTGCAGCTGGTCCCAGTAAAGCCAGCTCCTCTGGAACCTCCTAATAGCCTCGGAGATTGGGACATCCTCGAAGCCAGCCTCCACAAAGTCATGCAGTTTCTCCCTCCTCAATAAGGTAGGGCAGAAACGCTCTTGAATCATGGTCCTCATCTGGTCATAACTGGTGGCCTGACCCCGTACAGACCTCCACCAATATTGTACCAACTCTCTAAATAAAGTCTCTACCAACTCGATCTGTCTATGAGCTGGACATCGAATAGACTCCAGAGCTGAGTCTACATGCCCTATCCAGAGCTCCATCTCCAACCCTACCTTCCAGAGAAAGGGGGTACTCCCATCTGATGAAATGCCTTCAACCAACTGTCTGGCCGAGGCCCTCTGTGCTCCTCTGGTGCTTTTGGCAATCTCAGCAGCAGGTACCGTACAGCTGGCACCTGAGTAACGGGTGTGGGACCTCTCAGATGGTCCCTCCTGTTACACGACCTGAGTCTGCTGACTGGACTCTCTGTGGGTCATGTCTCCCAACTGCTCCGTTCCTAGTCTCAGGAACGACGCTCTCAGCAACATCCTCGTGGATCTCCTCTGCTGCACGTGGATTGACAGCAGGAACTCTACCTCGTCCTCTACCTAGAGGAGGTCTCCCTCTACCTCGTCCAGCTGTAGGTAAGACTCTGGTATGAACCATCTGGCAGAGGTCATAACCCTAGCTTAGAAGGCTATATATATGCCATATATATATATATATATACATCAAACATACATCACATCAGATAATATCTATCTATATATATACCTATAACTGTCGAGATCTTCAGAGGGGCGATGGCTCACATACACGATATCCCAAAACATTTTGTACTCATTTCAAACCAAAACCTTTTGAAAAGTCAAACCCCTTTCGGGTTCTGTTTATTTATCTATCCAACCTTTATCACAAATTACAAGTGCCATTGTTGTCAACCTGGGCTCTGATACCAACATTGAAACACCCTAAATCCGTAGGACTCGAGGTATTACTGGGTTAGGATCTCACAATGGATCCTGACCCTAGCATGACAACAATTTCACTGATCTTACAACAAGGCACATATAGATTACAACAAAACATGAAACTGATATATAAATATCAAAAGGTTATACAGAGTACTGCTGAGTACAAGTTCAAAACATAAATCCGTACAACGTAAATATCCATCCCACGATATCGCCCAGTGTACGGAACCCTCAGCAGATCACCCCTCCGGATCACTCTGCACCTCTCCTAACCTGCAAAGGGTCTATAACACGGTATAAAACCGTTAGCTAACCATACACATATATAAGAAGATGCTAGAGCACAAATACATATCAATAATATTAATACATCATCATGATATCACACATTTACCCGGTTTATTATCTTTATAACGTTAAGCACTCAAGAGTATATAAATCGGTATATAAAAATATGTGACACGAGGAATGAATATAATCCTCGCCTCTGCGTGCAATAGCTAGCTGGAGTGGTATCAGCGCACCTTCCCGTATACCATGAGGAGTGGTCAGTGCCCTTCCCGTATACCAGAACTAACTAGCTTACAGAGAACTTCCCAGACTCCACTACGGGATGAAAGGTAAGTTGTCACAGCCACTACAATGGGCGGTCAATATAACATAGGTCGGTAAAGAACCATATCGCGTGTTATAAAGCATATAACAAACACCACTCAAGCATACATCAAATATAAGGACGGTAGCTAAGTAAGTCTTATGGACTTACCTTAACCTCAGAAGTATTATCACTACGATTAGCTCTCACTCAGGTCCACTCCAAACCGGAGGACAACACGGCTATACAAGGCATACATATATATATCAAACTCCTATCACACAAAGGGGTCACACCTAGACCCAAGGGATCCATAAGGATCATGTCTAACTCGTAAACCTCAAAGCCGTAACCGGCATATCTATATCATACTCATCAACATTTGATACCTAGCATGGTACTAAGTCCCTCATACTAAAAAAGTAAAGGAGGTACCCAACTATATAGGTAGTCCCGGGACAAGACGCACCTGCGTGATCAAGAGACGCAGGGGCGAAATAAACAACCCGCAGGCGCGGCAGGAACAGCCGCAGGCGCGGTGACAAGGGACGCAGGCAAGGCGCTGCGGCATGGCTTCCATAGGGGCAGCGGCTTCCAGGCGCGGGGGCGGCAACGATGCAGAACGAAAACCCCGCGATTCCTCTTCGGCTCTTCACGTGATCAAATCACGTCTTCTCTCATCCAAAGTTGCACACATACATATACATACACATACCAACATCAATACCCTTAAACATGCATCTAATCCTAAGCTAGGAAGATGGAATCAAAGAAAGGAGAAGAAGAACAAGGAGTAAGAAGCTTACCACAGTTGTGGTTAGCTAAGGAACTGATCACTAAACAACCTTATTGGCTTTCAAGCACAACAACACACATCACTAGCATCATCATCATCAAAGCCACATCAAAACTCTTCCAAAACCAAGGAGAAACAACACAAGATGAAGAAGAAGCAAGGGAGAAGTAGGAAGGACGTGAGAAGCTGGATATGGAGTGAGAAACCCTTTCTCATCGGCCAAGGGGAAAAACTTAAAGAAGAGACAAAGAAAGGGTAAAGCACGGCTCAAGGAGTCAACAAAAACGGCTGCAGCCGCAGGAAACCGCGGGGGGCGGGAACCCGCTGGGCGGCACAAATGCCCGGGGACGGCTAAGGTAAGATAGGTCCAAAAAGACTAAGGCTCTTACATTTCCAACCCACTTACCTTCATGTTACCTCTGATTCCTCTTACTCTTCTGCTAGTTTCACACTTTATGAGATTCTCCAACACTTGTACCTTCTCAGAGACTTGTTTGAATCACTCATAAACCAGCCTATACGAATGACTATGTTTGTCGAACATACTCAGATACTCATTTTGATCTTTCTTGTCACCAGCCTAATTTTGTTCAGTCATTCTGCAATCTTATCTCCTCCTTTGAACCATCTCACTGTCTCCAAGCCAAAGATTCTCCTGTTCGGATTGATGCCATGGGAAAAAAAGTACAGGCTCTTGAACTTAATGATACTTGGGAGATTGTATCATTACCCCATGGCAAAACCCCAATTGGCTCCAAATGGGTATATAATTTGTAGTATAGGCAGGATGGCACCATTGAGAGACACAAGGCTCGGTTGGTCACCAAATGTTACAATGAAATCAAGAATAAGTATTATAAACACACTTTTTCTCCAGTGGCAAATTTCTCCACTATCAGAGTTCTTCTAGCTATCGTTGCAGGAAGACAATGGCCTTTGCATCAGCTTGACATCAACAATGCTTTTTTACATGGTTTCCTTGATGAATAGGTGTTCATGTTACCACCTCAAGGCTACACCAAGGCACCATCTGGTCATGTTTGTCGGCTTAAGAAGTCACTATATGGACTTAAACAAGCCAACTAACAATGGAACATCGAATTCACAAAGTTATTTTTTCAATTAGGATACACTCAATCTCGTCAGGATTCCTTGTTTGTCAAACTACTCCCTTTGGCATTACAGTGGTTCTTGTCTATGTTGATGATGTATTAATCAGTGGTAATGTTCCTACAGAAATTGAATCTCTCAAGCTTTAGCTTGACAAGGCCTTTACCATCAAGGACCTGGGATTGGCTCGTTTCTTTCTTGGCATGGAGATTTTCCGGATAAATTAGGCATATTAATCAATCAACGGAAATATGTACACGATATTCTCCAAGATTGCAAATTTCTTGAGAGTAAGCCAACTCTTTTCCCTATGTAGCGCAATCTATGTCTCACTCTTGATTCAGGAGAGCTGTTTGATAATCCTGAAGTATATCGACGTCTCATCGGCCGTCTTCTTTATTTATCACTCACCAGGCCGGACATTTCCTATACCGTTCAACAATTGAGCCAATTATTAACATTTCCTCGCTTGCCTCACTAGCAATCTGCCCTACACTTGCTTCGTTATTTGAAGGGGACCATGGATGTTGCATTACACTATCCAATCCAAACTGACCTTCTTCTTTCAGCATATAGTGATGTTGATTGGGGTTCCTGCGCTTTCACTTGTCGCTCAATCACAAGATATTGCTTATTTTATGGGCAAAGTTCTTGTTTCTTGGAAGACTAAGAAGAAAAAAAATTGTTTCAAAATCTTCAGCAAAAAGTGAATACCGGGCCATGTCAATGACAGCTAGTGAAATTGTATGGTTAGAGGGCCTTCTCGGTGATCTTGGACTGCAGGTTCATCGCCCTATTCCTATGCATTGTGACAATAAGGCTGCCCAACACCTTGCAGCCAACCCCGTCTTTCATGAAAGAACCAAACACATACGCATCAATTGCCACTTCGTGCGTGATGAAGTTCAACTGGGCTTCATAAACCACTACTCATGTATCATCATCTTTGCAACTAGCAGACCTTTTTACCCAAGGCCTTGGGAGAGCAACAACACAGTTTCCTTTCTTCCAAGCTTGGACTTGTCTACCCGCGTCCACCTTGAAGGGGGCTCTAGAGTATATGGTGTTTATGTGCAAATATAGAAAATAAATGGGCCTATATTGTAATAAGAGAAATATGCACAACAGATTTTGTTACGACTACTGTGTATATATACATTCATATGGAATAAAGGCCAAGACAATTGAGTGTTTTCTATTCTCATTCTACCATCACATATACAAATAAATTACATTGTCTAATCTTACTAATATCTTTATATTTTATTAGATTAATACAAATATTAAATATTTATATAGATTTTATTAATATGTATTCAAAATAACTACACAACGTTGACTTAAAAAAAAATTTATTTGACGTTACAAGATTTTAACACATAATACTAAAATCGAAGTGTATAACGCCACGTGTCATCGTCACATTAAGCTACATCGGATTTTGCCACATGTCATAACCACACTAAGTCACCTAGGATTTTGTCACATGTCACCACCATATTAAGTCACGTCGGATTTGGTTACATGTCTTAATTTATATAAATTCCATTGTTATTTGATTTAGTTTCTTAATAAAAATATAATATTAGATTTAAAAAAGATTATGATATAAACAAGCATAACTGTCTATACTATTTGTGTATTAGAATTATATAGATTTTTTTAAAGTTGAGTAATTTTTTTAAATCAAGATATATGCTTAGTCATTTACTTTTACATTTAGATAATGGGATATTTTAAATATACACAAATTATAATGTAAAAGTTTTTGATATTTATTAAGTCATCTATATTTACTTATTTTAATGATCAAATATTTTAATTTCTTTTGAGTGTATTTTATAAAAAGAACAAAGTCAATTAATGCATCAATAAATATATTGAACAAATCTATTATAAAGACATTACATTATGATTCATATATCTTATTTAGGATAATATCATAATAGGATAATCCTACACACAAAAATTCAGAATTTTTTTAAAATTTTAGCATTTATTTTTAAATAATTTAAGAACAAAATTAAGCTTAATATATAAAAAATAGGATATTCCAATAGACTAACTCTCACGTTTTTTATTTTGGTAGGAAGGAGAGGTGGTGGTCTCCCGGCGCATCTAGTCGCGCTTATTATATATGAAAAGAAGGCTAAGTAGTGCGGCATACGGGGGATAACCCGACCCATTACATCAACAACTAACAAGATTGCTACACCCTCAGGAGGGTCAAACAATACAATAAAACCCATAGAGTTATTAAAAGCAAAATTAGCTAAAACATCCGCGCAATATTCGCCTCGCGGTAGGCATGACGGAGCAGGATAGTCCAACTCCTACGCATAAAGTCATGGCATTGAGATACCAGACTAGAAAGGGGGTGGTGAGAGGGGATATTACGAGTCAGGAGAGTGATAGCAAGTTGAGAATCGTTTCCAAAATAACGTTTCTAAATCCACTCTCTCAACCTAACCTTAGATCATGCAGTATACCCCGCAATTCAGCCATAGGGACACTACATAGACCAAGATTAGCGGCAAAAACCCTTCAACCAAGCCCCATCATGATTCCTAACAAGGTCAGTGCACGTAGCACGCCCATCATTGCGTCGAGCACCATCATATTAATCTTCACAACTCCCAGAGGAGGTCTTTCCCAAGCAACTTGAAAAACGTAACGCTACAAATTCTTACCACCATGGTACTTCTTCCAAGCAATAACATTCTCCATAGTCAAAGCCTTAATGCGAACGCTACGATCATGAGGTGCCACGTCATTACCATGGACAGGCAAATTCCTCATTTCCAAGTCCACCATAAACTTACAAGAAAAACCTCACTACATTTACAGTTAGTCTTAAAGGAACATGCTGATAAAATATTACCTCGAATCCAAGACGCAAAAAAGGTAGATCAAAAAACTCATCCATGAAGACATGAGCACCAAAGACTTCTCCACATATGTCGGACAATGGAACAATCCCGAAAAAGATGGGACATGGATTCCCCAGCATTTTGACAAATCTGACATAAGTCAGTAATAGTCAAATGACGACGAAGTCTTTCTTGATTACAGAGAACACCACCAGCGAGGAGCTTCCAACCGAAGAGACGTACTCTCTCAGTAACACAAACTTCCACAAGTGTATAAAAATAAAAATATCGCGGCCATAGACACCGAAGTCATAGGAGATAACAGACCATACGCAGAAGCCACAGTAAACTCCCCATCAGGTGTATGCGCCCAAGACAACTCATCACGCACAACGAAAAGAATTAGACGTGTCAGAGGGAGTGTAAATACTCTCAGAGAGGCAAAAACCGTGAAGCTTTCAATAACAAAGTAGGAGGTAGATGATCTAAAAACGCATCAACATCCCAACCGTAATGATATTCCAATAACTTCGAAATGATCTTTTGGGACCATCATCGCATAAATATCCGGGTAAAGAGAGGCTAACGTTCATCAAGTAACCATCTATCTTCCCAGAAACGAGCATCACACCCATCACCCAAAACCCATTTAATACCGTCCGAAAGAACCCTTGCAAAGCTCGCAAGCGAAAAGGATGCCTTGGACGATGAACATTGGACGTATATACTTACTGGCGTAACACTCTACTCCATAAGCTCGAGTTGTCTTTTAGAAATCTCCATCCTAACTTACCTAACAGAGTAGAGTTCATGGTCTCTATATCTCTAAAGCCAAGACCACCATACATCTTTGGAGTGCAAAGCGTGCTCCAAGGGATGGTGTGCATCCTCTTCTTATCAACAGTATCACCCCAAACAAAGTTCCGAATAATCCTATCCAGACGGGAGCACACCCCCATAGGTATCACCACTACAGCCATAAAGTAGACCGAAATAGAGGCAAACACTGACTTTGCAAGCATCACACGACCGGGGAAGCTTAAGAAACGACTGATAAACATGAATTATCGACCTAGTTTAGTAGAGCATATAGTTAGTTTTTCCCTTTCCCGCATGCATGTTTTAGCCTTAAGTTGTGTTCTTTATACTTGTTTAATGCAACTTTGCGAGTATAGATGTCTACACACACTTTTGGTGTCTTTGTAGGTATTTTGGCGTGTTTCGGAGCTAAAACGATGCATTTGAGGATCAGGCCTCGGGATGGACGCTTAGGAGCGATCACGCAGGCACGGGAAAGGAGGAAAAGACGAGCCAAGACGAAACGCACGAGATTGGAGCAATCTCGGTCGAGATCCACATGATCTCGGCCGAGATCCGAGCCAGCTCGACCGAGATCCATATCAGAAGTTTCTGTCGAATCTCGGTCCCGATCTCGGCCGAGATTTGTTCCATCTCGGCCGAGATTTTTCACATTTTGACCGAGATTTCGTCAACGCTGGATCACGAAGCAAATCTCGGCCCGACTTTCAAAAATCTCGGTCACCGACCGAGATTTCCGACCGAGATTCCTGTTCGCCGATTTATTTCGTTAATTTTCGGATTTGTTTTAGGGCAGCCCGTTGCGGGATATAAAAGGAAAGCCCTAAATGATTTCCGGGGTTCCCGTTTCATTCAATTTTCGAGCTCCTTTGGAGAGAGCTTTTTCCCCTTTTCTTCTCCCTTTGCCCTACACCATTGTTGGCCATTGTTGAACTTGTTGAGCTTGGAGAACTTCGCGAATATTGGGAATTTGACGTTTTGCTAATTTCCTATCAATAAAGCTGAGTTTCTTCTTTAATCTCTATTTTAGTTCTTGTTTATGCATTCTCTCTTGAATTGATTGAATTGATTGATTGATTGCTTCTTCTTGAATTGCTTGATTGATGATTGATTGAATTGATTGGATTGAAAACTCTGTGGTTCCAAGGTGAATTGGATTTGTTTATACCCGGACTATGATGGAATTGTGCTTATTGCTTGGTTTGAATAGCTTTGAAATCCTATGGTTGGCTTGTTCTTGAACCTAGTTAGAATTCATCTAGCTAGTAACCTAAACCGGAATTGAGACCTACCCGGTAATGTTCCGCTTAGATACTTGAGTGTTCGACCATAGGTAATAGAGGTGAAAACCTCTATTGGGTTGAGTGTGCCTAGATTCTGTCCTAAGTAGGGTAATACCTGAGACTTACCCGGTAATGGTTTACCTTTCCCTTAGTTCGGAGTTTGGTTTGTTTAGAATTTCCTACCTCTCTACCTTGAGACTTACCCGGTAATAGGTAGTTGGTTTGGAACTAGATAGTCTTGAGACTTACCCGGTAATAGACTATCAGTTTAGAAACGTTCTTCCTGAAGTTTGTAACCATAGATCTTTTGAGAGATTTCCTGAGTCCGTGCGTATAAAACAATGACCTTGAATCCTTGGAATCCGCATTTTCTTTATTGATATACTTTCGTTTGTCTGTTTTACTTGTTTTTCGATCAAATCTGTTATTTGATTGCGAACTCTACAGAAAACCTTCAAAACTCCTTTGATCTTTCTTCCCTTCTTTTCCAACCTCGTTCTTTTTTATTTTGCATTCCAAACATTTAGTCCCTGAGTTCGACCTTGGAATATACTTACCCTAACTGTAATTGACCCATACACTGTGGTTCGCTACAATTTGGGTGTTTATTTCTTGTTTATAAATTTAAAACATACCGTGTTTTTACTAACCTGTGAGCTTTTATCATTATTGATAAAAGTTTATAGGGGCGTGAAAATAGCGAACAAAGTTTTTGGGCGCGTTGCCGGGACTAAGTCATTTGTTTTGTTTTGTGATTTCTTTTAGTGTAAGTCTTTCTTTTACTTTTGATCTCGTTTCTGGTTTTGTTTTTTGGAATTTTCAGGACTTTAGGTATCCTTCACAGTGTATGCAAAGAACTCGGGGTTTGAAAGAACTAGTTCGTACGATCCCGAACCTGAAAGGACACTGCGAGAGAGACTAAGAGCCCGGAAAGCTTCTAAAATGGCTGAAATAGAGATTATGAAGCTGAACTCAGAGATGCTTTAGAGCAACTAGAAGCTGAGAGACGGATTGCTAGAGAAAGAGAGCAAACTACAGAAAGGGAAATGGCTGCAATGAGAGCTCAAATGGAAGAGATAGCCAGAGCCATGAACCAGAGGCAAGCTCCAGCTCCAGTGCAGCAAGTAATTCCAGCACCACAATTAGCTCCAATTCCTCCTCGAGTTGAAGCTCCTCCACAAGCTCCACCTCCCGCTCCTCTCAGACCTGTCATTCACCAGCCTTTTGTGGAAGTTCCACAAACACTTGGACAGAGGATGGATCCTACCCAAAGAGTTAACCGTCCTGGAGTTAACTTTGGAGATCCCGCAAATCATGAGCATGAGCTGCGACCGCAGGTGATACAGATGATTCGCCAGAATCAGTTTGGTGGGACAGAGACAGAATCTCCTCACCAACACATGAACAACTACGAGACTCTTATGGATGCGGTAAGTCCAGCTCGTATGGAAGGTAACAATCATAAGATAAGAGGTTTTTCTTTCTCTCTTAAGGATAAAGCTTTAGCTTGGTATCAAACTATTCCATATGGGCGGATTAACACATGGGAGGAGATGGTGTCTGAATTCCTCACTAAGTTTTTCCCACCCTACAAGACTACTGAACTTAGAGGGAAGATAAATGCTTTTGTGATGAAAGATAAGGAGAGTTTGTATAAGTCTTGGGAGAGGTTCATTGACCTTACGTTGGAATGTCCTCATCATGGGATCTCTAAGATTGAATTGCTAGAGATTTATTACAAGGGACTTGATGAAGATACTCAATTTAAGTTGCAATCACTTTCTGGAGGTACTTTTATGGAAAAAATTGTGGATGAAGCTTGGGAATTCATTACGAAGCAAGCCAAGACTATTGAAAAGTATTCTCACAGGAAAGTTGAAGAGAGAAAGACTAGACCCGGAGTCTATGAGGTAAACCAAAACACTCTTAATGATTCAAGGTTAGATGCTTTGCAAGTTGAACTTAAATCTTTGAAAGAATTAATTGCATCTAACTTGAAAGCTCAGCAAGCCGAAGTGCAGGTAGCATCCAAGGAAGAGGATGCGAATTACATGGGTAAAGGTAACTACCAAGGAGGTTATCAAAACCAAAGAGGTCATAACAACAATTATAATAGGAATAATCAGGGAAATAACTACAAGCCTAATCATAATCATCCTGGTTTTTCTTATTCTAATCCTGAGGGTGCTTTGAACCCTCAAGCTTCTTCTAGCAATGCAGGCCAGCCGTCCAAGCCAGCTGAACCCGCTCAACCAAAGGATAGAGTTGAAGCAATGTTTGAGCAATTGATGGCTAGGATGGGAAATCTAGAGAGTACAGTCACTAGTGTAACCAAAGCCCAAAAGGTTTTGGAAACTCAAGTGTTCAAGAAGGCCGAAGACGCTCAAAGAGATCCAGGAAGACTTCCTGAAAAACTGAAAATAATCCCAAGGGGCAAGTCATGGCAATCACTACAAGAAGTGGATTAGAACAAATGATCCACAACCAAAGGTTTTGGATAAAGGAAAGCAACCAATGGAAGAGGAGCCTAAGGAAAAAGAGAATGTCTACATCCCTCCTCCTCCATACAAGCCACCACTTCCTTTTCCTAAATCCCGTGCTAGAGCTCAATTGGACAAGCACTTTGGTAAGTTCCTTGACCTTTTAAATAAATTGCATATTAACATCCCTTTTGTTGATGCTATTTTAGGGATGCCTGCCTATGGAAAGTTCTTGAAGGAAATCCTCTCCAACAAGAGGAAGCTAGAGGAATATGGAGAAGTCAGAATGACCCGGAGATCTACTGACCTCATCCAGAGGAACAGTGGAAAGATGCCACCAAAATTGAGTGATCCCGGATCTTTCTGTGTCCCAATCAAAGTTGGAGATGGAACGTACAAAGCACTTTGCGATCTTGGAGCTAGTGTAAGTATCCCACTCGTTTTATGCAGGAAGGTTGGACTTGGAGAACCAAAAGCCAGTAAAGATGACTCTTTGCATGGCAGACAGAACCACCACACGTCCTGTGGGAATCATTGAGGATGTTCCAATCCAATTAGAGAAGTTCTTTATCCCTATTGACTTTGTTGTTTTGGATATTCCTGCTGACTGTCCTGTTCCTATCATTTTAGGGAGACCTTTTCTTGCTACCTCTGGATGTTTAGTTGATTGTAGGGGTGCTACCCTTACATTTAGAATTGATGAGGAAGTTGTGGAATTTAAACTCCCTCCTTTGATTAAGGGACCCTTGTTTGAAGAGGATATGTACAACATCCTAGAGGATGATGAAGATGATTGGAGATTATAAATTCAATTCTATGTTCTGACCCTCTTGAGCAGGTTTTGACCATGAGCATCATGACAGCAGAGCCAAAAGATGAACTGTTTGAAGAAGTCCGATCTTTGAGTCTTCTCCCCATCAACGAGGAATCAAGATTCGAAGAACTGACAGAAGCAGATGGCATCTCGGCCGAGATCCAAGAAATCTCGGCCGAGATTTCAACAGAAAGTTTCAGTTTCAGAGGCCGAGATTCAGGGCCGAGATCCTTCATCTCCACCGGAAAGAGTTGGCCGAGATTTCTGAAGAAGAACCGGAGCCTCCTAAGGTCGAGATGAAGCCTCTTCCGACACACCTAAGGTACGCCTTTCTTGGTTCTAACTCATCTTATCCCGTCATTGTTAGTGCTAGCTTGAATGAACTTGAACTCGAGAAGTTATTGAAAGAGCTTAGATGCATAGAAAAGCTTTGGGCTACACTATAGACCTCATAGGGATTAATCCTTCTATGTGCGTGCATAGGATCTTGTTAGATGATGGACATAGGCCTTCTAGAGAACCTCAAAGGAGATTGAATCCTAACATGAAAGAGGTAGTTAAGAAGGAGATCCTTAAGTTGCTTGATGCGGGAATTATATTCCCCATCTCGGATAGTAAGTGGGTTAGTCCGGTACATGTTGTACCTAAGAAAGGTGGGATGACTGTCATAACTAATGAAAAGAATGAGTTGATCCCGACTAGGACTGTGACAGGATGGAGGATGTGCATTGATTATAGGAAGTTGAATCATGCTACTAGGAAAGATCACTTTCCTTTACCCTTCATTGACCAAATGTTAGAAAGGCTAGCCCAACACTCTTACTTTTGCTACCTAGATGGGTATAGTGGTTTTTTCCAGATCCCCATCCATCCGGATGACCAAGAGAAAACCACTTTTACTTGTCCTTGGGGTACCTTTGCTTATAGGAGAATGCCTTTCGGTTTATGTAATGCTCCTGCTACTTTTCCAAAGATGCATGATGTCTATTTTTTCTGAATATATTGAAAACATCATGGAAGTCTTTATGGATGATTTTTCTGTTTATGGATCCTCTTTTGATGAATGTTTGGCTAACCTGTCTTTGTCTTACAAAGATGTGAGGATTGTAATCTTGTTCTCAATGGGAGAAATGCCATTTCATGGTTAGGGAAGGTATTGTGTTAGGTCACTTGATATCTAACCGTGGAATTGAGGTTGATAAGGCCAAGATTGAGACTATTGAGAAGCTACCTCCACCATCATCAGTCAAAGGGGTAAGAAGTTTTCTAGGACATGCCGGTTTTTACCGGAGATTTATAAAAGATTTCTCTAAAATTGCTAAACCTTTGACTAACCTACTAATCAAGGATGTTCAGTTTGTTTTCTCGAAGGAATGCCTTGATGCTTTTTATAGGTTGAAGGAAGCTCTCATCACTGCTCCAATCATGCAACCTCCCGATTGGTCTCTTCCATTCGAGGTGATGTGTGATGCAAGCTGTAACACCCAAATCCGTGGGACTCGGGATGCTACGGGCGAGACCTCACAATGGGTCCCGACCCTTAGCTTGACAACAATTTCACCGGACCTTTCCAACAAGGCACAAAGAAAGGCAAAACTCAAAACGTTTTTAATGCATGCGAAACCGAAATGTAACGAATACAAAGTGGAAACTCAGCCGAGTCTCAAAACACATAACTCCAAGAAGAAACGTACAACATAAACCACAACGAAACACAACCCAAAAACGTCCCCGTCCTATAATGTACGGAGACTGTCCACTCCTTCACTCAATCCCTAACCTGCAAGGCATCTACAGGTTTAAAACCGTTAGCTCAGAAGCATTAGAAATACATATCACATAACATAAAGCACACAAGTCGGTTTATTATCTTTTTATGATTAATATCCCGTTCTAATTCAACTTCGGTTTGTTACACGAGACTGGTCTCGCCTCGGTCCCTACTTACCGGAAAAGAATGGTTTCTTAGTCGCCGAGAGACTTCACGCAGAGCTAGGCCACTTATCCACTTGGGCCAAAATCCTAATTACCGGTTTAGTTGTTATAACAAGAGCATAAACACACACCACCAAACACACATCAATGCTAATACATAAAATACGAGCTAAGTAAGTCTGGAGACTTACCTCGTCAGAAGTCACCACACTCTTGCTTCCTTAAGGAGGAAGCCCACAACCTGCTCACAAGTGCATATCAATACATGCTCACGCTCAAGAAGTCTTAGACTTCACTCTAGTGATCTATGCAATATCACCGAACCCTCAAGCTAGGAATGCATCCTAGGTCCAAGTACTCATCACACTCTCCACACATGAAAGTAACCCAAACAGTTTATAACCTCAAAGAGCAAGCTAGCCTAGAAGGTCCACATGCTCACATGCTCATATCCATCAATTACATCGAGCCTTAGGGGCTCTCCTAGGTTCACAACCACTAAGTGTCATCTCATACTCTAGATCCATCCTAGGCATGCTACTAACATGATTCAACAACAATACTAAGGAAGGAACGAAGAGGGAAGGAGAGGAGAAGCCTACTGTTGCTCAAGCTGAACACAGAATGGTGGACAACCGCAAAAATAGAACATCGTGGATGCTTGGCTCCAAAGTCCTTATCTTCTCCAAGGTCTTAGGCACCTCTCCTCGACCTCGTGCTAATGCATGCACCTCTCAAAGCTTCATCCATGGCCATGGATGAAGGAGGAAGAAGAAAGGGTTCTGAAGTCCACACATGCAAGCTCCTCATTCAACCATGAATGCAATCTGACCTCTTGTCAGGAATGAGGGTCGGAAATGAAGACTCGGAACAAAGGGTCGGAACTCGGGATTAGGAATAAATCCTCGGCATCTCGGCCTATTGGAAGATCTACAAGGCGCTCTAAGTCCGGAATAAAATTTACACAAGCAACTTTGTGCTAGGACAGAAGAAGGAAGGACTTACTCATGCTATTTACTATGCTAGCAAGACGCTTGATGGAGCCCAGCTGAATTATGCAACTACTGAAAAGGAGCTCCTAGCCGTCGTCTACGCATTTGAGAAGTTCCGTTCCTATCTTGTAGGAGCCAAGGTGATTGTGTACACGGATCATGCTGCGATTCGGTACCTTCTCACCAAGAAGGATGCAAAGCCACGTCTTATCGATGGATTCTTCTCCTTCAAGAATTTGATTTAGAGATTAGAGATAAGAAGGGGTCCGAAAACTCTGTAGCTGATCATCTTAGCAGATTACCTCCAGAACTTATGGAAGGGGATGACATCCCTATTGACGATGCATTTCCGGATGAGCATCTCCACATGATGGAGAAATATATCCTCCAAATTTCAGGTGAAAAGGAACCTTGGTTTGCTGACATTGTTAATTATTTAGTTTGTGGTGAAATTCCTCCAGGTTTATCTCATTCCCAACGGAAGAAATTCTACAAGGATGTGAGACATTACTATTGGAATGAACCACTACTATTCAAGAGAGGACCCGAGGGAATCCTTAGGAGATGTGTCCCAGACGACGAGATTGAGAGTGTCATCCGACATTGTCATTCATTGCCCTGTGGAGGACATGCTAGTGCTCACAAGACTAGTGCCAAGGTATTGCAATCTGGATTCTTTTGGCCTAATCTTTTCAGAGATGTGCAGATATTCGTCACTGCTTGATTTCATGCAAAGGACGGGCAACATATCTAGGAGGAATGAGATGCCTTTGAACAACATCCAAGAAGTTGAGATTTTTTATGTATGGGGTGTTGACTTCATGGGACCTTTCCCATCCTCATGCGGAAACCTTTACATTCTTTTAGCGGTTGATTATGTATCTAGATGGGTTGAAGCTATAGCCTCACCCACAAATGACGCTAAAGTTGTGATTAAAATTTTCAACCGAACTATCTTCCCTAGATTTGGCACACCACGTGTCATTATTAGTGATGGAGGGAAGCATTTCACAGCCAGAAACTTTGAGTCACTTTTGTCCAAGTATGGGGTAACTCACAAGGTTGCAACCCCATATCATCCCCAACTAGTGGCCAAGTGGAAATCTCGAATAGAGAAATCAAGGGGATCCTAGAGAAGACAGTGTCTCGCTCAAGGAAAGATTGGGCAATGAAGCTTGATGATGCACTCTGGGCATATAGGACAGCATACAAGACTCCCATAGGTACTACTCCTTATCAACTTGTTTATGGGAAATCATGTCATTTGCCTGTAGAGTTGGAGCATAGAGCGTATTGGGCCGTGAAATGGCTAAATTTTGATATAAAAGAAGCCGGAGAAAAGAGGTTGTGGACATCAACGAGCTGGAGGAGATCCGGATGAATGCATATGAGAATGCACGGATCTACAAGGAAAGAACAAAGAAGTGGCATGACAAGCACATATTGCCAAAGAACTTCAAAGAAGGTGATCTTGTTCTTCTCTTTAATTCTAGGCTCTTTTTTTTTTTAAGGTCACGATGGACGGACCTTATGTTGTGAAGAAGATTTTCCCCACGGAGCTGTCGAAGTATGGGGTGAAAACTCCGGTATTTTTAAAGTGAATGGACATAGGTTGAAGAGGTATACACCGGAACTTCCGGTGGAAAAACTTTCACCTATCCTTGACGCTTTAAAGGAGTTTCCCTAGAGACCTTAAACAAGCGCTTCTCGGAGAACCGAGGTAAGAGTCTTTTCGTCTTTCTTTTTTTTTTTTTTTTTGCTTTTTTTGTTGTGGTAAACATGGGAAGCAACACTCGGAACGAACTTAAGGCGAGGAAATTGCTATGAAAGACGAGAAACAAAGTAAGTCGAGGAAGAAACACGCCGGATGCCTTCTTCATTCTTACATTGTGAGTATTGTTTTTACTTCATATTTATTATTCACATTAGGGACAATGTGAGATTTAAGTATGGGGTAGGATGCTTGCAATACCCTTTAGCATGTTTCTTTTATTTGTACTGCATTTTATATGAAAATCCAAAAAATCAGAAAATTTCAAAAAAAAAATTTGTGCTTCTAGGATTGATGTGACCTTAATGAGAAAATTGTGTGTGTTCATTTGGTTATCGATGTTTATTTTGAGCTTTAATTGAATTAATGGTAATTATGGGATTTGAATGTCTTGTTTGTAATCTATATGATTTATTTGGATTACCTTGTTTAATTGGATTGATCTTGAAAAGTTGAAGCTATATGATGAGTTCTTTTACATTGCACATAAATGATTTAGGCAATTCGAATTCTTCTTCTTCTCTTCTTTACCATTTTGAGCACCTCAAACATTGAATTTATTTGCCCCTTATGACCCATCCGGGAATTAGGAAAGTGAAATTTGAAGGTGTATGCTTAATTGTAAAAAGTGAATTATGTGCAATATGTGAAGAAGTTGATTGATTTGTGAGATGTGAATTGAAAGCAAAAGCTTTCTATGGGTTTTGTTGGCTATGAAGATGAGTAACTCGGCACCATTCACATAATCGGGTGTTTGTGTCTTGCCAAAGTCGGATTAGTTTTAAAAACATTACCTAGAGTTGATTTGGTATGTGCACTTTGGTGTAAGGTACGTGAAGGAAACTGAACACCAAGGTTTCGGCTATTGTGCACATATGCCTTTCACTCAAAATAAAATAAAATAAAAAGAAAATATGCATGAAAAAAAAAGATGTATGTCGAGAAAGAAGAAAGAAAAGTAAAATGTTGTGTTGTCCTCTTTCCCGGATTTCCACCACATGACCTATACACATCCTACCTTTATCACGTTTCTTGGCCTTTAATTGTAAAGTCCTATTGATCTTTGCATACATGTAATTGACTTCATGGCCTAAACTTGGATTTTTCATGAATTTTAAACATTGGTAGTTTAAATGATGATTTTGGATTTCTTGCAAGGTGTGATTATCCTATATCTTGCCTATCTTACTTGACCTTAATCGAAATATGTCTTTAGCCTTGTGACTACACTCTGAAAGTGATCATGAATAGAAGCACTACCAAAAAGAGTTTTTGTTTTTGTTTAGCATAGATGATTCATGTTATCTTGCCTTGAATTTATTATTTTCTTGGGGACAAGCAAAGATAAGTATGCGGTATTTTGATAACATGAATTATCGACCTATTTTAGTAGAGCATATAGTTAGTTTTCCCTTTCCCGCATGCATGTTTTAGCTTAAGTTGTGTTCTTTATACTTGTTTAATGCAAATTTGCGAGTATAGATGTCTACACACACTTTTGGTGTCTTTGTAGGTATTTTAGCGTGTTTTGGAGCTAAAACGATGCATTTGAGGATCAGGTCTCGGGATGGACGCTTAGGAGCGATCACGCAGGCATGGGAAGGAGGAAAAGACGAGCCAGACGAAACGTACGAGATTGGAGCAATCTCGGTCGAGATCCACATGATCTCGGCCGAGATCCGAGCCATCTCGGCCGAGATTCGAGCCACCTCGACCGAGACTCCATATCAGAAGTTTTTGTCGATGCATCTCGGTCCCGATCTCGGCCTAGATTTGTTCCATCTCGGCCGAGATTTTTCACATTTGACCGAGATTTCCGACCGAGATTTCGTCAACGCTGGATCACGAAGCCAATCTCGGCCCCGACGTTCAAAAATCTCGGTCACCGACCGAGATTTCCGACCGAGATCCCTGTTCGCCGATTTATTTCGTTAATTTTTGGATTTGTTTTAGGGCAGCCCGTTGCGGGATATAAAAGGAAAGCCCTAAATGATTTCCGGGGGTTCCCGTTTTATTCTAATTTCGAGCTCCTTTGGAGAGAGCTTTTTCCCCTTTTCTTCTCCCTTTGCCCTACACCATTGTTGGCCATTGTTGAACTTGATTGAGCTTGGAGGAACTTCGCGAATATTTGGGAATTTGACGTTTTGCTAATTTTCTATCAATAAAGTTGAGTTTCTTCTTTAATCTCTCTTTTAGTTCTTGTTTATGCATTCTCTCTTGAATT
Source organism: Fagopyrum tataricum (assembly GCA_002319775.1). Lineage (NCBI taxonomy): Eukaryota > Viridiplantae > Streptophyta > Magnoliopsida > Caryophyllales > Polygonaceae > Fagopyrum > Fagopyrum tataricum. The sequence goes on from CM008279.1 coordinate 59,989,448, forward strand.
GATTGGATTGATAATTGCTTCTTCCATTGAATTGCTTGGATTGATGATTGCTTCTTCCATTGAATTGATTGGATTGAAGATTGCTTTTGAAATGTTGATTGTTGGCTAGAACCGTTGTGGTTCCAAGGTGAATTGGAATTTGTTTATACCCGTACTATGATGGAATAGAGCTTTATGCGTGGTTTGAATAGATTTGAAATCCTAATGGTTGGCTTGTTCTTGGACCTAGTTAGAATTCATCTAGCTAGTAACCTAGGCCGGAATTGAGACTTACCCGGTAATATTCAGCTTAGATACTTTAGTGTTCGACCATAGGTAATAGATGTGAAAATCTCTATTGGGTTGAGTGTGCCTAGATTCCGTCCTAAGTAGGGTAATACCTGAGACTTACCCGGTAATGGTTTACCTTTCCCTTAGTTTGGAGTTTGGTTTGTTTAGAATTTCCTACCTCTCCACCTTGAGACTTACCTGGTAATAGGTAGTTGGTTTGGAACTAGATAGTCTTGAGACTTACCCGGTAATAAACTATCAGTTTAGAAACGTTCTTCCCAGAAGTTTGTTAACCATAGATCCCTTGAGAGATTTCCTAAGTCCGTGCGTATAAACAATGACCTTGAATCCTTGGAATCCGAATTCTCTTTATTGACATACCTTCGTTTGTCTGTTTTACTTAGTTTTCAATCAAATCTGCTATTTGATTGCGAACTCTACAGAAATCCTTCTAAACTCCTTTGATCTTTCTTCCCTTCTTTTCCAACCTCGTTCTTTTATTTTGATTTACGCTATCTGTGATCACATTTGCATACCAAACATTTAGTCCCTGAGTTCGACCTAGGAATACTTACCCTAACTGTAATTGACCCATACACTGTGGGTTCGCTACAATTTGGGTGTTTATTTCTTGTTTACAAATTTAAAACATACCGTGTTTTTACTAACTTGTGAGCTTTTATCATTATTGATAAAAGTTTATAGGGGCGTGAAAATAGCGAACAACGACCTCTCCATCCATTCAACTTGGAGGTCATTTTATCCAAAAGTGGAGCAAAATCCTCCTTAATCACTTTTTCGCGAATAGCCGAGAATATCAAGAAAGGCATTTTCGGAAAAATGGGTACACTCAAATAATTACCAAGATTTCTAGTAATATCAACACCACTCACTAGAGCCAAATCATTACAAAGATCCTTGGAAACATTAGGTGTAACAAAAATCTTAGATTTTACAATATTGACGTTAAGACCAGAAGCTTTGCAAAACAAATCAATACATCCCATTATTATCCTCATTTGAGCAACAGAAGCTTCAACAAACAACGTGATATCATCTGCAAAAAAACATATGAGATAACGTTGGTCCACCCGGAGAAAGAAAAATCGGCTTCCATCTTCCTTGTTCCACGGATTCCAGAATCAAATGACTAAGTCGCTCCACGCATAAAACAAAAAGATAAGGTGAAATGGGATCTCCTTGTCTAACACCCCGCTCCGGAGTGAATTGGTCAGTAAGCTCCCCATTCCAAAGCAACTGAGTCCGTGTGGAAGAAACACATTCCTTAATCATCCTGGCCCAATTAGGTGGAAAGCCAGCTTGCATAACTGAGTCTTTAACAAAATCCCAACGTAATCTATCATACGCTTTCTCCAAGTCAAGCTTTAGAAGCATCCACTTTCTTCCCGAACGTTTGCGACGCATAGAGTGGACCACTTCCTGCATAAGAACAATGTTTTCCTGAATAAAACGTCAAGGAAGGAAGCTACGTACCCTACATAGGACCTACAAGTTTCATCATAACACCCTGCATACGCTGCACCAAAACCTTCGAGATGACCTTATAAACGACATTGCACAAAGCAATAGGTCGGAACTGCGTTATAAACTCAGGCTTCCCCACCTTGGCGATAAGAGTAAGAAGAGTATGATTCAACCTAATAGGGAGATATTGAGTATCAAAGAACCTGATAACCTGCGAGAAAACAGAATCACCGACCAAGTGCCAACACTTTTGGAAGAAAACTGGCTGAAAACCATCAACCCCCGGTGCCTTATAAGGGCCCATACTATGGATAGCACGTGAAACCTCAACCATCTCAATTGGTAGGCGAAGAGATCTCCATGAAGAAGAGTCAATAGAAGGGAAAGTAGTAGAATCCAAAGAGCAATCATGCAGAGGCTGAATATTCGTGAGACTGAAAAGAGATCTGAAATAAGACACTGCATGACCCTCTAAAGCATCACTGTCTATTTCTACGACATCTAATAGTTGTTGAGGCATGAAAAAACTTTGTATTTCTCTCACCACCAACAAGCCATTTTTCACGTGATTTTTGGAACCAAATGAGCTCCTCTTGTTCGAGAGTAAGGTCTAGTTGCACCTTAATACTAGCTTCCCGTCGTTGTAACATAAGATTTGTAGAAATAGCTGGATTGGCCTGAACATTAACCAACATACTCAACAGAATCTGTTTCTGCGATCAACATGACCAAAAACCAAACGATTCCACATGAACAAAGAAAGTTTTAATTAAGAAAGAGCAATACTTACCTTTGACTAATTGAAAAAACCAATCTCCACCATAGGCATAAACTCATGATGCGTCATCCAGGCAGCCTCAAACCGGAAAGGTCTCCTCGATTCATTCCTTCTAACCGGTGGGTTTGAATAAAGAAGGAGAGGAGCATGATCAGAAGAAAACCTCGCGAGATGGCGAACCTGAGCATCTGGCAACAAATCATGAGCAATAACACTTAATAAAATACGATCAAGCCGTTGGAGAATTTTTGCTCCTCCCACACGTCCATTATCCCAAGTGAAATCAAAAACAGTGAAGCCCGGATCTAACATACCAAACTTTTGAATGAAATTGTGAAAGATTATTGAATCTGCGTGAATATATACTACGACCCGAACCCCCATGCCGCTTGTGATGATACATAATACAACTAAAATCAGCTCCAACAATAATTGGCTCTGTAATAAGACTCATTTCCTCATCAATATCCTTCCAGAATTGTTGACGATGTGTAATATCTAGAGGGGCATAAACAACTATAAGATGTAAAGAAGAAGCACCATTTTCTATCCTTGCATGGATGAAACTCTTATTACTACTTTCAACTGAAAGCGTAATTTTATTTTCATCCAAAAGGAGCCAGCCCCCCCCCCCCCCCAACCCCCCCCCCCCCCCCTCAAAACCCATTGCCTCAACTCGAAAGCAGGACTTTAAACTCATTCGATCACAGATTTCTTGAGCCCGTTGGCCAGAGACACGGGGCTCAAAATTTGCCAAAACATCAACATGATGATGATTACATAAATAACGGATAGCACGCTTGAACCCTGCCTTGCAAGCTCCAATAACATTCCAAAGTAAGAGATTCATTAATAAATAATAGAAGAAGTAACAACCAGGACACACCGTTAATCCACTGTGACGTCAAGTTGAGTATCGGCCTCCATCATCTAGGCATCATCTGTTGCATGCATGAGAGCAGTAGACAGATCTGCTTGCCGTAAGGTATCGGCCTGGGTCTGAATCGATGAAGCTGTCAACGATTGAACAACTGCAATCTGTAAAGAAATTAGCCTCAGGCCGAGAGCGCTTATTGGAGACTGGCAAATCATCCCGAATAATTAACCCCTGTTTCAATTGCCAAGCAAAACGACGTTCATCATTTTTCGCTTTACTATTAGGCTTAGGTTTCTTCGGTTGATCAGAAACCTCCGTAACCACCAATGTAGTCGAAGTCACCATTGTTAGATTATCCGACTTATTAGTGCCACTCGAAGATGACCCATCCTTGGATTTCTCAGCTTTTAGTCTGTCGGTTTTACAGAATTCGAACTTGAGATCTGCTCCGGTCCCTCAGACCGACCCTAAGCAGACGCAGCAACATGTTGTGTCTTGGATATCACCTGAATAACAAGATCCTTACCCTTATCTGGAAGTGTAGTGCCACGGCTAATAGTAGAGTGTTGGTGAGGTGGCCATGTCTGACGAGGCACTACAATGGGTGACTTGCCCTTAGTCGATACTGGGGAAACATTAGCTTGTCCTCTGCTTGTCCTTGATACAATGCTTCGATCTTTACCCTTGCCTAGCCTTGGCCGACGAGTCACCAACATCCAAGGACCATAAGTGGTATCATCCATTTGATTAGACTGTTGGGACCGTCCTGGATCAGTTGACGGAGATGCGTTCAATGGTGGCACTTCACTAGAAGAGGTTGGAGGAACAGTAGTAGGAGGAGCCGTAGACATAACAGGCTTAGTAGTAGACAATGTAGGAGTGGTATTCGAGAATTCACATTGCGAAGAATAGTGCCCCCATACCTCCCACACTTAAAACATATGATATACAAACCTTCATACTCAATAGGGCAGCGTACCCCATTAATATGAATGGCCTTCTTTAATGGACGGGTCAAGTCAATTTCCACACATAAACGCGCAAAATGTCCTCGATTCAAATGCAAAGTGCGAGGATCAATAACAACCGGAGTTCCGACTCCATTCGCCATAGCCCATAGAATAGCACGATATACCACTACATTGGAATGCCTGTAACGCGGATCCAAGTCGGTGCAGACAATATAGGATCCTTAGTAACAAAATCCGGTGACCACTTTTTCATAATAAGACAGCGACCAAAGATAGCCCATGGACCACCCGTTAACACCTGGAGCAATTCTTCATCAGATTTAAAACGTGCTAGGTAATAATTATTTTCAAGATCAATAATTTGCACTGTATCTCCACAACCCCAAAGGTCCCTTACTTTCCTGTCAATCACTGGAAAGGCAATTGGAAAGCCTAAGACTTTGAAAACAATAGAATGTATCCAATCAGATTCCAATGAAAGAGTAAGTTCCTTAACAATAGAAAGAACATGATCACCATCCGGACCAAAGGGAAAGGTAACTGAGATTTGGCCCGGCTGTATGGATGGTGTTGCACCGTTGATAGATGGTTCTGAACCATGAAGCACATCTTTCCAAGATACTTGTTGCATAGCAGGAGCAACGATCGGAGGCGATGGTGTCCCATTAATGGCCTCCCCCAACACCCGAACAGCAGAAGGTGTTGAAACAGCAATTACCGGTACAGCAGGAGCCGGGACTTGCGAGGGACCACGCTCTAACGGATCTTGAGCAAGGGGCACAGGTGACGGGAACTCCCCACCGGTGGGGGATCGATCTCCATCCAGAGGAGTAGTGAAACGGCGAAAAAACAGCAATTTCACGTTAAACTTTGATCGGAAAATAACTGTAAAGAGAGCATTTTTTTAGAAAGGTTGGATTCCCTCCACTTTTGTATTTTCTTATTTTGGTCTGTGTGAAGTCCTTATTGTAACTCTCATGCATATTAAGCAAAAACTTTATCGTTTATTTCTAAAAGAAAAGTATGATAATATGTATTTTAACAAATGTAATATATTATGATTAAAATATAAAATATTGTTATGATAAATTATGTATTTTTATCATAAAATAGTATTTGATTTTTAGCTTACGGGTAGTATGCTAGTTGTACCTCATAAAATATTTTTCAAATTTAATCCCATCCAAAATTAAATTAGAAAATAACATATCATGTCCTTTATTTTTTTATTTTTTTTTTATCAAATGTCATTGCAAATACCGGTATTAACCTAGTTTATATTTTATACTCGAAGCGGTCGGAGGATGAAGAACGCAGAGGGAGGATCGAAGCCCATAAAGCGAAATAATGGCTTTGTGCCGATTGGGTCTACACAACCCTCCGCCATTACATCGTCACCGTCCATTGCAGGTTCTTCTGAGGTCTTTACCCTCCTACCCTGCCAATTCCTCCAATTTTACGCACTTGCCATTCCATTTCGTGCATAAGCCGCTTTATTTCGTCACTCTCAGTAGAAGAAGAAGAACAACAATAAGGGATTTCAGTGCATTGAGCTTTTCACCGTCTTCTTCACTACAGCATTCCATGGAGTCTCCCCCGGAGGGTTATCGAAGAAACGTTGGCATCTGTCTCATCAATTCATCCAAACAAGTGGGTCACTCTCCTTTTCTGGGTTTCTATTGTGTTTCATCATTTTATAACTATGGTTTGGATTTTCATTTGATTTTATCTTATGATTTAGTGTGAATTTTCTCACTTACTTCTCTGTAGGTTTTTGCTGCTTCCAGGCTTGATATTCCTGATGCTTGGCAAATGCCCCAGGTAATTTTACACCATTTATCTTCCTTCAATATCTTGCGTGCTTAATTAGCAGAAGCTCCATACTTAAAATGATTTTTTATTTGTTTTTATTCAATTGTGTTGATTTATAATGATATCTAGTATTTACATATCTTTACTGTTGTGAATTCATGTTTATGGAAATCACTGAATCATCTCTTGGAATTAGCCTGGGTTATTTGGACATGGAGCGGTTGTACTTGTTTCTGATTTGGGTCTGTGAGTTGTTCAGCAAGATGATCGGGTGTTTGCAATGTCTATGTGATCATGGAATTTGAAGAAATTAGCAAGTCACACTTCTTTATATGATTTAGTATAGTTTCAGTTTAAACAGACTACTTGATTGCTCAATATGGATCCAAAATCAGCTAAAAGAATCATTCTGTAGTCTTTGTAGAGACTCTGGACTAGGATATGTATCAGCTAAAAGCTTTTTCGGGTTCAAGTTTTGATGAAATTTGAGTTGTAGCTCTACACCCCCTTTGTCATCTTACATACTCTTAGTGCCCGTTCGGTTGGAGTGGTGGAATGGAAACGGAAGATAAGATGAAGGAAAGGGGAAATGATGAAATTACTTTTATGTGTTAAAAGACCTCTAAACAACATAGTTTTTTATTGATTCGGAATTATTCCGTTACCGAGAATGATTCTTTGAACTTCCAAACGAGCCCTTATTGTCTTCCTAGTTTACGATATGTTTAGTCATTTTGTTCCCTTGACAGTTAAAGTTTAGTTGCTATTCTCTTTGGAGGAGTGGCGTAGCAAAATAAGCAGCAAGCCATCACTTGTTAATGGCATATCACAACTTCCTCTATCAATAATTTAGCAGAGACATCTTTCTTGATTGTTCGCCGAAAATTATGTATGTCCAGGCCTAAGTATTGCTACTGAAATAAGGAATTTGTAATTTTTTTTGAACAGGGGGGCATAGATGAAGGTGAAGATCCCAAAACAGCAGCTATCAGAGAACTGAAAGAAGAGACAGGAGTCACATCGGTAGAAGTTGTTGCTGAGGTTTGGCTCTGTGGCACTGTTCTTATACTTCATTCCTCTCACTGAATCGGAAAATCATAGATATATGAAAATCGCATGTTGAAATTTATGGAATGTCGGATGAAGTAGCTCGACGGCTGAAATTTGAGGAAGTTTGTATGAAGTCTAAGGAGTCGAGTTTGAATTTAAGGGAGATGCTCAAGAAATTTGATCAACATTAATATGCTTTAAATATTTGTTAATTTTCTAATTCTTCAAGTCCTCATGTTGCTGATACATATACTTGACTGGAATCTTCATAAAAGCAGAGGATATATAACCGAAGAAGCATACGTATTTTACTGAAACGTTCTTGAACGACCTGTTGATTGATTAGGTACCTTACTGGCTGACTTATGACTTCCCACCAGATGTGAGAGAAAAGCTTAGACAGCAATGGGGATCTGACTGGAAAGGCCAAGCCCAAAAATGGTGAGCAATCTGCATATACATAAAAGAGTGCATTTTCGTTTTACTGAGAAGATGGTTTATGATTACATGCTTACTGTATCTTTCATTTTGGTGACTCTTCACTTTTACTTGTCAAGTTTTATATCTTAGACGAGAAAAGAGTGAATTTTCGTTTTTCGTGTAAACATGTATGCTGATACATAAAAGGAAGGGCAAAGCAGTAAATACTTCCCTAACTGATGATTTGAGATGACCTTATTACAATGACAGGTTTCTTCTGAAACTCACCGGAGATGACAATGAGATTAATCTGTTGGGAGATGGAGAGGAGAAACCAGAGTTTGGCCAGTGGTCGTGGATGCCTCCAGAACGAGTTGTTGAGCTTGTGAGATGCGCCTATACCATTACACTTTCATCTAAACATGTTATTTTATTTTTTGTTATTTACCATTTGCTGTTCTTATTTTGCAGTCAGTTGAGTTCAAAAGATCTGTTTACAAAGAAGTCTTGACAGTCTTTGCTCCCTATCTCCAGTAAGAATATCAAAGTTGGTATGACAGTTGATGGATTACATTTGAGCTTATGTTCTTGCCCTTTTTGGGTTATGTTATTTATTGTTTCAGCTTCACTGAATTGTAATTAGAGATATTAGCTTCATCCTACATGAGTTTGTGGAAGATGGTCAAGGATGTAATAATATTTTACTGCAAAAGTATGACATTTTCCTTCTCAATTGCCTGTTTTCAGTGAAACAAGTATCTGAAACATCTAGCCATAGTTTTGGTTCCTAACAGACCAACAAGACTAACTACAGATAACTTGTCTTGCAGCACAACATATATGTGATTGCTAACAAACCTCACAATGAAATCGCCTTCTGAGTATGAAGAGTATGCTGAGTATGAAGAGTATGCTTATAGAGTCATATGAATGTAAAACTAACAAAGGCTTATATGCGTCGAGAAAGCCTTTTCCTAATAAAAGAAAACTAATTTCTCATAAAGAATCTACTTAAAAGTCTTTACAAACTAAAACAAGCTTAAAAGACGTTAAAAACTAATTACAATCTAAAAAGATTTTAAATTGTCTTACAAACCCAAGTCTAATGAAACGTCTTTAAAAGACTTCTAACAATCTCCATTTCTCTTCCAATGCACGTGTCTAAACTGCATGGACACCTATTCATGTGTTGCATGGTCAAGTCTTTACGTGTACATGGGATCCTTATACGTCAAAATGGCTTCATCACCCTCTTCCTTGGTTGAGATGGTCACTGAAGTCTTGATGGGAAGCTCGGACAAATCCACGTCTATAATTAGATTCTTGGAAGCTACTATCATCCCCAACTCTTGTTGCAATTCTCTAGCTCTTGACCTAGTGATATCACTTTTAATAGTGGTGTCTTCAGGACTTGGAGAAGATGGTAGTGATGGTTTCTCGTCATTCTTCTCTTCTTGAAAAGGACTAATTCTCGAATCTTCTTTAACTTCATCCTTAGGCATGAAAGGATTAACATCTCCCACATTGAATGTAGAACTAATACCATAGCCATCCGGTAGCTCCAACACATATGCATTATATAACACCCCCCAAGTTTAAGAGTGTAGAAATGTATAAGCAAACACTCTAGGGGAAATCATATAAACCACAAGTGCATGGCCGTATCAATGTAAATATATGACATGAATGTCAAGGTCACCTCTCAAAGGACCATGTTATCCCTACCACTTTCGAAGAAATCTTCTAACCAAATGCAAGTGTGTAAAAGAAAGGAAAAGGAATCAAGTGATCACACAAATTTCAGAGGAAGAAATCAACACATATCGAGTGACTGATACACTTCAATCGAGTGTATCAATACACGTGGATCGAGTGACTGATCAGGGTTGTACACTTCAATCGAGTAACTAGCAGGTCAATTCACAAACACAAATTCAAATATGGAAAAACATGTAGGGGTTGGGGATAGTTCCTCCAAACCCTTTCTAAGCGACATGAGATAGATGTTATGCCAATCTAGGATATGAGAACTTAGATGATCAAGTCACAAGTTAATGATACTAAATTTATCTAGACATGTAAGGCATGTGATGATCTAAGCATGAGTCATCCAAACAATAAGTGTCACACGGTGTTTTCTATTTGCAAGCATGAATCAACTTAGTTTAGCATGGATTAACACAAACCAAACATGAAAATCATCCTTTCATCCCTATCTACACATACTCTAGCATGATAGACATCTAAACAATCATCACTAACAATGAAATTACTTGTAAGTCTCATCCATGATAGCCGGCCATATAAGAACATAGAAACATGCTTGAAGCTAACCAATGTGCGTAAGAGGAACAATCTAGATAGAAATCTAGCATCCGACATTCATAACATTCATATTAGAACAAGCATGGATTAAACATTCAAAACGGCTAAGTCTCTCCTATATGCTCACTAACATGCATTGATACTCATTTATTTCCTAAGGCATAACATCAAATCAAGGGACATAGCTTGGATTTGGAGTTTTCACCCTAAACCTTAATATAGGACTACTCAAATGATCATGAAACTAAATATCTCAAATATAAAAATCATTTCCATGATATGAAAGTAGGAGAAGAAATCAGGAATATAAGCGAAAGAATGAAGTGATTTGAACTTACCAAACAAATGTTATGATGAAAACAAGATTACAAATGGATCAAACATCACTTTCTTCAATAATTTCAGTCAAGAACACCAAGAACACTTTGAATTCGTTGAAATAGAAAAGAGAGAGGATTTGTTGTGATCTACACCTAAAGTGTGGTGAGATTTCCAATTCTAAGGCAGTTATGCCCTTTATATACGCCCATAGCCAACTCATCAAAAAAATCTTTTTCTAAATAACTCAAGTGGATGGCCATTACAATCTTCTATGTCCAAGTTTCCATTTTACTCGATCGACGTTGACATTCAACTCGATCGAGTGGAAAGGAAATTGTATATGTTTTCTTCGTCTTTGATCTTTAATTTCCAATCTACTCGATCGATGTTGAAATTAAGTCGGTTGAGTGATTTTTCTATCTCGTTCGAGTGGGATGGCAAACCGAAGGACACGTTGGCTTTGTCTTGACAAGTACTAGGCGCACGTCTACATCGATCGAGTGTTCGATTGGGTGGAAAGTCTTCTTCTTGCGAGTGTATCTTCACTCAATCGGTTTGTTAGAGCTTCAGCCTGCATGGAGAGCCTAAGTCTTTTGGATTGAGTGCTTCTTCTTCTTTGTGTAAGTGAGAATTGTTCTTCATTCGAGTGAGCACTTCACTCGATCTAGTGGACTTGCAATCTTCTTGATGAGTCTTCAACTCTTCTTTCTTGAACTTTGGCCTATCTTCCTTGTATGCTCCAAGGCTTTCTTCTTGCTTTTGATGTGATGATGTGATGAAGTGAACTTCCTTTAACCTTGATTGATTTTATCTCTTTAAGCTCCAATTCGGACCTAAAACACCTAAACACAAGAGACAAAGGGGGTAGACTTTCTTTGATGTATTTAAGCACTAGCAAAGATATAAATATCTTATCCCATGCAAAAACTAAGGAAAACACATGAAAACAACAATACAAAAGATAACATAAAAACATGCTATCAAAATACCTCATACTTAGTTCTTGCTTGTCCCCAAGTAAGATCCAAACACATATTAAGAAAAGAAAGAAAGGAAAAACAAGATAAAATCTTTTTAGAGCATGCTTCAAAATGTTTAGATCACTTTTCATAATATTCTTAGCCACGTCAAGGCATTTAGACATGATTGAAAATAATGAGTATGAAAACCAACAAGTAAGAATATATGCTAAGTAATTACTCACAAAACCTATAGTAAAAAATCATAAGTTTTCCAACTATGCTACTTAGAGATCTTTATCGATGCTTGCTCATGACTTGTATTGTTTCACAAAATGATTAAAAAAACACATGGATAAGGCTCACATTACTTAAGTGCAATCAGGTCATGATCAGGTCCTTTATAATGCTTTTCTTCTTGAACTCGGCCTAACAAATAAAATCTTCATGCTCATTTTTTTAGCATGGGTTACATTCACTTGTATTTATCTCATTGATGTGCATACTTGGCCTCATTAGCATAAAAACAAAATAAAATGAAATGAAAAATAACCATTCATCACATTTAGCCAAGTGACATGTTTGAACTTTGATGTGCTTTACTATGGTTTTTTCTTTATTTTTTTCATGATATGTCCTTTGTCTTATGGGTATTTTGCACCCAAGTGAATATCAACCAATGTAAGCTTCCTTAAGCCGAGCAATTAAGAGTTTATAACCATTATAAACTATCATGAACCTAAGCAATGTTTACTTTAGCTCAAATTTCCTCAACATATGTTTCACTAAGTCATACATTAACCAATAGAAATCATAAGTATTCAACTAAATTCATCGAATATATACATATTTTTGAATGAACATATTAACATGCTTCTAATATGCTCAAGTTCACAACTTTACAATCAAACAAGTCACAAATTATTGTCATGGTTTAACTAATAGTCTCACCATTAAGATCATTTTTACATTGTATGAAGCATACAAAAATTTTAAAAAAAATTATATTTCCTTTTGGGTTTTCAATTTTTTTGGATTTTATAAATTTTTGACTAACACAAAATTAAAAAATAAAACTAGAAAAGAAAATAAGTAAAATAAAAAAATATGCAACACATATATACACATGAATGTAAGCATTCTCATACCCCATACTTAAACTTTGCATTGTCCCCAATGCAAAAATTAAAAAAAGTGAAGTAAAGAAGAGTTACAATATACAAAAGGTGTCTCTCATAGCTTAGGTGAAGCCTTAGGTCTATGGGTCCGAATCATTGTTCCAATCTTCCCACTTCTTCCTCAATGCTTAAAGCTCCTCATGGATGTCAAATTGCTCACTCTTCAACTCCTTAAGAGTCTTGGTTGTTTTCTTCTTCCACATCATATCCTTCTCCATCCACCTTTTATGACTCTCCATCTATGCTTGCTGTTTTTGCATGTATTTGAGAGTTTGCTTCATATAGCTATCTTCTTGGTGGTAGGATCTAGAACCGAAAGCTCCATGAATTTGAGTTTGCCCACCACCACCACCACCACCACCACCACCACCACAATCTTCATATCCATATCTCCCAAGCAATTCCAACCAATACCTTGCCCTATTCTCATCATGAAAAACCGTCCTAGTAGGGTCCCAAGACAACAACCTATCATCCACACTCATCCTTATGGTCCTCGATTTGCCTATCTTCAGAAATCCATTGAACTTGAGCAAGTTCAAATCCACTTACATGATACTGTGGGGTGGTGCAAGGGTGAATTGATGGAGGTTAAGGTTAAAGTACTCCGCAATCAAGGCCACTAACCCTCCCATACAAATCACACCGGTGCTCTTCTTGGACACCCTTCCTAGAAACTTCACCAACATAAGAGGAATGTTGGGCACCACATTTCTAAATATGCACGAAGCAATGTATACCTCATCCGAAGTAGGTGTGGAAACACTATCCACCCGACTAAACAAACTCTCTCCCAAAAAGACCCAAAAGGTAGGATGGTAAATGTTCCTACCCAAAAGGTAGGATGGTAAATCTTCCCTGCCACATACTTAGAACTAGTAATATATACTTGGCCAAAAGTTTGGGTTCAAGCGGTATTGGTAGCTTTCATTGTCAGGCTTCTCAAGAATGTCTTTGATATCACTCAAGTCGAACCCTCTCCTTTCATTCCCAAGCCGAAATGCTAAGATAGGCTTAGTAGGGTCGGCATAGGGTAAAGTAATTTCTAAGGTGGAGAGCAATTATAAGTTAAGATCCGGTGTTCACCTTCTTTATCACAAAGGCCTCAAGGCCTATAAAGTCCGAAAATTTTTTATTTTTTATTTTTTTGTTTAAAAAAAATTTCCGGACTTTACAATTAACACTCCTAAAAAGAAGTTTCGTCCCGAAACTTGCTAGACCCCATCACTCTCCATATACCCGTCTCGTAACCACGCGAAACTCGAAAAAGTACTCTATTGGTTCTAAACCAAGTCTACGCATAGAATCATAACACATAACATGTAATGCAAACAAGTAAAATCTCAGGACTAACCCGACGGTCCTATCGATGTCGCTAGGTCTGCATAAAATTCGGGATAGTTCCTCCGGATACTATCCTCCGTCTCCCATGTAGCCTCGTCGGCTCCTCGCTTCGACCACTGGATCCTCATCATCGGTATCTCCTTCGATCGAAGGCGTCTCGTACTCCGCTCTAAGACAGCTATCGGGTGCTCTGCGAAAGTGTGGTCCAGCTCGACCACTAGGTCCTCATGAATAACGATGTGTCTCGGGTCATGGATGTACTCTCTCAGCTGAGAGACATGAAAGACCGGGTGTATGCCCTCCAACCGCGGTGGCAATGCTAAACGGTATGCCACCTCACCGACTCTCTCCAAGATCTCAAATGGTCCGACATATCGGGGGCTTAACTTCCCCTTAATGCCGAATCGTCTAACGCCCCGTGTCGGTGACACTCTCAACCAGACCAGAGCTCCTACCCTGAACTCGAGAGGTCTACGCCTCCTATCCGCATACGACCTCTGACGGCTCTGCGCAGCCAACATCCTCTCCCGAATCAGAGCGACTCTTGCCAGGTCGTCCTGTACCTGATCCGGTGCTACAATGCTAGAGCTCCCGAGCTCGTCCCAACACAAGGGGGTACGGCATCTCCGTCCGTACAATGCCTCATGCGGTGCCATCCCAATCGAAGCGTGCCAGCTGTTATTATACGAAAACTCGACCAACGGAAGATGATCTGGCCATACCTGACCCCAGTCTAGTACACACGCTCGAAGCATATCCTCTAAAGTCTTAATAGTCCGCTCGGACTGGCCGTCGGTCTGGGGATGGTATGCGGTGGTGAAATGGAGACTCGAGCCTAGGGCGGCGTGTACCTGCTGCCAGAACCTCGAGGTAAAACGCCCGTCCCTGTCCGAGATGATGGTCCTCGGGACTCCATGTAGTCTCACAATCTGACGGGTAAACTCCTTGGTTAAACGACTCACCGGCCACGTTTCCCGTATAGGAAGGAAACATGCGGTCTTCGTCAGCCGGTCTACTACCACCCATATCGCGTCAAAGCTCCTACTAGGTCTCAGGCCGGTCACGAAGTCCATAGATATGTCCTCCCACTTCCACTGCGGCACGGGCAGTGGGTGTAGCTCTCCTCCGAGTCTATGGTGGTCGATCTTGACCTGCTGGCAGGTCGCGCATCGGGCCACATATCTAGCAACATCGGGCTTGAGCCCTCCCCACCAATAAGATCTCCTAAGGTCCTGGTACATCTTACTCGCGCCTGGGTGCACGAAGTAAGGTGTGGAATGGGCCTCATGCAAGATCCGCTCTCTCAGCTCCGGATCCGACGGTACACAAATACGTCCCTGACGTCTCAAGAGTCCATCTGCTCCTATGACAAACTGCGGTGCCTCTCCTCGGGACATCCTGTCCCGGATCCTCATCAAAATGGGGCAGCTCTCCTGCTTCTGCAGGATCTCACCGGACAGGTCCGGCAATACCTCTAACTCGGTCAGTCGGCAGTCCGTACCCGGGAACCGGATATCCAATTCCAAGCCCATCAAATCCCTCTGCAGTTGGGGCTGAACCGTAAGCCGAGCTATCGCCTCCTCTCGAGGTGTCCTCCTACTCAAAGCATCGGCGACTACGTTCGCCTTCCCGGGATGATATAAAAACTGTAAATCAAAGTCCTTAATCAGCTCCAACCATCTCCTCTGGCGGTTATTCAACTCCCGCTGAGTGAATATATACTTCAGACTCTTATAGTCGGTGAAGATCTGGCAGGTAGTCCCGTACAAGTAGTGTCGCCAGATCTTTAGGGCGTGAATCACTGCCGCTAGCTCGAGATCATGGGTAGGGTAGTTCTCCTCGTACAGCTTCAGCTTCCGAGAAGCGTACGCAATAACCCTACCCCTCTGCATCAAGACGCACCCCAAGCCTAGCTTGGAGGCGTCGCTATATACTACAAAGTCCTCTATGCCCTCAGGCTGGGCTAACACAGGAGTGGAGGTCAATCTCCTCTTCAACTCCTCAAAGCTGCGCTGGCAAGGCTCGGACCAGACGAACCTGGTAGACTTCCTCAGCAAGGAAGTGAGTGGTCGCGCAATCACGGAGAAGCCCTCAACAAAACGGCGGTAGTATCCCGCTAAGCCCAAGAAACTGCGCACCTCCTTGACCGTCCTAGGAGGCGGCCATGAGGAAACAGACTCAATCTTCGCCGGGTCGACCATGACACCCTCGGCGGAAACTATATGTCCCAAAAATGCCACCTCGGCCATCCAAAACTCACACTTAGAGAGCTTAGCGTAAAGTTCTCTATCCTGGAGGACTCGAAGTACCGTCCTCAGGTGTCCCTCATGCTCCTCTCTACTCCGGGAGTAGACTAAGATATCGTCAATGAATACCACCACGAACTGGTCCAAGAAGTCGATGAAGACGCCGTTCATCAACTCCATGAAGACGGCAGGTGCATTCGTGAGCCCGAATGGCATCACGACAAACTCATAGTGGCCGTATCTCGTCCTGAATGCCGTCTTCGGTATGTCCTCATCTCTCACCCTAAGCTGATGGTATCCCGACCTCAAGTCGATACGAGAAAATACGGAAGCTCCCTGCAACTGGTCCAACAAACCATCAATGCGCGGTAACGGGTACTAGTTCTTGATGGTGACTTTGTTCAACTCCCGGTAGTCGATACAAAGCCTCAAAGATCCGTCCTTCTTCTTCACGAAGAGGATCGGTGCACCCCAAGGGGAAACGCTCGGGCGTATGAAACCCCTATCAGCTAACTCCTCGAGCTGCTTCTTCAGCTCCAACAACTCAATCGGCGCCATGCGGTATGGAGCCTTGGAGATCGGCCGGGTGCTGGGCTCCAACTCAATAGTGAAGTCAACGCTCCTCTGCGGTGGTAGCCCAGGTGGCTCCCCGAATACGTCCTCGAACTCGCATGCCACAGGGATCTCCTCCAGTGATGGTCTCGTCTCCTCCTCCTTCATGGCATAACACCAGAAAGCCTCACATCCCTGCCCGATAAGTCTAGCGGCTCGAACGGCGCTAATGACTGTACCGGCCTTCCCGAGGTCCCAACCTCGGAAAATCACCTCCTGCCCCGTCTCTGTGGAAATCGTCACGGTCCTCCGGCTGATGTCCAAAACGGCATGATGGCGGTCCATCCAATCCATACCCAAGATGACTTCTTCATGCACTAAGTGCATGACCAAGAAGTCGGCTAACCAGTCTCGGTTCCCCAAACGAATGGGGCAACCGTGTACCTCTCGGGTACCCCTAACCCTACCTCCATCGGGTAACCCTATAGAAAAGGGTCTCCCCTCTATCGTAGCTAAGGACAATCTAGCTACACAATCATCGGATATAAACGAGTGTGTGGCACCCGTATCAAATAAAACTCGGACCGAAAAACCGTGAATCTGAATAGTACCTGGGGCTGCTGGTGCTGGGGGATCAACAGCGCTCCTCAGCTCAAATACTCTGGCCTGTGTGCCTCGAGTCTCCTGAGTACCTCCACCTCGGCCTCTACCTCGGCCCTGTCCCTGAGCTGATCCCTGTGTGCGAGTCTGACCCTGTCCCTAACCCTGGCTCCTCTACTGAGAGCCCTGAGACTGATACTGAGGCGGCCATTGACTGCCTCCTGCTCTGCCAGCAGGCGAAGAACCCTGCTGAGACTGGGACTTGCCCTGACGGCAAAAAGCTGCTCGGTGGCCCATCTGGCCACAAGTGAAGCAAGCCACTGGCGGTCTCCTGCACTCATTCTTTATGTGTCCATACTCCCCACAACCATAGCACTGTCGTGCCCTGTCTGATGCCTGCCTCTGAGTCTGTGGACCTGAACGTCCCTGGGTCTGGCTACGCCCCTGACCTGCTACTCCTGTCCCTGAACCATATGGGGTTGTCCTCTGTCTCTTGTCCGGCCCTCTGGACTGTGTCGCCCTCCTATGTCCAGGGCGGTCTCTCTCATAAGCCGAAGCTCTATCCTGGTACTCCGCCAGGGATGTACAACGGAATCCCGCAAGGTAAGCGCGGGTGGACTCCCTCAATCTCCGGGAAAAAAGGTAGACATGCTGGTCCGCTGGAGGTGCGGAAGGTCCCAGCAAGGCCAACTCCGCCCGGAATCGTCTGATCGCCTCTATAACGGGGACATCCTCAAATCCTGCCTCGAGGAAGTCCTGAACTTTGTCGCTCCTCAGGGAAGCTGGGCAAAAGGTCTCCCTAACAAGGCTCAATAGCTGCTCCATCCGGGTCACACCGCCTCTAACCGTCCTCCACCAAAAATGGGCCTGCTCATGGAACAAGGTCTGGACTATCTCGACCTGTCTATCCTCTGGGCAACGGATCGCCTCTAGTGCTGACTCTACGTGCCCAATCCAATGCTCCACCTCTAACCCTACCTTCCCGTCGAAGTAGGGTACATGCTGCTGGTTGAAAGCCTTCAACCATGAATCAGGTCTCGGAGACCTCAGCTCGTCTCTCGGCCTGGCAATCTCCACAACTGGCTCGGGTGCAACAACTGCTGGTGCAACTATCTCCGGTGCAGCCCGAACCTGGGTCACCCTCTGTGTGACCTCAGCTGATCTCGCGGGTGCAGGTGCAGGCACTGGTGGTGCGGGAGGTGGTGCTCTAGTCCTAAATGCCTCCTCTACCCGACGTACGTAATATCCAAAAACAGTAGTTGCCACGGACGCTCCCCCGGTCCTGATAGATGAAGAACCCTGAACTCCTGACCTAACCACGGTCCTATCCCTAACCTCGGGAATGACGTTCTCTGCGACCTCCTCTACTAGGGCCTCTGCTGCTGGTGCACCCACAACTGGTGGGTCCGCAACGGGGATGCGTCCCCGACCTCTACCTCTCGTACCGGGGGGTCTTCCTACTCGTCCCCGTCCTCTCAGGGCGGCAGGGGGAAGTGGCGGTAAACCCCTAGCGGGTCCTACATACGCGGTGGCTCTCGTGCGTGCCATCTGGTTTCGGAAGACGTCTTATTTAATTATAAAAGCGTGGTATTACTTATAATCCGGTATAATAAACTTCTAAAAGCATAAAGGTAACATGATCATAATACATACCCAAGGCATGCAAGCCCAAACATCCTAAGGTCACATACATAGCTAGGTACGTACAATATCCACCAACATCCTTAGGTCATACATACATATATATATATATATATAACTATGTACTAAAATAATATAAGTACCTAATTTTAATCCAGAGATCTATGTCGCCGAGGTTTGCGGAAGGAGTGGTGGTCCCGTACATTCTAACCCAAACCCGACTCATGCATATGATTTTGAAAACGAAAAGTCAGAACCCGTGTGGGTTCTGTTTTATACCTTATTCGGCCTTTAAAAGATTGCGAGTGCCATTGTTGTCAACCTAGGGCTCTGATACCACTTTTGTAACACCCCAAATCCGCGGGACTCGGGGCGCTACGGGCGAGACCGCACAATGGGTCCCAACCCTTAGCCTGACAATAATTTCACTGGACCTTTCGACAATAGCACAAAATAAAGGCGGAAAACTGAAATACGTTTTTAATGTATGCGGGACGAAAAGTAAAGTACAATTTGGAAACTCAGCCGAGTCCTTAAAACAACAAATACGGTACAAAAATCTAACATATGACACAAACCATAAAGATAACATAAAACCATGACTAAAACCCATCCCCGTCCTAAGATGTACGGAGACCCCGGCTGTCCACTCCTCCGCCTTACTCGGCGGCGTCCCTATCCTGCAAGTCAACTACATAACCGGTTTAAAACCGTTAGCTAGCATTCCAAGCATTAAAATAATGGGAAAGGCACAAACACACATAAGAATCACAAAACATAAATCACGTAAGTCCGGTTTATTATCTTTTTATTATTAAGTCATATCCCGATCTACTTCAACTTCGGTTGTGACACGAGACCCCAATGGTCTCGCCCCGGTCCCTATTTCCGGCAAGGCACGGTAAGGATGTATCCTTCCGTCTCACCCGCACGGCTAGTCGCCGGGAACCTCCCACTCTCGCAAGAGTTTGGCAGATGATGTCACCGCCCGTTATCATACACTTGGGCCAACATTACTTATAAAAGTCGGTGGTCTTACATTACCGGTTTAATGATTATGACAAATACGTAAAAACACACCACCAAACACGCATCACGCTAATACATAGAATACGCGCTAAGTAAGTCCGGAGACTTACCTCGTCCAAACGCTACTCACAAACGCTCACACTTCTCTTGGGAAGAAGTACTCAACCTGTTCACAACAAGGTATCCATCAAAACCCGCTCAACTCGAGAAGTCTAAGACTTCTACACAAATGATCTATGCGAGATCATTTGACTAACATTCTAGGACTACATCCTAGAGGCTACCATAATTACCGTCAAAACGGCGTAAAAGCTAACGAGGTCTAAAAACGCTCTTCACATTCTCCTAAGGTCTCAAAAGCCGCTACTTGACATTTCCGCTAAGTTATGCAAATTCCAACCTATCATGGTACTACTGAACCTAACTAGATCAATATGAATTCGTGACTTTTATCGGACTTCGGAACCTAGCATGAAATTACCCTATTTAGCCCATACGCTAAATTTGGTCATTCAACAACATATATCAAATCCTAAGGTAAAACTCGTTTCTCGAAAGCCCACGTTATAAATTCCGTAATTAAACTCTACGGTTAAAACCCGCTAACGTATTTCCCGGCAAATTCTACATTTCCCAACACGTGGGTATATTCCGCAATTAATACCAAACTGAGGGCATTAATGCTAAAAGATAATACTATGGGCCAAAACTGTAATTTAGAAAGTTGGGTGTCAAAGTGTAATTTACCCAAAAAGGAGGGGGCCGACTATAATAAGCCAAAGGGCTGTACAGCTCACTGCGGCGGAAGGGAGGGAGGCGCAGGCGTGAGGAGGCTTCGGCCCGGGAGGAGGACGGCTCGTCGGTCCCGCCGGCGGCTGCAGGGGTGGCGGCGACCTCTAGCTCCGGTGAGGATGAAGCAGTGCTGGGGAGGTGAGGGTATCCCGGTCGGGGAAGGAGGGAGAGATGGCAGTTCGACCGTGATGCAGAGGAGGCTCAGCCGAGGTGCAGAAGAGGCTCGGGCGAGGGCAGGGCTCCCCTGATGGTGGCTGGTTTGCTTGCCGGCGTGACAGGTCCGGCGAGGACGACTGGAGAGATGGAGGTGTCCCAATGAGCTCGAGGGTTGGGATCGAGTTGCTGCAGGGGAGTTGAGCTTGAGGCAAGGTTACAGAGAGAGAAGGAGATGGTGCCCGAGGGTGGTTGCCGAGACTGCGGCGTGGTGCTGCTCCCGGCGAGGTGGAGTTGCAGAGAAGAAACGGAGAGGAGGTGGTGGAGGGGAAGCTGCAGAGGGAGTGGGAGGCCGGGGCTGAGAAAACGAGAGGGAGAGGAGGAAGAGAACAGTATGCAAGGGCGAGGGGTGCTGCTGTAGGGGAGCGGGGACGGACGAGGGGTCGGGTGTTGCAGGCCTAGGCGGGAGCGGGAGTGGTGCAGGGCTGGGCGGCTACCTGTGCTCCTGCAGGGCTAGGACGGCACCCACGCCAAAGAAGAAGAAACAAAAGAAAAGAAGGAAAGGCAGCGGGAAAGGAAAGGAGAAAAAAAGAGGGGGGTCCGCGCCAGCGTGGCGGTGGGGCCCGGGTGACGTGGCTCCAGCGTGGCGGTGGGGCCCGGGTGACGTGGCTCCAGCGTGGCGTGGGGCCCACGCTGAGGTGGAAAAAGGAGGGAAACAAAAGAAGATACGTATCGGGATTGGGTCCCGTAAAATAATCCCGTAACGGACGCTACGGTCGGAAAAAAAAATTCCCGGTCATCTCCGTGAAAATAATTTACGGGTTACGGGTTGGAAATATTTTCCGAAATTTCCGTGGATTTATTCTACGGAAAGAGAATAAACGCTAATTTATTTCTAAAATTCCCGATCATCGCGATATATATATATATATATATTTTTAAAAAAAATTTTTAAATTTTTTTTTAAAAAAAAAATTTCCGGACTTTACAAGGCCTACGCTAGAAAACATGGCAAGGTTGTCCTCTCTCATACCTAAGGTCTCCATAACATCAAAGTTGACATATCTAGTTGGCCACACTTTCAATTTCTTGAGTCTTAGGTAGTTTTCTTTGAACTTCTTGGGGATGAATATCTTCATGGGTGTAGGAACATCACCCATTGCTTCATATTCAATTTCCTTCCTTGGAGGAGTAAGATTTCTCATGTTTGGAACCCTCTTGTCCTTTTGTTTCTTGCTTGGAGATTCTCCGGTAGTCTCTCCTAGGCATTTTGAATGGTACCTATGACGATAAATGGTGTTAGATTTCATAGAATGCAAGAGAATTGCAAACAAGTATTTCCAATTTCACAAAAGATAAGTTATGTTGATATGAAACATGATCAAGTTCACGATGACACATAGAAAGATTCAATCGTTCATTCAAAACTCAAATTTTCACGAGCTTCTATATCCAACATATTTTCATGTTCAAGAACTTCAAAGATCATCAAGAAAATCATAACACACGATAGCATAAAACAATATCCTTAAACAAGTAGATAAAAATTACTAATCATCAAATAATCATGCTTATCATTCCTTAATCAACCATAAAATTCAACCTCAAATCATCAAATACAATAAGAAATCCAAGAACATTCAACGTGGTCATAACATCTACTACATAATACTAAAACAGAAGTGAATAAGGCCACTTGTCGTCCTCACGCTAAGCCACCTCAGCTTTTGCCACTTGGTGACAGCATATTACGCCACGTCGGATTTTGTCACGTGTCATTCTCACCTTAACCTGCATATTTGGTAATTTTAATTATGGAAGATTGTTTTCAATTTTGACTTGCTTATTTTATCTTAACACAAATTTTTATTTTAATCAACAACCAAAAATAAACTATTGAGCTAAATATTTGAATATATTATAGAGAAAAAAAATTCATATATCTTAATTATAGTGAATAATATTCCTTAATTATATATATATATATAATATATATATATATATATAATATTTCACATTATTTAGTTGATTATTTAGTTGTAATGATTAATATTTTATTTACAGCTCCTTACATAGATACTTGATTATGTAATTTTTTTTTATATAGTTATATTATTGTTTATTATAAATTCTCAGTTTTTACTTTTTAGATATATTCATTTCTTCTTTTACGTTACATACTAGCTTAGTACCCGTGCCTTGCATTCGTAAAATATTTAACTAAATAATTTAGCTTTGTAAATAATATAAATAAAGAATAATTATTTTAAAATGATACCTCTAATTTAAATTAAAAAATAAATATATATTAAAATTGAGAGTTTAGATTAAAAATTAGTACCAAATCAAAACAATTTGGTCAATATATTGAATTTTTTAAATTAAAAAAATAAATATAAAGAATAATTATTTTAAGGATAGATGGTTTCTTATGGAGCAAGTAGCGCACTCTTTTCTCCCTCGCCTACTCTACAAAAATAAATTCTTACCAATCGAAATCAATGAATTCTTCTATGTCGGAATAACCTCCATTCCTCAAACTACAATAATCATATGCCCATGGGATAAAACTCAACACCGGTCACAACGTACATACAAAGTTGTCGGTGCTGAAAGAATATCGATACAATAAAATCAAGGATGAAAAATATAAAGAAAAAAATATATATTTACAACTATGCAAGATATTGAAAGGATGACTAAAAATTAAAGTATGTTTATATAACTAAAATAATGCACAATGAAATGAAATTGAATCCTTGTAAGCACGTAATCGTCCATATATATAGATCGAGATTTTACATATAAAGACTAAAATATATTCCATATCGTATAATAAGTAGATACCAAAATATATATATATATATATATATATATATGGATGATTTAGTGTATATTTTATCACCTTATCGATAGTGAATGGATAATATACGATTCTAATTAGGAAATACGTGTTATTTGTATGTCTATCAAATATCAAGATTATATAAGTCAAACTTTTTAGTTTATTAATTTACATAAATTTACTTACAATTATAATTAAGGAATCATTGTTATATACATAATCGGGGTTAATACATTTAAACTTCAACCAATCACCATATTATATAATTATAATGAGATTCTATATAAAAAAGGAAAATTTATAATTGGAAACACCATTCGAAATGTTGATATTTTAAGAATGAAAGAATATCAATTATATATTGATTTATCATGATGTAGATTTAGTTATATATTTAATAGGTTTACTCCTTTATTATATATTAGTTTTAAACTGTATTATATAGTAGATTATAATAGTAGATGTAATAAAGAGTCGATATCACAATAAAAATAATATATAATAACTTTAAATAAAATTTTAATATTTCAATAATATCAAGTGACTTATATTTATGTTATTAAGTAAGTTAAATATTTTTGTGTGATAACACTTGTTATATAATCTAATAATAATATAGAATCTGTCATATATAAATTTTACATAAAAAAGACAAATAATTTAATTTTAAAAAATATATCTAAATATAAAATAAAATTAAGATTAATATATTATCACCAAACAAATATAATTGGTACTTAAAATAGGTTAAGATAGTAAATTATTAATATGTAATATAATATTTTAACTCCTAAATAGAGGATATGGGTAAATGGGTAAACTTAGTTAGGTAGAAAATAATAACATATAAATAACATATAAATATGAAAAAGAAATATGATAGTTTTTGGATAAGAAATTATGAATAATAATCTAAACTTTCTCCTATAATTATAAAATTATAGAAAGCCAATATACAAAATGGAACCATATATTAAAAAATTATATAATTTTCCTATTTAGATTATGTCTTTATTTGTTATCTTAAATAAGAGAGATAAAATTATTTTTGAAAAATCATGTAAATTAGGTGGCACAATGTAAATGCGACATGTGACAAAATCCAATGTGGCGCGATTTAAAGATGACACTTGGCGTAATCTGATGTGGCGCAACGTTAGGGTGACAAGTGACAATATTCACTTCTGCTTTAGTATTATACTAGCTTAGCACCCGTGCCTTGCACGGGATTCGTAAAATAATCAACTAAATAATTTAGCTTTGTAAATAATATAAATAAAGAATAATTGGTATTTGGTCAATATATTGAATTTTTTAAATTAAAAAAAATAATTATTTTAAGGATAGATGGTTTCTGATGGAGCAAGTAGCGCACTCTTTTCTCCCTCGGCTCCTCTACAAAAATAAATTCTTACCAATCGAAATCAATGAATTCTTCTCTGTCGGAATAACCTCTATTCCTCCAACTACAATAATCATATGCCCATGGGATAAAACTCAACACCGGTCACGACGTACATATAAAGTTGTCGGTGCTGAAAGAATATCGATACAATAAAATCAAGGATGAAAATTATAAAGAAAAAAATATATATTTACAACTATGCAAGATATTCAAAGGATGATTGAAAATTAAAGTATGTTCATATAACTAAAATATTGCACAATGAAATGAAATTGAATTCTTGTAACCACGTAATCGTCCATATATATAGATCGAGATTTTACATATAAAGACTAAAATATATTTCATATCATATAATAAATAGATACCAAAATATATATATGGATGATTTAGTGTATATTTTATCATCTTATCGATAGTGAATGGATAATATACGATTCTAATTATGAAATATGTGTTATTTGTATGTCTATCAAATATCAAGATTATATAAGTCAAACTTTTTAGTTTATTAATTTACATAAATTTGGTTACAATTATAATTAAGGAATCATTGTTATATACATAATCGGGATAAATGCATTTAAATTTCAATCAATCACCATATTATATAATTATAATAAGATTCTATATAAAATAGGAAAATGTATAATTGGAAACACCATTTGAAATGTTGATATTTTAAGAATGAAAGAATATCAATTATATATTGATTTATCACTGTGTAGATTTAGTTATATATTTAATAGGCTTACTCCTTTATTATATATTAGTTTTAAACAGTATTATATAGTAGATTATAATAGTAGATGTAATAAAGAGTTAATGTCACAATAAAAATAATATATAGTAACTTTAAATAAAATTTTAATCTTTCAATAATATCAACTGACTTATATTTATGTTATTAAGTAAGTTAAATATTTTTGTGTGATAACACTTGTTATATAATCTAATAATAGTAGAGAACTTGTCATATATAAATTTTACATAAAAAATACAAATAATTTAATTTTAAAAATATATTTAAATATAAAATAAAGCTAAGATTAATATATTATCACCAAACAAATATAATTGGTACTTAAAATAGGTTATGATAGTAAATTATTAATATGTAATATAATATTTTAACTCCTAAATAGAGGATATGGGTAAACTTAGTTAGGTAGAAAATAATAACATATAAATATGAAAAAGAAATATGATAGTTTTTGGATAAGAAATTATGAATAATAATCTAAAATTTCTCCTATAAATATACAAAATGGAACCATATATTAAAAAAATATATAATTTCTCTATTTAGATTATGTCTTTATTTGTTATCTTAAATAAGAGAGATAAAAATATTTTTTGAAAAATCATGTAAATTAGGTGGCACAATGTAAATGCAACATGTGGCAAAATTCAATGTGGCGCGATTTAAAAACGACACTTGACGTAATCTGATGTGGCACAACGTTAGGGTGACAAGTGACAATATTCACTTCTGCTTTAGTATTATATAATAGATTATTTAAAATTATATTTTCAAATCCCATATACTAATCTAATTCCGATTCTCACACAAACTATCATAAAAATTCCAAGATTTTAGATGTGGGGACTGGGGACCTCCTTCTAACCCAAATAAAAAATAAAAAAAAATCATACAAGCGTGTCTGGTCGTCTCGCTACTTCTCCTGTGCATTTCGCTCAGTGTACTGAAAAGGCAAGTGTGTATTTCGCCCAGTGCACTGAAAAGGCAAGTGTGCCTCGCTAGTCGCTACGTTTTTCTTCCGATACGAGTTGTGAAATCAGCGATCAATTTTAATATCACGCTTAGTCGAATTTGTATCTTCTTCAAATTCCCTTACTCTTGAATCAAATTCGAAGATCGAAGTCGATTTACCAGGAGACGAAGCAGCAGCCGAGGGATAAATTTCCCGAACATGCATAGAATCTTCGGCAATAAGAAGCAGAAAGACCCCCCTCCTTCCATTCAGGATACGACCGATCGGGTAACCCTCTCTCTGTTGTGTGCTGATGATTTCATTTAATTCAATTATTTTATGTTTGTTGCATGAGATCTGCTACTCCCTTACGTATGAAGTTAGGGTTTTGAAATTTGAGATTAGTGTTTTGACTACGAGTTTTGGTGTTTTGAAATATCTCTTATTAACTTAGAATTGATTCGTAATTTTGGAGTTCTATTGGCATGTAACTAGAGCAGGTTCATCTTTTGAAATGTGTATTTGTTATTGGCTTTGGCTCTTTCAGATTAGTAAAAGAGGGGATAATGTGGATGAGAAGATAAGGAAGCTTGACACTGAACTTGCAAGATACAAAGAGCAAATCAGGAAAACACGCCCCGGCCCTGCTCAAGAAGCAGTCAAGGCTCGAGCAATGAGACTCCTTAAGCAGAAGCGGATGTAAGTTATGATGTTCACTAGTGCTTGCTATAACATTCACCTTCAACTGCCTGGATTTATTTCTTAGCGATTTCATCTTCATTGTTGATCTTGGATTCTTGGTGGAATGAGTCTTGTTTATGCACCGATCAAACTTGAAAAGCACTTTGCAATCGATTTTACTTTGATAGTCTATAAATCTAATGAAATTGCAGGATTGTTTTTTTCCTGCCTAAGACATATAGGTCACATATTCGTTTCTGTTAATAATTTTGGATTGGAATGTTATACGTTCACAGTATATTGGACATCCTGTAAGGAAGGTAGTGTCTCATATGGATGTGTTAATGCTGTAACTTGGTAGGAATTAACATTGTATAAGAAAGTGAATTGTGGTTTATTATGTAAAAAAAAAAATGATGATTACCATGGGAATTATAGTAGTTAGTAAGGTACAACACATTCAATGAATCTAAAGTTACCAAAAAAAAAATATTCAATGAATCTAAACTCTATCAACTTAGCATTCTGCTTGTTTGGCTTTATTACATTAAGTTGTAACTCCTTACTTTGCATAGGTATGAGGGGCAGAGGGATATGCTGTACAACCAGACTTTCAACCTTGATCAAGTCTCATTTGCTGCTGAGGGTATTAAGGATGCACAACAAACTGTATGTTCTATGATCTGTTCAGTGTTGATCTTGTCTGCATTTCATGGATATTTACTTTGCTATGACAATATAAAGGACCATGCCATGATGCATTCGTTCATTATTGTATATACTTCTGTGTATATTTACCAGTATTACAGTTTGTGCATTCATTGTTAATTTTGATGTACAATGAGTCTTGGATTCTCTCAACATTGTTAGAACCATGCATTTGCAAAACTGTAAAATGATGGCTCTTATTCCAAAGGCTTTGTGTTGTGAATCTCGTGATTCACTTTTAATAAATTTCCTTGATAATCTCTTATCTCCTGTTTTTAATGTGTCAACATAATTTGCTATGCCCAACACCAACTCAATGACATACAATCCACATATCAGTGATCCAAATTGTGGTTATAGCCTTGGGATATCCCTTCAGCTGTAGGTGATCTAGTCAGTATGGGTTACTCTGTGTTGAATGTAAATTAGGCTTCTCTGTTTGGTATCATTTAGTTGTGGAGCAATTTTACATTGGGAAATTTGTCTGCTCATCTTCATAGAACTCAAAGCCTGGTCCAAGTCAGTTGAAGCCAAGCCTTTATCGTACACTGTTTGGAACGTTCTGCCTACCTCCTGAAAAGTAGTAAGATTAATCCTCAGTAACATTGTTGTGCATTTAAACTAAATTTGTCGTTTTCATGCTTTTATATATATTTGCTCTTATTTTTCTACCAAAAGAAAAATATTTGCTCTTTTTGGCAGTAACAAGTTTCTAGTTAATTTAATTCTTCTTTAGGAACCATGTTTCTGATATTGATTAGTCCTTGTCCCACTTTTTATCTCTTTTCTTCCCTAGATGTCTGCATTGAAGGCTGCAAACCAGGACTTAAAAGGGATGATGAAGACGGTCAAAATTAACGAGATAGATGTAAGTTGTTTGACATTTTATCTTTTATGCGCATCTAATTTGAACTTGTATGTTGTCTAAAATATACTTATTGTGGCTCTGCTACTTGACGGGTTAAAGAATTTGCAAGATGAAATGATGGACCTGATGGATACAAGCAATGAAATTCAAGAGACGCTTGGCAGAAGCTATAATGTGCCTGATGATATTGATGAGGACGAGCTTCTGGGTGGTAAGCTAATTTGCACAACCCCTTTCGGATCCTTTTTCGATAATCTATTTGGATTTTGTTCTTAATCTCTCATTTATTCGACGTTGTTACCACCAGAGCTTGATGCTTTGGAGTTGGATATGGAATCTGAAAGCCAGGGGATTCCTTCATATCTGCAACCTGACAAAGAGCCTGATTTGGAGTCAGAGCTCAACCTGCCATCAGCACCAAATGGACCTGCAGCAGTACTAGCTGAAAGAAACAACGCACAAGTAAATATTCATCGGCCTTCCTTCTCATCCGAGATCTTTGATGTTTAATTTTCCTTTTCCAGGGGTGTATATAATTTGCCTGGCATTCGGGTGTGTGTAATACTTTATGTTGTTTTGACAATTTTTAAATGCATATCTGCATACATTCATAATAGGGCTAACTATATGTATGTCTGCCCCAGAAAAGTTAAAATCTCCTCTTTTTCCATGACATAGAATCATTTTCCATGCTTTCGGTATACGGTTCTGAAGTCAAATTTCTAATCCATTTTTGTGTTTTGGTAGGCTGAGGATGAACTGGGTCAACCTGCGGCACCTCGTGCATCTCTTCGGTATTAATCAGAAAGATCCACGTGTATGCTTCTGTTCTCATTGTTTTAAGATTGTCGTGTCACTTTGTAGAACTGGCTGTGTAAAAATCGAACTCCCTTGTTAGCCTCCACATTCCTTTCTGTAATTGAATTTCTGCATGGTGATGTTTGGTGTATTTTTTATGTGTGCTATTGTAGTAGCACAATAATTATGAATACTAGAGGTTGAAAATTGGAATGTTCCTTCAAACTTTTTGAATGGCTAGTGGCTGGTCAAATTGATGCAGCTCGTTTGCTGATCATTTGTTGCTTGTGATGACAGATTGTGAATATTGTGATTATGATCAGCATTATTACAGTGCTGATGGACAAGTATAAAGGTATCTGCTTTCTTTAACTGAAATTGAGGTTTCCCCAGTTCAACATCTCCCAGCTAGCATGTGTAGCCTTGACATGGTTGTGCGACAACCTTGGGTGGATTAGAGGGTTGTCATGGTAAGCCAATCGCAACTTGAGCCTTTCAGCTTCCCTTCTTAGGGTCTGGTATTCGCCTGTAAAAACAATTTGAAGCCGTGACTCAGCAATGTATGTTCTGACTGGCGAGGCATTAGGAAAGAGAGGAGGCATTTGTACTTACTGTTCAAAACCAGCTTTTGCTGCTGCAATTTGGTTGCCTGTTGCTTCAGTTTGGCGTTCTCCATGGACAAGGTAAGATTTTCTTGTAGCAGAGCTGAACATTTATGTTGCAATTCCAATATGAAAACCTGCAAATTAGTTCAAACAAGTGCTTCATATATGATTGGCATGAAATTGTCCAGAAAATGATTATTTTTACCTGCAAATCTTTTACTGTTGTATCCAGTTGAGCAATGTAGTGAAGCTTCCTAACCCGTGACCGCTGTCTGGGATGCCTACATATATTTACGGTTCAAGAAAGAAATCTAAGAATCTAGTAAGCCCCGTTTGGTTGTAACTCCGGAAACGGAAACGTAAATGGAAATGCATCTAGTCCATATAATATATTCTTGTTCATAAAGTTTTTTGGAATCATTCCAAAATGTATTTGTTCTCCCCATTTTATCAAAATTAGTCAAGTTCTACTACAATACTTGAAACCACTAAGAATGATTCCAAAAAACTTCATGAACAAGGTACACATATGGACTAGATCCGTTTCCGTTTTCGGAGTTGAAACCAAACAGACCCTAAGTATTAAAGTATTAAGTGATGGGGAAGTAAATTGGATGCAGTAGTCTGACCTCTTCCCTTCCTTTGGTTCAACATTCAAACTGTTGGCTGAAGCAGATTCATGGCTCCTTAAACCTTGCTGAAACACACAAGCTGATTCAAATACACCGTCATGGCTCCTGTCTGTATACGAGCTTTCATCATCGTTGTCTTCATCTCCATTGTCATGATGGTATAAAGAAGCCATGGGATCACTAGAAGACCGAGAATGGAACGCTCCTTGTGTGTTAGAGTCTGAATCACTCAACAAATCATCGAGCCATGCTGGTTGGTCCTCGAGAAGTGAACCTTCGGAGAATGACTTGTTATGCCCTTTATTTTTTCCTGCCGCGGTAGGTTCGTCTAACGTAAGAGCCAACAACTTCCTCTGGAATGGCGGACGAGGTGGAAGTTGGAATTGTTGAAGCATGATTTGGGCTTCTAGGCTAAGATCTTTACACTTTGTGTTTCATCTGCCATATGCAAGAAGAAAATCATTATAGAAAGGCTTAGATGAGTTGAATTATAAGAAGAAACAAACTCACCTCTTTAGGTTCTTTCCTTTAATTCTTTGTGAGCTTCAAAAACCTCTTCTTCTTGGCTTCCATGTATGTAATTGAGACTTGGGAGGGTAGAATACAGAGAAAAACGCACTGCCACGTGGCCCTGGGAGATATGTAGGAAAATGACAAGATTTCATTGAAATAATTTCTGATATTGAAACCAAGATTTCATTCAAAGCTGAAAGGCATGAAAGCGTTAATTCAATCAATTATGGTCCCCTCATGTGTTACGTGAATATAAGGCCACAAATGGACTTCAAACAATACATCGCCACTCATCAATCCCTTAGATTGCAATTTCTTTGGAAAATAGTTATCTAATCACATTATCTATCGGTTTCGTCTAGGGATGGTAATTTCATCTGTATCCCACGGATATCCGGTCATTCGGTCCAACGAAAAAGGGTGAATCATTGAAATACGGGTGAAAGCGAGTAGTGGATTGGGTAGAATCCGGGTAAAGATTTCCTTGACCCATCATCCACCCGTACATCCAACTCATATGCACCCGCTTAAAAATTTAGATCATATAGTAAGGGACCTTAGGATTATTATTTTCAGCTCATTTATTTGGAGGAGAATATGTGTAAAGACAAATGATACATGGCATGTCACAAAAATCATATTATTTTAGAGCTAGTTGTTATTATTTTTTGCTCATAATTAAACTTTTTTTCGTTATGGGTCGCTTAAAACAACTAGGCCTTTTTAAGTTAGTTTTAAGCCCAAGTTTTTAATTAACTTTTGGTTTATTTTAGGTCCGATTAGAGAGGTTTTCTAGACTTATTTTCAACATTGTTTTATGCCTATTTAGGCTAGATTATACTATGTATGTTTCCTTCCTTTGTTGAGAGTGAGCGAGTGAAGCCTCGTTCGACCTTATAGCTTGAATTGGTTTGTGTTGTGTCAATTAAATCGACCAGTTGGTGTTCTCAACTATTCGCAAGTCTCTTTCTTGTACTCTAAGTACATTGTATCCCTTTTGTGTAAGATTGTATCGGAAGAATTCTACGATCATTTTTGGTTGTGTGTTAGGACCTTAGTTTCCCTGGTATGCTCTAAGTTGTTTCATATGATTCGACATTGATCCATCCATCTACATATCCATATCATTCATCGGATCATTCCTCCATCTTCATCCCATAACCGACACCCACTACCTATACATTTGATAGATTCCTCTAAGAAGAATCAATATTAAGTCATCCCTTGTTGGTGTCGAAAGATCTAGGCTTCTTAAAAATCTGTCCCCGTATCATAGTTGTGTTTATCGACATCAGGACAACAAGAACTTAAAGATTCGTCAAGAAGTTCGCAAAAACAAAGTCACTGGAGCAATCACTGTTCGATGAGTTTCTACTATTTTCGTTCTTTTCTATTTTCAATTTCAATTGCGCTTTCTTTAAAAACGATTGAATTGTGGCATGTTCAAAAGCACAACATATTTTAGCCAAAAGAACAAAAACACTAAGACATTCATTCTCAAATGCAGAAAATCAAGATTATCTGAACACATGTTTTAATTTTGATAGTAATTTTTTTGATATTTTGGATTGGTGAAAGAAACTAGCCTAAAATATCCAAAATTAGTGAGAATTGTACAACAACTCATGGCCGTGCCGGCATCAAAGGTTGCGGTGGATCAAGCATTTAGCCAAGGCAGGAACATACTTGGTTACAAGATAACTCAATTGAAGCTTGATAAGTCGGAGATGCAAGTTTGTATTCAAGATTGGATAAGGGCGGCGAAGCGGAAACAACGAAATGTCCCGGTGTATGACTTCAAACCGGATACCAACTCCGAAGACAGCACTACTTGAGGGTAAAAGAGTGAGTTTGGAAAAACTAGCCTAAAATATTCAAGATTATTAACTATACTTGTTTTCTAACTTTATGTTTGGAAAATTTTAAATTTTTTTAGATCAATACACTTTTGTTTGATTTTTGGTCGATTAATAGGTTAATATAATGGATTATATTTTTGGATGAATAATTTAAGAGCTGGATGATGAGACTGGTGAGTGAGTTTTCATGAGGCCTAATCCTCCCCATCAATCGTCCCTAAATACAAGTATAATTTGAGGGTAAAAGAGTCAATATCATCAATTTTGACCGTCCATGCATCGTAATAGAATGATGATCTCCAAACTCTCTTTAGCCGTATCGTATCGTATCTGTGCTTTGCTCTCTTCGGTACTCTCTCCCATCACAAAACCAGTCTCAGATCGGTGAGCTCCGAGATCCCTTTTA
This sequence comes from Fagopyrum tataricum, assembly GCA_002319775.1. Classification (NCBI taxonomy): domain Eukaryota; kingdom Viridiplantae; phylum Streptophyta; class Magnoliopsida; order Caryophyllales; family Polygonaceae; genus Fagopyrum; species Fagopyrum tataricum. The sequence goes on from CM008279.1 coordinate 60,023,286, forward strand.
TCTTCCCTATTTAACTCATACCTTGTGGATCTGCTCGGAATAATTTGAAATGTTGTTTTCTTCCTGTTGATTCTGTTTGTGGCAGCAGGGAGATAGAGTTTTAATTCCGGTGAGACAAATATGTTTGGAAGAGTGCCGCCGAAGAAGAGCGATAGCACCAAGTACTATGAGGTCCTTGGTGTCTCTAAAACCGCTTCCCCTGATGACCTCAAGAAGGCTTACAGGAAAGCTGCCATTAAAAACCACCCTGATAAGGGCGGTGATCCTGAGAAGGTTTTTCTTCTTTTTGCTGAAATCTTATATTTCGTGTTGTTTTACAAGTTTCATTGCCTGTATCGATTGGATTTTGGACCTGGAATTGCGATCCGTGAATTGCAATTTTCACTTTTAGGGTTTGTCTCATCTATGTAGTTACATAAATAGTGCTAGAAAGATCATCCTTTTGACCTGAGGTTTATTCTCATGTTCATACTTGTCATATTGCAATTGTTATATCCTTCCTCTTGCTTAAACACTGTGGCATCTATATACGATATGGGACTTCCATTAGGTAGTATCAATTTGGTAAAGCCCTATCATTCTCAAAGAGCTTGATAGGGAAACGGGGTTGTGTGGATATGATCAGTGGACCGGGGAATATATCTTGTTGATTACTGAATGAAACATGTTAGTTCTGTGGTTTATAGAATTTGATTTGTTCTCTTACTGATAATATTGGTTTGTCCTCTAAAGTTCAAGGAACTGGCACATGCCTATGAGGTTCTAAGTGATCCAGAGAAACGTGAGATATATGATCAATATGGTGAGGATGCACTTAAAGAAGGAATGGGAGGAGGTGGCGGACATGATCCATTTGACATCTTTCAATCATTCTTTGGTGGAAGTCCATTTGGTGGTTAGCTTCTTAACATTCTCAATTGCCATGTCAATCTTTTTGTGCTATTTGTTTATTGGAAGTGTGATATTGAGAGTTGTTGCTACTTTTTGCAGGCGGTGGTGGCAGCAGAAGCCGGAGACAAAGAAGAGGTGAAGATGTCATCCATCCCATGAAGGTTTCATTGGAGGATCTTTACAATGGAACCACTAAGAAACTTTCCCTTTCACGTAATGTACTGTGTTCAAAGTGCAAGGGGTGAGCACATTGCTGCTGAAACTGTCTTCTATTTTTGGTTGTTAACTTCTTGATGTTTGATCATTTTCAAATGTTTCCAATTGCAGAAAGGGTTCAAAATCAGGGGCATCAATGAAATGTCATGGCTGCCAAGGTTCTGGTATGAAAGTATCTATAAGGCAGTTAGGCCCTTCTATGATTCAACAGATGCAGCATCCTTGTAATGAGTGTAAGGGTACTGGTGAAACAATAAGTGATAAAGATCGCTGCCCACAGTGCAAGGGTCAAAAGGTTGCACAAGAGAAGAAAGTTTTGGAAGTTATAGTTGAGAAAGGGATGCAAAATGCACAAAAGATCACCTTCCCTGGTGCAGCGGATGAGGCGGTAACTGTTGGAATATATGAAGAAAAGGAATTGCTTTATCGGTATTCATATGTTTTCTAACATGATTTCTTGTCATTGCAGCCTGACACAGTTACTGGGGATATAGTGTTTGTTCTCCAGCAGAAAGAACATCCAAAATTTAAGCGCAAGGGTGATGATCTATTTTATGAGCATACCTTGTCTCTGATTGAGGCACTTTGCGGTTTCCAGTTTGTTTTGACTCACTTGGATAATAGACAACTGCTTGTCAAGTCTCAACCTGGAGAAGTCATCAAGCCAGGTACTTAGCTCTTTTCTATCAGAAGGTGCATTAGTTGATGATTATGTTTGTGTCCATATATATATATATAGGAGGTGATCAGAAAATTTTGTTCTTTTTTTGTACTACGAGTTCAGTTTTTGTAATTTTTCAGAAATGAACTTTTATCCTAAGAAAATGAAAGCTTTTTTTTTTTTTAGAATCTGAAAAAAGAAATGAATATTTATACCAAAATAAAAAGAAACTCATAGTATAAAAAATGAACCCATATGATCAAAAAAATGAACAAAATTTCTCACTCCTCTCTACAAGGATATATATGTATATATATGTACATATATATGTACATATATGTGCATACATATACGTACATATATATATATATATATATATATACACACACCCCTACGTCTTGTAAGCTGATTCAGTTGTAATGTGCAGACCAATTTAAGGGAATAAATGATGAGGGGATGCCGATGTTCCAGAGGCCCTTCATGAAGGGAAAGTTATACATCCACTTCACGGTTGATTTTCCCGACTCTTTGAGCCTGGAACAATGCAAGGCGTTGGAGGCGGTTCTGCCAGCTAGGACTTCAAGCCAACTAACTGACATGGAGTTGAACGAATGTGAAGAGACGACTCTGCAAGATGTCAATATCGAAGAGGAGATGCGTAGGAAGCAAAAGCAAGCACAACAGGAAGCATACGATGAGGATGATGACATGCATGCAGGTGGTCAAAGAGTTCAGTGTGCGCAGCAATGATGAAACTCTACACTATAAAGGTATTGAAATTTAAAAGAAAGAAGATTTACATATGGGAATAAGATGTCCGATTGACATCTTGTGAGGTAGTCTTTACTCTTTAGAATCTCCATTAGACTTGGGATGTTTGGCAAGATGAATTCTTCACTGTCTGACCATTCCTTCGGAAAAAAAAAGAAGAAAGAGTTTGTTGAAGTAGACTTTAATTAAATTAACGTCGAATCTTGATTGTGATTATCATAGGATAAATGCTGTCATGAATCTGTCTCTATCTACGTTTTTTTTTTTTTTTTTTGGTTAAAAAATTTATAAATGGTAACTTAGAAAGTTGGAATAGATACTGAGGAGTATTGAACTCATCACCAATTGAAACTTTTGTTTCCTCCTTAGCCTTCAATGCCCCTACACCAACAAGATTTCATTATCTACGTTTTTTTTTACCTATATTCAAGGGGTTGTATTCAATCCAGACTTTTAAAGATTTTGACTGAATTTTAACAATATATGGAATTTGTTGATTATGTGGGATATTTTAATTCTATATAGAGTTAATACAGATTTTGTCAGATTCTATCAGATTAATACATGGCCAAAAGAAAATCATCCATCTAGTATGACTAGTTTATATAGTAAATTTTTAATTAGTTGATATACTAACAACTTATCCATGATCAAAAGAAATCATCTAGAAAAATAACATACAATTATCAATTTATTAAAATTCACAACCAACATCAGCATTTTAATTTTTATTGTAAGTAAGCCTAAGTACCTACTTATCAAATAATTTCTATTGATTTTCGATCGATTGTCTACTGATTTTATGATTAATTATATAGCAATATATATAATATATTAAAGCATATGATAAAGTACAATTGCACTGCAGAACACAGAAGATATTTTAATCATCTAATTATATATATACCGAGACTACATAAACAAAAAAAAGAGTACATATGGTACAATGCTTTTTCCGAAACCGCAGAAGTCGCAGAATAAAAAGAGAAAACTGAGAGGAACGCTCACACGTTTCTTATGACAAATCAGTAAGACGAACCCAAGCACTCGAAGTCCATACAATCAACATGACGGAAAACAAGAGAAAGAACTAACCTCCGACGATGCACCGAGTCCAAGGACTCGAAAACGCTCAAAAATGTTGATTTGACCGTAAGGGTTCTTCAGTGGTGTAGTTAGGGTTGTGTAAAATTGACCCGGACCGGTTTTTTCCGGTCCGGTCCCCGGTCCAGGATTTTAGGAAATTCCGGTCCCGGTCCAATTCCGGTCCGGACCGGAAAACCGGGCCGGACCGGAATTTATTTATATATATATATATTTATTAATTTAAATTTATATATTTTAAAAAATTATATATATTTTGTATATATTTAATTAAAATATATACTTTTTGATTATTTTTTTTTATTTGCAAAAATATATATTTTTTAATTTAATTTATTTTATTCTGGTCCGAATCCGGTCCAGACCGGAATGGACCGGACCGTAACGGTCCGGTCCCCGATCCAAGTTTTTGAAAATTCCGATTCACCGGTCCGGAAATTCCGGTCCGGTCTGGATCGGGAACGGAAATTCTTGTGCGGTCCGGTCTGGACCGGATGCACAACCCTAACTGTAGTTTGGCGTGGAAATCTTATGTGTTGGGAGAAGACTTCTATAGGATTTATAAGTAATAACAAATCCTACAAAATCAATGAAATAATAGATTCTTTTTAAATCAAGAAACTTTTAAATACCATAAGAATTTTATGGAAAATTTAAAATCCTAATTGAATATCAAAAGATTTGTATAGACTTTTAAAAATCTAAATTGAATACCTATAGACTTTTAAACTCCAAAAAATTCTTGTAAAATCTTAATTGAATACAACCCTCTCAGTTCAAGTCTTCCCAATCTTATTTGTTGTGAAGCCCTTTGCCATCATCTTTACTCGTATTCTTAAGAGTTCAAATTCTGGATTATGTCTTCAGTGCTGATGTGTTATAGCAATGTTTTTAGTAGACCTGTTCATAACCGGATTCGGGCCGAGCTTTGTGAATTTTCGGACCGTTTATCCGGACCCGGCCCGGGCTAAGTCCGGCTGGCGGGCCTGACAATCCCTGTCGTACCCGACCCGACCGAGTGGACATGACAACGTGGTGTGTACAACAAACTAATAAAGTCCTAATTAAAAGGCCAAAATTAAGATTAATTATACTCGTATTATTATGTTTTGGTAGGGCCCGTTAAATTTGGATAGATTTTAAACGGATAATTAAAAGGTGGTTACTTTATATAAATAAAAATATAAAACGATGATTAAGTATAAAAAAGATAAATAAGAGGTAATTTACGTAACTTACTTTATAAAATAAAAAAACTTCGGCAGGAGATGATGGTAGATGCCTAGATGGATGGACCAACAATAATAACCGTGGGTCCCGCGAAGTCAATTGTGACCGTTATAGCCGATTTGAAAATATTGTACCTCGCACTTTCTAGCCGTTGGAGTAAACATCCTCATTCTTCTTCCATTTGCAAACAGCAAACCAAAGTGAATATTGACGAAAACGAAAAGGTCCCATTAAAATATCTCTCCCCATTTCTTCTAACGATTCAAACTCAATTAGTATTTGGAGGATCTGGAATGATGAAGGGGGTAATGAAAGGGAAGATGATGAAGAAACTGAAATTGATCAAACCCATGGAATATCTCAACTCAGAGAAGATTCTCCAGGTGCGCAATTTCGATGGATTTGTGGAAAATTTCCCGATTAAACCTAATCTTAAACCCTTTAAATTCCCAATCTTCAAAGAGCAAGATTCAAAGAGCAAGACGGAAGTTCCTCAGAAACCAACTCAGATTGACATCGATGAGCTCGTGGAAGAAATTGAATCTCAAACCAAAGATGATTTGGAAGAAAAAGAAGACAAGGAAAACATCAGGCCTTCAATCTCAAACCAAAATCCAGAAAACAGTAACTTAGATCTCAGACCTAGCACTCTGCTAGTCGAACCAGGACCACCAACGTCTCAATCGGAGATCGAGATCTCTTCTTTTAGAAGACCTGACATGAATTCAGGAACTCTCTTCGATCCCAATCTTCTCTCCGCATTCCATGAATGTGTGATACAGGTCTTGAAGGCACGAGAAGAGCAAATGAAAGCTAAGAGCGAAAAAACAGAGACGAAGGAGGAGGAAGAAGAAGAGCAGAGCTATCCTCTGCTAAATTTCCTAGAAAAATGTCCAGAAGGTGGATTCTACTCTGTAATTCTCTACACCACAAGTCTGAGAGGAATCAGGAAGACTTTCGAGGATTGTCACAGTGTTCGATTCTTGCTGGAGAGCTTTCGGGTGATATTCCAAGAGAGGGATATTTCAATACATTCCGAATTCAGAGAAGAACTATGGAAAATTCTAGGAGAAAAATGTCTTCCTCCAAGGCTGTTTGTAATGGGGAGATACATTGGTGGTGCAGAAGAAGTTCTAAGCTTACACGAACAGGGGAGATTGAAGCCTCTGTTTGAAGGGGTCCCCAGAAATCAGAGAGATAGTCGCTGTGAAGGGTGTGGTGGGTTTAGGTTTGTGGTGTGTTTGAATTGCAATGGAAGCACTAGGGTTTTTGATGATGATGATGATTGTGGAGTGTCAAGAAGTAGATGCACAGAGTGTAATGAGAATGGATTGGTTATTTGCCCTTACTGTTGCTGAAAAACAGTCATATCATCAGTTTGAGGTAACAATGGAGTTGTGATATTTGATTTGTTAATTTTGATGTTTGTAAGTATATATACATTTTTTTTTAATTCCAGGATGAAATGAAATCGTTGGATTTATATCAAATCAATTCTTCTCTTGCTGTGGAGATTACAAGTGATGAAATTTGATAATCTCTAATGCTACAATAATATTGATTTTCTGAGAGCTCTTACAAAAAAATGGGAAATTTGCGATGAATTGATTGAAAATGAAAAATGAAATTTGTGGTGAATTGTAGATTTCTACCTGATTTTTTTTATCCCCATACACTCGTTGTTGTGAAAGAGAAGGATGGATTTAGGGTTCGAGGTCGAGATTTTGAGACGAAGGGACGATAATAATTTTAAAAAAAAACATATATAGGAGGTGGTTAAGTAAAAAAGTAGATAAATATGATGCGGTTTTGTGTAATTTACTCAATATATGGGTTAGAGTTGTTACGGACAAACTATCTGAAAACTCAAACCTATTATTTACATCATAGAAAAGGAGCAACATCAATTAAATATAACAAATTTATCAACTAAAATCCCATTTTGGAAAGCGCTAATCTTAACAAGTTAAAAATGATAACACAGTGAACTTCAAACTACTCTTAGCCTCAACATTGTTGAAAACTTTTTTAAGAAAACAATCATTCTTAAAATGATATACAAGATCAAATTGTATTGGAGATACAATAAGAAATGGTTGATTTTCTACCAAAACAACAACATGGTTAATCAATGAAGAATAGTTTACACCACAAAATGTGATGACGGAAGTGGGGTATGTAAGGTATGATCATGTCAGTCAATGTATCTGGTTGGATATTCTTTTTATTTTCACTAAAGGTCGGTTCCTCTAAGGATGGTAACCTGCACATGTTAAGCGTAGCTGGTGTATTTGGCGGCTCCTTATTTAGTGTTATGCATGATTCTTTGATAACCTCTAGTTTGTTCAGAGAAACCACAGAAAATGAATCCGCTAACGAAGGTTACAAATTTGGTTATAGGACTCGGTGAAGGTTGGATATGGTGGTAGCTAAACTTGAGTCACTCTTTGATGTTGTGGAGGCAACACTGCATTTCAGGATTATAAAAGTGGTGATGGAGACGGATAACTTGACTCTGATTTGTAAGATCAAAAGGAATGAGTGCCCTCAAGAAATAAAATAAAATTATGGTCCATGTGGGACGTAATGAAAACAAGATTGTTGACTATCTAGCTCATCTTTAATAAGATATTTATTTTGTTCTTTTTCTTATATGGGTCTTATGTTTTCGTTTCATTTCATTTTACATGAAGATATATGAAGTAAATAATTATCAATACTAATTTCTTCTCAAGAAATAAAATAAAATTATGGTCCATGAATATATTAATGCTTCTACCATATAAGATTAGAGTCAAGCTATTTGAGTTACTAACAAGGATATTGAATGGACAGGATAAACAAATTATTCTACAAGTTATGTTAAATATTGGGATGCAAATCCTATGTCCTTTTTTTTTTTCCCTTCAATTTCGTGTCTTTTTTTCCTTCTAATTTGTTCACTTTCATTTCAAAAGCATTAAAAAAAAATTTTTTAAATGTCTAAGTTTTGCCTTGCCTGGTTTGGGGTACAAATCATATATGTCCTCCTTTCTACCTCAATTTCGTGTCTTCTTTGTAATTTGTTCACTTTTATTTGTTCATTTTTACGTAAAAAAAACATTAAAACTAAAATTTATTAGTCTACCTTTTGACTTGTTTGATTTGATCGGCTAATGTCGTTCGGATTGGAGAATTTGTCTCCTAAATCCTAATATCACTTCTTAATACATTCTAAAGGATTCGAATTTGAATATCTTAATCGATTCGATTTTGAATATCTTGAACAACACTAAAGGAGTGAACCAATAAAATTAAATAAAAAATAAATAAAAAAAAGAAGAAGAGAAGATACCAAATTTTATTTATCTACCTTTTGACTTGTCTGATTTGATCGGCCAATGTCGTTCGGATTGGATAATTTGTGGACTCATTTAGGAGAGACACTCCTAAATCCTAATATCACTTTCTTCATACATTCTAAAGGATTTGAATTTGAATATCCTAATCGATTCGATTTTGAATATCTTGAACACTTAAAGGAGTGAACCAATAAAATAAACTAGCTTAGTACCCGTGTTTGCACGGAGTTGGTAAAAAAGCAAACAAAATAATTATTAATATAACAAAAAAATCAATATCATAGTAAAATAAATATAAATTTTAGGTAAAATTATATAATAATCAACGATAACTTAAAATTTTTTTCCAATAATATCAAATAGATTTATAATTATATTATTAACTAAGTTAACTATGTACTTTGTGTGATATGGAGTATATTAATAATTGTATAACAAATTTCATATATATATACACGAATTTTACATATGAAAAAAGAAGAAGAAGTAGTTCTACTTTAAAGTGTATATATCTATATATAAAATAAAGATACATTGATATATTCTCACCAAATGAGTATAATTGGTACATAAATCTTAAATAGGCAATATGATGATAGGTAAACCTTTTCCTATAATTACAAAAAAATCAAACAAAATAAATTAAATGATATAATCTCCTTATTTAGATGATGATATCATCTTGTATCTTAACTTGGATAGAACTAAAAAAAATTAAAAAGAATCATGTACACATATGTGGCACAACTTAATGACGACATGTGGCAAAATCCAATGTGACGTAGTTTAAGGACGACATGTGGCATAATCTGAGGTGGCGCGATGCTAGGATGACAAGTGACCAAAATCACTTCTGCTTTAGTATTATACTAGTTTTAATGCCTGTGCCCTGCACGGGTTAGACGATAATTGTTTGTCAAAAAAATGTTTGATAATTCATTACGTTGAGAATTGTATTAATTTTTATGTGATACTTGTTGTAAGACTTTATTTTTCACATTATGAATGGAAATCAAGCAAAGAATTCAAATCCTGCAATAACAATCGGGAAAGAGAATTTCGGGACAATATTATTTGAGATACTCGAATGTCAAAGTTAGTATCAATCCAAGAAAGAATTAGAGTTTATTAAACTAAATGTTAAAGTATGTGATTTGGGTTAATGAATAGACGACACTGTAAAACTGATAAGGTGACCGCACAAAATTACATCAAGTATTAGTTTAGGGGTTGTTTTATTATATAAGATAGATAAGAAGTCATGTGTAATATACTAACAAAAAATGAAGGGTAAAACAAATCATAAAAAAATTTGACAATGTTAAATAATATATTAATATATAAATGAAAGATATTTATATAATATAAGTAGCATGTCTAAGTTAAAAATTACAATATCAAATAGTTAAATTTAAATAGTGAATTGCCTAACAATTAGTAAGACTAATAGCACATGTCAAGTTATTAAAATAATAAATATTACTCAAAAGATTTTTTTAAATTTTTTTTAGTAGCATGTCTAAGTCAAAAATTACAATATCAAATAGTTAAATTTAAATAGTGAATTACCTAACAATTAGTAAGACTAATAGCACGTGTCAAAATATTTACAATAATAAATATTACTCAAAAGATTTTTTAGAAAAAAAAAAATTCAAAATAATAACAACTATCAAATAAACTCAAAATAATACGAACATTGAAAATTATTAAAAATGATACATACTATTAACGTATTTATAAAAAATAATATAACTTATTTTTCCGAAAAATATTTTTAACTCCGGTGAAGATTTGACAACTAATTTTTGTACATGTCGTTACAAAATTTAGGATTATGAATGTAATATGGATTTTTTAAAAATAAATTAATATGTTAAAAGTCATAAATTCAGTAAAATATTTTTTTATTTTTAATATAAAAAAATCAAAACTTTATTTTTTTTTTTCCGGAGTTTTTTTTCCTGATTATTTTTACATACTTTTGTATAAATGTCAAAAAAAAAAACATTAAAGTATTTGATTTGTTTTGAAAAAGTCTATATATTTTTTAAAAAAATCAAAATTATTATTATTTTTGGAAAATTATTTCGATTTTTTCCCCATATCTTTTAAAATGAAACTTATGAGTTTTTATACAAAATCATTAAAAAATATCTGAAATTTTTTCCAAAAAATATAAAAATTGAATTTTTTTAAAAATGAAAAAACAATTACTATAAAAAACGAATTTTTTAATTCTTAAAATTTCTTTATTCTAAAAAATGAAGAAATATTTTTGTTAATCGTTTAAAAAAAACTGATTTGGAAAAAAAAAGTTCATAACTTTCAGAAAGAAAAAAAAAAGTTCAATTGAAAATTAAAAATATAAATAAATATTAAGATATTTAAAAGTTTAAATAAATAATAAATTTTATAAGTTGTAAAAAATCAACGTTGAGTTAAAAAATATATGTAAACAAAATAAAATTAAATTTAAAATAAAGTTATAAGTTTTAGAAAATATAAATTCAGTTGAAATTAAAAAATATAAGTTACAAATATTAAGATTTTAAAATTAGGCTGTAAATCTTAACTATTTTAATTTTTTAATTACAACTAATTAAAGGTTAATTAATAATATGAATGACTAATAAAAAATTAGTTAGTAAAATATTTAAAATAAATTTGGTGAAAAAATTGACACGTGTAAATTTAATTACGTGGATTCACCTGATTGTGCCACGTGTAAATTTAATGACGTAGATTCACCAGACTCTGTCACGTGTAAGTTCACGGCTGCTTTAGTATATAAGAAGATAGGTAGTAGATTAAAATTAAAAAATTAAAAAAAAAAAACCCAAACGAGGGAGGAAAAGGGACATAGGAAACATACAGAGTACTACATATATTGAACATCATCTGCAGTTCATGATAATATTGGCAAGGTAGTTTTAGTTGATTGAACTCTTATTGTTGCTATTTATATGTCAATCTACATACATCAACGGATCTATTCAATTGATGAGACGTTTCACTTAACAAACAAACAAACTTGAAAAGAAAAAAAAAAGGAATGCTTAAGTACACGGCGGAGGATTTCACAGATGCACGACGATTTCGGTAGCCGGGGAGTTCGGGTTTCGGGTTCGGGTTCGGTTTAGGGTTTAGGGTTCCGGGCCGTCACGGTTCCGGAAACCGTGATCATGGATGTTCTACCACATTCACAGTTTCTAGAACCTTTACGGTCATGGATCCCAAATCCGTGACAATTTTTCATTGTATATTTTACCAATATATAAGGGGAAAAGACAAAAAAAATTCCAACAGTTAGGGAGAAAAAAAAATCTCCTAACATGGTTTCGAAATCCATGACGGCCCCGTACCGAAATCGTCCTGCAGTTGTGAAATCCTCCGTCGTGACTTTATAATCGCCCATAAAAAATTGCTACCTTATTCGACACATTGTCATCAATATACAAACAACATAATTTGGCAAAGCTATTTCAGTCAACTAAGTGGACAAGTAATAAATTGTAAACAAAGTGGAGGAAAACAAGTGTATAGTTTCGGACTAGTCGTAAACAGAGTGGATGAGATTTTACCTTCCTTGAAGATTTCCAATAAAAAAATTACTTAAAGGAGATAAAACACACATTGTGGAACAAAAAAAGTCACAATGCAGATCCCACTTCTGCCTTGTGATTAACCTGTATCCTCGTTCTCACTAATGTACTCAAATGCAAGAGCCCATAATCCCAACATAATTAACCTGTGTTGCCATTCTTTGCTTTCTCGATGATACTTCCATCCACCACAAGTATCCCTTCACATGGGCTGTGCTCAAAGTTCAGAAATATAATAGTTATTGCATTTTAGTACCTTTAGCTGTCACTGATCGCAGTAGCAACACCCTTGAACCATTGCACAAGATGACGATGATCCTTGACGTACAGCCATGCTTGAAGAAATGGAAATAGGCTTTCGTTTATACCCCGCTCCTCTATGAAATTGTGAAGTGCATCTTTCATCTTCTCATCAAGATCACTGTTCATCAAAAAATGAAGGTAAACATTCCTGAGAGGTTGAATTACAATTTACAGACATATCACACTACTGTTAATGCAAATTAACCAACAAGGTCTCTTGGATACTTAAGCATTTGATGTTGAGCAAATTAATATGCGACATCAATCAGTCTATGTAAATCAAAATATGCATCACCTAGTCCTACTTCACAAAAGTTCAACTTATAACATTTCTCTCCTGTCCTTTCAGAATATCGTCCAAGGAAAATTATCAGCAAATAATATAATTCTACAAAGCTCCGACAAAGTAATGTATGTTCAACCCAGGGATGTATGATGAAGAAACAACATTGATTCATCATCTTAAGGTCAAATCCATCATTTGTAAACAGATGAATACTTATGCATGTCTAACCAAATCTAACATAACGTAATTTGTGATAGAATTCCTATAGACAAACACAAAGGAACAAGGATTTTTATTGGAAGTAAGTAGAAACACATCAGCCTATTCAACTTGAAGGCATCTACAAGGATGCTAACAAAAGAAAACACAGATTAACTTGACATCCTCCATCTTCAACACAGCAAATAAAACAAATCAAGGAAAACATTTCTGCAGTCAACATCTTTTTGATCTGACAAATTCTTCTTATTTTGCAAGAAGAGTCGGCTTAATTCTCTGCTTTAAAGAGCTTGGTATACAATGAATCTATCAGATAAGATTATAAATCTCCTGAAGAAGGCAAAGATGTTTGCAAAATAAGACAACATCACATGGTCATAAATTAAGGCAATTTTAGCAAATGGATACTACATACAACCTTTGAGGGTATATACTTGTATGAGAACTGTTTCAAACTATAATACCATCCCCTAAGACCCAAAAGTGAAAAAATTGGCAACATTGACTTATACTTCTCGTGTCAGTCTCTGTCATTTAAATATAGTGACAAAACAATGCCGGTTATCACCACCATCTAGGATCACACATATCTACATTTGACAGGCCAACGTGAAAAATGCCAAATCATAGCAAACATCCAAAGACAACTACCTCATTCATAGCAATTCATGTGGTGTTTAACAATCAACAACTCATCACTCTATAAGTCATTAATCCAAGGCACAAAACAGACACTAAAGGGTGAGTATCAAAGTGAAATAACCTAAAAGTCGGTCCAGCATAGTCGTTAGGTGAATTCAGAGACCCTGAATTCTCCAGCCTCGGCCTCATCGAAACAGAATGGATTCCCAACGCATCAGGATACAATCCACAGAGGAAATGCAATGCTTTGTCTTGCCCAGGCTTCCACAAATCGACATGAACAAATAGCTGATTGATGCCATCATCCTCATCATCTCCTCCACCAGGGACTAGATTAATCAATCGCGTAGCATAAATGCTGATTTCCTCGTTGTTGTAGGTTCGCTTGAGCACCGGGGCATCGGAATCCAACGCACCCTTGACGACAGTGAAAGCCGGTGGAGGACTCACTTTCTAGAGAAAAAGTAGGCATACGAAAACCAAAAAACATGTTAGATACAGGAATTGAAATTTGGAGTACGGGATGAAAAATCCTAAAGTTAGATAAAACCCTAGAAAGGAGAAGAGAAGAGGAGAAAGGGTACAGGAGGAGGGGCCATCTTCGAAATTTCGAGGTAGTGGTCTTTGAGAGAACGAATGATCATTGTGTTGACAGCAGTGGAGGAGACGCTGTAGCTCCGATGGACTGTCGGTGTCCGCCATGAGCGCGAAAAGGCGGCGGCGGCGACTCGCTTCAGCATTGGGTTTTTGCTTCTACAGGATTAGAGGAATTTGGCGCCCGATTTGCTAATTACCTATACCATTTTACTTTCTAACACCTTTCCACTTTGTTTGGTTTTTTCTTTTACGGAAATTAGACGAACCGTATCTCTTCATCCGTGGCCCAATTTCGCGCTTGAGTTTCGGAATTAGTATTCGTACATTTCTTAATCACGATTAATGTTCGTGCGGACATCTTTTATCGTCTGCATGACAATACGAACTCTGCATACGCTCTAAGGTTGAAGCGCATACGGAGTCCGCTAGCGCACCAGAGTCAGAAGGTTGAGGCGCATGCGGAATTGCTTCCGGGACCGGACGTAGAGCAAATGCCCTGAATGGGTCCACCGGTATGCGCATGCATCAGGGCTTGGGGCGCATGTGCATTCCGCATGCAACCCAACTTGAGCTTTGCGCTTCCGGACTGTGCACGCGCAACCCGATTTGACCGTGACCTTTGCGATTTTTGGCCGCCTAAATAACATTACTCTTTTGTACTTGGGTTCCAAAATGAATGTCGGCTTCAAACTAATACCAAACTACTTAATTTTGCATTTCAAACAAGTTTTGCATTTATTGTTTGAAAGTGAAAGCGTTTCAAAAAAATATAAATAATGAATTTCATATTTGGTCCCGAAACCTGAAACGTGAAAGGAAAAAAAACTCATTCCGCATTTTGGTCCAAACACGGAATTGATTTCGGTTCGGGACATATACATGGATTTAAATGTCTCTTTCACCCCAAACAACTTTCACTTCGGGGCACGGGTACGTTGAATTGAAAAAGGAAAATAATTGCACCGAAAGTGCGAAATTAGGTAATTTTTAATATAATATATATGGGTATGTCGATTAACGGTCCTTTTCAAAGAAAAAAATGATTCCAATGTCAATATTTTGACCGGTCATCATGTCAACCTCCCTAGAAAATAAACAGTCAATGTCTCGACACATGTCACTTCACCATCAACCGCCCAAGTCAAAATGACTGAGATTGGACAAGAAATGATGTATCATCAATTATTTGAAGTCTAACTTGGAGAGACAGAAACTCCATATATCTTGGTGATCACGCCTGAAACTAAGTCGAGAGCTATTGAAATCAAGCCGAAAACACTCGCTTTGAGCATGACCAAGTCACGTCAACATCTGTTCACTCCGATAATTATGTTTTTAATTTTGAGATTGATTGTCTCTTGAATGTGTTGGTATAGACCTAGAGTTTTTAGCTCCTATTTTAGATTTATTGGAAATTTGAAGTGGTCATATGGATAAGATAGATCAAGATGATTCATTGTTACGTAGCCGCTAGGGGTGGGCAATGGATCGATCCGACCCGATCCGACCCGAATAGTCGGATATCCGAATAGAAATTTTCATAAAACCTCCAATCTGAATCCGATCCGTATCCGGCACTTTTTCCGGATCGGATCGGATAATTATCCGTGGATCCGGCCGATCCGTTTGATCCGAATTCCAAAATATATTATCCGAAAATGCTTTTTATCCGGATCGGATCGGATTATTATCCGTGGATATCCGGATGATCCGTTTTATCCGAATGACATTGTTTGACCCGGTTGATCCGAAAATGAATTTATCCGGATCAGGATAGCCGACTGATCCACATATCCGTTTGATCCGAACATGTATTACCTACTTTGTTTAACACTAAACATAATTAAAAAATAATAATTCAAAGACACAAAACAAAATCCAAATAAAAATGTTAATTCATAGATATGATTATAAAAAGAACATTAAAGTACATTGTGATAAGAAAATAAAATTAAGGTTTTTAAAACAATTGATATATCTAATTTTACCCTTTATAACTACTTCATAAAATACAAAATAAAAAAGATTGAGCATGCTAAAGTAAAAGTAAACAATTTTAATCTTGATAAATATTTAATTTTTTAGTGTTGAAAACATTAATAAATAGAAAATGTTATCATTAATATTATCAAAGTCAATTAACTTATTTTTTAAGGTAATAAAATCTAGTTGATTGTAATTTCATTAAAAATATTATGAATAAGAATTGCATAAGAAAAAATTATATTAATACAAAATTAATATAATATAAAACTTTTTTTATACTTTAAAACAAAAATATTTTATATATACATACATATATAGACGGTTTCATGAAATGAGACATATTGTGATAAAAGGTTGATTTGCTAAGAACAAATGACTAAAGTTATAGTTATCATAATCATCATTACTTATATTGTTGAAAAACTTATTTTTAAGACTTTAACACATATCTTATGTCTAACATTGTCAAAAGAGTTAGACTTTTAAAACATCATTATACAAACTTATACTATATAATAAGAAACTTATATTAATACATATCTTATTTTTAATACTTTCTTATTTTTAATACTTTAACACACATCATCATTATTTATATAACGAGAAACATGAGCATATGTATTAAACAACAATTCAGATTATGATCATACTTATAAAATATATTTATGTAGTAAATAAAATTAACGTGATCTATTCATTGTTTTTCTTAAATATTTAACTTTTACCATGTGACTTATTTAATTCATTTAAATAAGACCAATTTCTAATAAAAGATTATTGTTGAGATTAACTTGTACATATATAATTTATTAAGTTGTAAACCAAGACATAATCATATTTATAAACATATATATGTTAGAACGACATCAACTTATATTAATAGATTATTTTGAACATTTGTTAGTTTAAAGTTTAAATGAGATCAACTTATGATAAAATACATTGTCAAGACTAACTTGTACATATATAAGTTATTAAGTTGTAAACAAAGACATAATCATATTTATAAACATATATGTGTTAAAACGTCATTAACTTATGTTAAAAGATTATTATGAACATTTGTTAGTTTAATTTTAAACGAGATCAACTTATGATAAAATACATTATCGAGACTAACTTGTACATATATAAGTTATTAAGTTGTAAACAAAGACATTATCATATTTATAAACATATATATTTTAGAACGACATTAACTTATATTAAAAGATTATTATGAACATTTGTTAGTTTAAAGTTTAAACGAGATCAACATATGATAAACTACATTATCGAGACTAACTTGTACATATATAAGTTATTAAGTTGTAAACAAAGACATAATCATATTTATAAGCATATAAATGCTAGAACGACATTAACTTGTATTAAAAGATTATTATGAACATTTGTTAGTTTAAAGTTTAAACGAGATCAACTTATGATAAAATACATTATCGAGACGTACTAACTTGTACATATATAAGTTATTAAGTTGTAAACAAAGACATAATCATATTTATAAACGTCTATATGTTAGAATGACATCAACTTATATTAAAAGATTATTATGAACATTTGTTAGTTTAAAGTTTAAACGAGATCAACTTATGATAAAATACATTATCGACACTAAGTTGTACATATATAAGTTATTAAGTTGTAAACAAAGACATAACCATATTTATAAACATCTATATGTTAAAACGATATCAACTTATATTAAAAGATTTTTTATGAGCATTTGTTAGTTTAAACGAGATCAACTTATGATAAAATATATTATTGAAACTAATATTATCATAGCAAAGATATAATCATATTTATAAAAGATTCTTATGAACATTTGTTGATTTGAACATTTTCGATTCATTAATTTGTCTCACTCAAACATTTTTACAACGCAGTATATTTTTAAATACAAATAATAGTACAAAATGATAAAATACAACTTTTTAAAGCATAAATTTATTGTTTATTTGATTAAATATTGTCAAATATGAATATTAGTACAAAATTACTATATTGTATACATACATATATTTTTATGCTATTTAAGTATAAATTTATTGTTTATTTGATTAATATTTTATACAAATATTTTTTTACAATTAAATATTTTTAACCGGATATTTCCGGATATCCGACAACCCGTGGATATCCGGTGATCCGACGATCCGCGGATATCCGATGATCCGACTGATCCACGGATATCCGATGATCCGACAATCCGCGGATATCCGGCGATCCGCGGTTATCTGAAATTATCCGGATATCCGCGGATATCCGTATTTTATCCAGATACCCGCGGATATCCGAATGCCTAAAACACCGATCCGTATCCGATCCGGTGATCCGGGAAAATCTCCCGGATCGGATCGGATTCGGACCGGATCAAAACAAATACTAAAAAATCGGGTTTTCCCGGATCGGGTCAACGGATTTTTCGGACCGGATCAACGGATCGGATTGGTTTTGCCCACCCCTACCGCAATAAGTCTTTAGAGCTATCAAATTTTAGGTTCTAAAATGGTGCTATTTTTTTCCCATTTCATGTTCTCTCTTTTTTTTAATTATTTATTCTTCTGTTAATAAATTAATATCTATTTAGTTCTTTATTTTTTCATGTCAAAGGTCTAGAATATCACTAATAGCCCAAATTCATAGTTGATTTTTGACGAATTTCGTGGTGCTTAGGATGGAACCAACAATTCATTTTGAAAGATGATTTAATTTCTAGAGTATCAACTGCCCACCAAATTGTTGCCATATTTGATAAATCTGAAAAACCGAATTTTTGTTTCAGAATTTATCGAAAGATGTTTGGTTTTGTGGTTTCATAATTTTGATTGTTGATGACGTTCAATATTTTTGGATCAATGTTATTAATTACATGTTTTACAAAGAGAAAATTTTTAAGAGAATGTGGTGAAGATCTTCTTTATAGTGATTAAATAATCCACAGTGCATGGTTATTAAAAGTCTTCTTTCATCAAGTTTCTATCTTGTAAGGATACTATTAAGAGCAATTCTCCACAAGAAATTTTGGATTTCTGATTAAATATCCAACTTCGAAATTTAATCGCGAGAGGGACTAGAATGGTAGTGATTTTTATTTTTCTCAAGTAATTTTTAGGAATAATGATATTAGTTTTTTTATTAAAAAAAATTCTTGATTATTTATGATTTTTAAATTTTCTTTTAGATTTTTAGTATTCCATTCCTAAATTTATTTAATGAATAAATAAACCGTTTTGTTAATGTCGATATTGTTGGAATTATTAGCAAACATGATAAGAGGCTTTGCATTAACACAGTAGTCGAGCCAAAAGTTAGTGGAGAAAGTGAGAAACCATTGTCTACGAGCCATTGAAGTCCTTTATTAAGGTCTCTGAGGAGCTTTGTTATCTAATTCCATTGTCACACAGTTGCTCCATTTTTGTATATTTTAATAGGTTTGAATTTTTTTTTAGGTTTTTCTTTGATTATTTTGACCCGAATGTTATTTAGATCTACTATAATTTTTCACAAAAGTTTCATTTGCATGACTATTTTTGTATCTCTGGATTTTCGCAAACCAATCCCACCCTTGTTTTTAGGCATGTACGCTTCATTCCAACTAACTATAGGTCTATGTGTATTACCTTTGTGTTGGAATAATTAAATTCCCAAAATTATACAACCAAGTATCATAATCATGCTAGAGTTATTAAGGAATCGAAATTTACATACATGGTTACATAGCGCAACAATAAGATCAACTTGGTTCCATAGGACAACAATATGATTAATCTTTAGTGCGGAATCTACAATCCGAATGAGTACCGCATGTATATCGTTTTCCTCAACCAAATCTCCTTATGCTTCTTTAGGTTTCTCTTTGATGGGTAGAGAATTGAAAACGGCTGGTTGATTTGACGTATTTGAGACCATAACCTAATTTCTTTTATATGTTGACCTAATAGAATCCCATTAAGCCTATTGAACCATAATCTAGTATCCACTCATTAAGCTCATACCGCTTAATTAGAGTGTATGAGTTTTACTTAATCGAATAATTTTAGATAGCCCACTAACAATTAGCCATATAATATAATTGTGTATCATAATATGTAAGCCCGGTGATTATAAATACCCGATCTCACATCTACATTCATCACAAACCATTGGAGTCCTGGACTACTCATGCAGAGACGCTAGCCACCACCTGCGGATTGAGTATTTCTCGGTGAAATCTCTCTAATCAAACTCGTCTATTGACTTCCTCAACTTCATTATACACTTTGCACTGGTTGACACTTTAAGACTTACATATTCAATATTTAGGTATGTTAGTCTTAAAGTGCCAAATGATGCAAAGTGGACAATGAAGTCGAGGAACTCAATGATCGAGTTTGGCTAAAAAATGATTGGAGAGATTTCACTGAGAAATACTCAATCAATAGGTGGTGGCGAGCGTCTTCGAGTGAAGAGTCTAGGAGTCCAATGGTCTGTCATAGATTGAACTTCAACGCAATCGGCTTGCGTCGTAGTTGAATATTTTCAACGCAGTCGGTTTGCGTTAAAACTATGATATTGTAAATTTTATCGTCGTACCTTTAGTAGCCCGGTTTACAAAACGCATACTTCTTTTTGTAAAGATGTTAGGTAGTGTTTGAACAATTTGGTTGTGGACAAGGGGTGTTGTCCAATTAATTGTTTAATGTTTATACAAAGAGGAGAGGAATAATAAGAACAAGTTTCCACCAAAAAATAATAATTAAAACAAGAAAATGGAAAAAAAATAAAATCGTCCGAGGAAAGAAAGAGAAACAGAACAGAGTCCCAAATTGAAGTGTAGTCTTGCAAAATCACCGGTTCAGGTTAGGGTTTCAACTTTCTACTATCTAGTCTACACTAAGAACTCATTGAATCTGCTTGCTTTTGCATCTGTTTCGCTCTCCTGCTAATCGATCATCTCCGAATTCGAATATTTTTGGTAGAATTATCTCCCGGTTATCAGGTTTTCCCTGTTACTTCCCCACATCTTTTTGTTGGATTGAGGCCGTGTTTGGTATCAGATAGTTTGATAGATTGTTGCTCTGTTACATGTGTGTTTAACTACCCTTGTACTTATATCCCCATGGACGACATCGCATTTGAGTTACGACCTCTTTGGGGTTACATTAACGTGGTTTCATTCTTTTTGTTATGATTCTTAATAATTCATATCATTGCTGGCAGATTTCTTTCTTCAAATTTTGGGTTAATATCATGAAGCGACAGTCATCTTATGGGGATGCAAACACGATGAATTCATATCCTCAGAGTCCTAACCAAATGCAGCATGTATCACTACATAGAATGCAAGAGAATCCTGGTTTGAGCAACTATTCGGGGCGTATGGGGTCATTCATGCACGAAGATGATCGATCATATGCTTCCTCTGCCAATGCAAATGCACGGTGGCAGTGGGAAAGGGATACCCAACAAATGTCACCTCATCTTCACAGGGAAGGCAAGTGTCTTTTTGTTGATGTTTCTTAAACCTAGTTTTCGGCTCTTGTATGTGTTATCTGTAGTATATCCTATGCTCACCATTTCCCTTGGATGTCATCGCAATTATATCTGTGCTTGCCAGCTATTGTTTTTTCACATTAGTATCTTATTTATCTATATTTGCCTAATCAAGGAAACTTGGAATTTTCGGGATTTGTTAGTGTTTGTCTCCAACAATGAGTTCTTAGCTGTTGATTATAATTATTATTTACGTTTTATGAATTTAGGTTTGGCTTCTGATGGTATTTTTTCATGTGGATTTGATAGTTGTAGTTGCAGTTTACTTGAACTGGAATGTTCATTTGTTCTTTTTAATTATAATCATAGACTGCTCAGCACAATTGAGAGGCCCACTTATAAACGGAAGAGATGAGTTCTGTACATGTTGTGATGTAATCTTGTTTTTCCCTCTGTAGAATGCCTCAGACAAGAAAAATAAGCTGACTTCTAGTCTAATTTTGAGGTTATACAAACTGAAATATTCATAAAAAAGCAACTTAGTCTTTGCACTTGGCAGACCTTCAAAATGCTTAAGACAAGAATAGATTTATGATCTCCTAGGCTATGCAAATGGTGTAGCCTATGCTATCCAAAGTTTATTTTCAAGGTAAAATGTAGAAAAGCTTCAAAGGGTGGTACATAACCTGATGAGTTGTACTGGTTTACAATAATCTGATGATATAGAAAGCTCCTAGATCGGACAATTCATCAGCCATATTTTCATAAGCAGGCTTCTATTGCTAGTTGCTTCATCTCTCTCTTAAAAAATGCTAAATTCCTTTGTTCTTATTCACTTTATCTTTTTTAAGCTCTCTTTTCTTTGGAACATTGTCTCTTCTGTTCTTCTTGACTGGGCAGGAGTACACCCCTAAGCATACGCAGTACTCTTTGACTTCTAAAGGCACCTTTCGCTGTTCCTAAAGAACTTCTGCGAAATACCAAGCATGTACCTCTTTCTCTTCCGGTTCTTTATGGGACCACCCCTGAGCTTCCTCATCATAAGGAAGACACTGTTCTGTGTACAACTTGTACATAAGCTATGCTTGTCTGATGTGATTACTACATCAAATCTTGTAACGAGAAATTAATCCTGAAAGTCAACAGAGTATTAGGGATGAGCTGTGATGCCCTCACTAGTGGTTAGATTAAATGGTTGTAGCAAAACACATGTTGCAAACTTGCAAGTGTCTCCTCATATTTTCTTCATTTTCATTTGCTCTCTGGTAATATATCTAGCTTTACAGGCTTTGTTCTTGCAGAGTTCTAGTCAGATTCTGATATATGAGGGGAATTTTCTGCTTGTCTTTTCCTGGAAAATGATACTCTCTCTTGAGGTAGTTGTTTAAAAGCTGCGAGTCATTTTGGAGTAGAAAATTTGCGAAAAAAGTGTCTCAAATGAACTTCTGTATAAGTCTTCAACTGCATAGTTTTCAGGAAATTTCGCAGAATGACATCATATTCAATCCTTTGTAATAGATGCTAATCATCAATTCTTTAGTGGTCGATTAGTGAGCTGTCTCAAGCTGTCATCTCTTTTTCTATAAGCGGTGACTGCTCTACCAATGATGTACATCTTTTTAGTGATTTTCTCAATTTTTATTTAGTTACCTGTGTTTGTTACAAAGGTCAAATGCTGTGAATCAATTCCAATCAGTCATCACAATCCCACTCCATATTTATTTGATTAATGCATCTTTGTTGATTATTTGAGGTTTCATTTGAAAATTTCCTTCTCAATACTTCATTCTTTCTTATTGCCATACTGCTTTGTTATTACCTTCTATATCCCACAATTTGTATATATTCAAATACCCAGACAGAGAATTTATAGAGCTTCTATTCATTTCGTCATGACATTTTCTTTTCCTGCCAGGTTTAGATATGAACTATGTAGTACACAGTTAGAGAATTTACTGAAACTAGGTTATGTACTTAAAACAGCAGTTATTAGTATATAAATTTGATTTTGTTATGAAATAATTCTACAGTTTTGCAGTTTTTCCTAGTAACTATGGAGCATGATTTGAACTCTTACACAATTATGGGTTTACCGCTATAAATTCTCTCCTTTTTAAAATTTTTATTTTTTATTTTTTATTTTTTTTTCAAATTTGCAGCCCAAGACCAACGAAATGATGCAAATCTATCAATTTACCAAAATAGGATGTCACACCTAAACCTACCTTTGAAGCAGGAGCCTGGAGTGCATCTGCAAGAAGAAGATATGGATATTGGACGTAGAGATGATCCTTCCTCCTTGCAAACATTTGAAGGATTTGAGAAAAAGTTTTCTGATGATATTATGAAGTTGGCAAAGAAGCATATGGATTCAGAGGATACAGAGAATGAAAGGCACCGCGAGGCAAGTTCGCATCTCAATAGATATCTATTTACTAAGATTTGAGTATTCAGAGAGCCGGAGCAGTCAGTAGTAACTACTTAGTACTGTTAAAAATTTATTGGTTTGGGATGTTAAAAATATCGGCCTGCTAAAGGCATGACGTTAAATTTACAAAACGCAATATTCAACGCAGTTGGCCTGCTTTGAAGTTGTTTCAACTAAATGCAGGCCGACTACTTTGAACATTTTTTTAAAATATAAAATGTAAACACATGCTCTTGTTTCAAACATGCGCGTGTGTTTATGCGCCAACTTCAACGCAAGCCTACTGCGTTGAAGTTGAAAAAATCAACGCAGTCGGCGTTGAAGTTGAACATGTTTGCGTTGAACCTGTTCGTTTATCAATTTTTTCACCGGACATATAGGGTCCCCCTAAAATATGTCATAATCTGCTATGTTAATTTTGAAAAGGTTTGTCGTCAAGGTAAATGCAAACAGCATAAACTGTCTAATCATACTAACAGAGGTGTGAAATTATGCAGATAGTGCTTGTAATTTACCTAAATCAAAATTGAATAGCTGGTCATCTACATTCTTTCTATTAATATTAGATTGTGTCTGGTAGCTGATTTTTTTTGTTATTTCAGAAAATCCTGGAGATTAACAACCAATACCAAGAAAAACTGGTAGCACTTAGAGCCAGGTATGCTGCTCGAAGGGAAGAACTGCTCCAAAAAGAGTCACATGCTCGATTGCAGCAATACCAACTTACAACAATGAGCCGTTACCAAAACGACGTTCCTGTTCCAGCTGACATGGGCCACCGTGGAGGAGGTTCGTTTGTCCGTGAACAATTTAATTCCCACAAACGAGGGCCATCGTCTGAATCCTATGGGCGAGGAAGGATGCAAGGAACAGGTTCAAGAACTCCACCTTCTTCTGGTAGAGGTTATAATACGGGTCCCCGCTATTACTGATGATTAATTATCTATTACCATCTTACTTTAGTCTGATAGCATGCTCCCATTGATCCTGCTGTATGTGAATCCATAGAAGCTTGTATGGTGTTCCTGTTGCATCATAAACTTCTTGTTCCTAGTCATAGATATAGCAGGCCCGTTAAAACTATTACCATAAAATTGAGTACAGTATGGCCTGTAATTTGAAACTCTTGTACTCTTAAATGCTAAATGCCATCAAGCATAAAGCTATTGACAATACTAGCAGCAAACATGGGAACACAATCACAGTTCACGTAAATCAACTATTTTTGGCTCATTGCTTCATACAGATGGAGGAACAAGGAATTTAGTGAGATAATCAAGCTATAAGGTCAGTAGATTTCAGAAGCCAGGAGGTAGGGCCCATAAAATCCCGAGTTTAAGGGTCCGTTCGGCAGTTTTTGAGAGATTTTTTCTGAGATTATTGATAATTCAAGTGTAACTGGATTAAAAGTTTTGTTGAAATTATCTGCCAAAATAATCTAGGGCAAAATAATCTCGTCTTCTATTCTTGCCGAATGCGTCCTAAATCACAAAATTCCCGTCTAATTTGAAAATTTTGAGCTTTAATATGTTGCGGATCAATTTTTTATTATGTCGATTGATCAATATGGAGATTGGGAAATCACGTAAATACATTCGTCAAAATTTCATTTTTCTAATTTGAAATTTATTTCATGAGAATTAAAATCGTGATGATATATCATATTTACAAGCTACAGTTACTAGTAAATGAAAATTTGTCTTTATGTAAATAATGTGAATTGAGATTTTTTTTGAAAATCTTGATTTTATTTAATTATTTACTTTTTAAAGTAAAATAAGATTGAATGTTTTTTCGAGTAATGTTATGTTTGTAAACATTCGACTTTTATCTTAAACGTGTACGTGTTCTGTATGCGTTAAAATAAAACAAATTAAAAAAAGGAAGAGTCACCCTAGTAGGATAACCTTTAAAACTAAAACAATATGCCTACAAATACCCCTTTATGTCAAATTAGTTTCTTCCGTGCTCTCCCTTATACACAAAACCATCTCTTTCTTCTTGATAACATGTTTTCTTTCTAGGATTTTAGATGCATTTATAGTGTAGTTTAACTTAGTTTTGTATGGAATAAACATTCATACTTATAAAATATGTTATTATTTTCAAGTGGAGGTCTACGTTTCCTCCTTGTTGTCTTTGTAGGTATTTTGGTTCTAAATGCGCTCAAAAGTACGCGTTCCGACCTCACTCATTTGGTTTCAAGTGTTGCATGATCCGTCTTTGCACATTCATCCTCCCAAGACGAGTTTAGACGAGTAAAATTGTTCAAGGAAGTCTTCCATCAATCCAAAGAAAGCCTCCCACATGAGCCTTGGACAAAGCCCGAGGATCAACGCCGAATAAAACGGGAGCTAAAAATCAAGGAGGCACATATCTTGCTCCGAAAAACCCAAGCCGAGGTTTGCTAGCCTCAAACTGCGGTTTGCCCTCAAGTGCTCAGCTCGGTCTGGACCTTGGTACAAGGCAAAACAAAACGTTGGACAATAGGAAAAATGCTGAATGTTTGTTTTCTAAACGTGCTTTTATGATAGTTTTTTTTGGGGACCATGATTCCAATCTTTAATGTAAATAATATAAAATCCAAATGACTAAACTTGTCCTAATTTTACATATCAATCTCCAAAATTTTTAGGCCTAAAAAGGCTACTTTTTGTGTTCTTGAAGAAAAACTTTGAAAACTCCATTGGAGGGGATCGGAAAAAGTATTGCACTTTTTGTATGGTAATTCTTTTTCTCTAAATTTTTTTTGTTTGAATCTTGTTCATCTACTCTTTATCTACCTTGAATGATAATGTTGTTTGTTTGTTTCGACTCCATTTGAAGAATGGGTCACTAAATTTTTTCTAGAATTGGGTTGAAAATCCTAATCCATGATTGCTTGACTTTGATTGGTGTTTGTTGATGAATATTCTAGGGATTTCCAGCTTAGGGTTTTAGTCTACATTCTTGGATTTTCAGTTTATATCGGATTTTCCCATGATCATTTCATCTCATAAATGTTTGATGTTCGAATGTGTGTTCTTAATGCTACGTTCCTCATCTAGATCTCTACCGAGAGGTAAACACCTAGATGAGTTGCATTGTTAGAAAACTAGAATATGAATTAGGAGGTCTCTAAGGCAAGCGCATGATTTAATCTCCTAATATGTTGTAATTTATCCTTGAAGGCTTTTAGTGTAATGATTTTTGGCTAGGGTGAGAGCACGGTGCAATAAAATGTATGATCAATCTTTTAGTGTTTAGGTTTATTTGATTAACATTAAAAATGATGATGTATATGTTTGTTACTAATTGAACAATTCCAAAGTGATTGAAATCTCTTGATAAAACCACCAAAGTACACCATCGTCTAATATGATTGTATGAATCTTATGAACTTGTTGAACACCATGGATTGGTAAGATTAACCACCTATCTTAGATCCCCTTTCTCATATCTACTCCAACGATACTTCATACCACATGATTAATGATTTTGGATCTTTTTTCCTCTTTTATGACTTACACATTTTGGATTGAAAAATGACAATTTAAATATCAAGTCCTTGTGCATACACCCTTGATTTTTTTAATCATATATTGCGATGACATTGTCGTGCACTCGCGGTTCATTTTGTATTGTTTAAAACTACATCACTTCTCTTTCATAAAAAAAAACCCCAACTTTAACCACAATTGTGGGATCCAAATGAAACCCTTGACAACGAAATCCTACCTTCCAAGTTGCTCTAGTATTCAATATTGATAAATCAAAGCGAGTTTATAAGTGAAGGGTCAAATTTAATCCTCACTACACGCTTTATCCCAAAATAGGTCGATTTTGATTGACCAAAATTAAAGAAAAAATGATCGTAACTTGGAACCTGGTCTATTGCAAGCTTTAACCGAGGAATAATGTACTCTAGAAACCGTCAAATTCTTTGTAATATTAGTCCAAAACCATGAAGATCGTCACCACCAGATCAAAGGTCCAATGACATCAACACCAACAATGCCTCAAATCATCAATAAGATCGATCATATCCATCAATGACATAAGTCTTGTCACCACCGGATCAAAGATCTAATCGATCATATCTAACAAGGAATTTGTTTGAATAAATTCACCCAAGTGCGATGAATCCTCCGGTCCACCCACTTGTGTAACCTGAATACAACTACCATCAAAACCTTAAGTAAAAACTATTCCCCAATGCGAGACAAATATCAAATAATTGGGAACTACTCATTAAGCATACGGTATACGTGAATTTGAATCAATCTAATAAACTTTTCTCCCATCAAATATATTAGTATTCCAAGCCATTTGAACAATGTACATCTTACTAATAATCATGATAGTGGAACAAAACATGATCATAACACTAGTGTCAAATAAGATCATTAGCCAAGAAATGAAGCCTATTTAGAGTGCTCAATCTCCCACACGATGTCAACCAACTAATAAAGTTATACCTCAACATATTATAGAAATTCCAATTAATAGGCACTCAATCAACCCTATCAACTCTCTCTCTTTCTCTAAGATAATCATACACTTTTCCAATCCTAATTTTGTCATTTTTCATCCATGTGTCAACCTCAACATATGCCTCCTTAACAGACCTAAATTGGTGCAAAACCAAAACTTATCATATGTCTCCTTAAGGGCATTGTCATTTGAATGAGATATGGCTTTCTTTCGCATTATTGAACACCTCACAACACAAACATTCTCCTATCGATAGATTTCAACACATTATGTGGTAATTTTGCTCTCGCTTTTGATCCTACCTATTTCTTTGCCAAACATCTTAACATTGCATTCCAACAATCGTCTACCTCTCGGTTGAGACTTAGAAGAAACACTTAGAGACTTCACCTTCATAGCTAAGTCCATTCCTTTTCCTATGGTAATGGTGGTATGTCACTTAACACCATCAATTTTTTTAAAATAATAGATAAAAAATATGAAACATTAGAACAAACAGTTTGGACTATTAGAACAAAACAAATTCTCACTACATCTTTTAAATATTACAAAAATTCCACGCACTAAAACCTTTTAAAACAAATGTTGAAAAGTACATAATCATCATCTGAACTTCATATAATCCCCAGAAGGTCACCGCGTTGTCAAAAAAATTTAAAAAATCATTAAATGACGCGGACTAATCCGGATTGTTGGATCAAGTTGATCGACGGTGGAAAATGCTCTGTAATTCCGCACCGAATGCAATAATAATACAAAATGTTCAAACAAATGGAACACGGTATATCAACTATTTGTAAGAAATTTTTTTTGAGCTAGCACTAATGAATAATTATGATCGACTAAGAGTAAGCAAAAAGCTCTTTGTTGTTCAAACAAATGGGAACCCCCAGAGCAAGAACAAACTCAACCCCTAGGGAAGACCTCCCATAAGCCCCCATCATGACAACCTTATTCTTCAAGCAAATTGGTTTAATAACACCAAACAAACACGCAAAACGCTTTTTCAAAACCTGTCTATTGTTCATAGAGGAAACTTGATGGAGGACTATCCTCTACATACCCTACACAAGACATATGCCTACACAAGGGCCTATCACAAGAGCTAGAGCAAAGGAGATACAAGATGACACATCAAGGAGGCTTGTAACCCTAGCACTGCATGTAGACATGCACAAGCCCATTGACCATCCAAAGGATCTAGTTCATCTCTTGACTACATCAGCTCCAGGTCTACAAAATATCATGGGCATTTCACACGTTGGATTGTCATATGAAGCGTCTAACATTCAATCATTGAACCCTAGCAGCAAGGCGGAGAGGAGGAGTCTTGGCGCTGAGGTGGATCGGGCTGAAGTGGAGCGGGAGCGCCCAGGCTCTGAGCCGAAGCGCCGAGTGGAGCGGGAGAGTCCAGGCGCTGAGGCAAAACAGAGGCCACGATCATTGTCGAAGCATCGAGATTGGTGCCGAGATGGAGCAAAACCTTGGCGCTAGCCGGTTATGCCCTAATTTGTGGCCGGTCATGCCCTAGTTTGTTGCCGAATCTTGCCCTAATGACATTTTTATGTTTTAAGATAATGTGTTTTTTACATCTTAAGCTCTTGACAAACTAAGATGTAATTATGGATTTATTTTTTATTGTTGTTTTATTTAGGAGAGGTGGGTATATAAATAACCTCCCTAATTTCTTTCTTCCTAACAAAAATTTCAGATTAAGACATTGCTTTGTATTCCTCATTTTCACGTCAAAATCATTCAAAGAGAGAGCCTTTGATTGGCATTGTTGTGTGTTGTTCTAGCTTGGTTGAATTTGCTTGTGTCAATCTACTAAAGATTGGTGCTTCAAGTCTTCACTCGCCTCCTCATTGTGCTTGCTTCTCCATTGAAGCTTGTGTAAGGTTGTAGTGTTGATTGGGTTAAGGTAAGATAAGAATACGGGTTTGATCTTCTTAGATCAAGGTTCTATTCATTGATCTCCTTGATTCTTTCTTCTGGTTACAATTACTTGTTCCATTCCTTCCTTTCCATAACTGCCATTCATCATTTCTTCTTTACCATTTCTCACGCCATTTGTGTCTTATTCTTGAGTTTTGAGAGTTAATTGCACCTAGATCGAGTCAACAATGGGAATTCCCGTATCAAAACTCCACATAAAAAATCTATTTATTTTAGATTTTATGAATCTCTACCATCCACACTTCATCAATCTCGCAAAACGCTTTTCCCAAACCTTTCCATTTACTTTCAACTTTACATCCTACATAAGAAATAAATGCAGGACTAGTTTTCCTACAATTTCATGAGCAACAAATGAATGAAACAAAATTAATATTACCCAAAAAAGTGCATAAAGAAGGAAAATATTGTGTTGCTCTCTACACTAAAACATCAATAATATTACGGTGGGTTATCTTCTCTAGCATGTAGACGACAAAAAATGTTCTAGATAATTCTCACATTAGATACATAACAAATAATTTAAATATCTTATTTTCTCTCAGTCCCTTACAAGTTTAATCTTTTCAACCGGAAATTATGCTCTCTCGATACCTCCGTTACCAAATCTACCACCACTAGCCACCAATTCATTATTTTTCCAAACCATCGACACAGGAATGTGTATAGCACTTTTTGATTCCTCAAAACCGTTGTAGATCTCAACTCTCGAATCTTAGATTTCAAATCTTTTCCCTAATTTTGGTGAACATCTCACCCAAACATACAACTTTTGCCCATTCATAACAAGAAACACCCATTTGAGATACATATATTTTTTATTTTGTATGGCTTAATTATTTTTCAAGTCTGTTTTGAAATTTTTTTTGCCTTATCTCTACTGTACATGGAGATGGAGATGAGAATCCCCAAAATAATTCCACTTAAAACCTTCTTCTTTCGGAAAGATCGTGTTTGAATCTGAACAAATGAACAACAAATTTTTTGATAGCACTCTTCATTGGCTAGCTTACCACCAACGGTTTTGGGTCCTTCACATCACTGACTTAAACCTAAAACCAACAATATAAGGAAAAACCCTATTCTCTCTTTCTTTCGTCGGCGACAATTTCGAATCTTCCACACCACTACTTCTTCATCCACTTTCCCCGGCTAATTTTCATGTTCTAGAGACAACCACCCCTTCTCTTTTCATTGTTTGCAGGAACCCCTATTTCCCCTTGTAAACAAAGACAACCTCTTGTTTGAAAAACACACATTCTCTCTGGCGAACCAAATTCCTTCGAAACAAGAATCTTGTTGTTCTGATGATTTTTTGATTTTCAAAGAAAAATAATGTAGGTATCATTAATTCGAACATCGTGTTCAATTAGTTCAAATATTTATTTTATTATTTCAAACACATATACTAATGTCGGAGACATTTCTCAAATTACTAAATTACTATCCCATTTTTTTGGTGTTTCATATTACATTATTTAATTGGTGAAAATATCTATTACCCGTTAAATCAAGCTAGTCAACAATCCACATTATTCTCAAATTTTACAACAAGGGTGGATATACTTGAGTTGAACCACAACCACTCCCCTTCAATAAAGGCTTAAGGGGTGAAGTGAATAAAGTTGTACCGTTGGAGCAACTTGGGGGTGGGGTCCACTCTCATTCAATTCAACCGTTTTCGTGCTGAAATTTTGTTCAATCATTCATTCATTCATTCATTTGAAACTTATACACAGAGGAGCAAAGTTGCGAGTAAGAGGGTGATAGGCTGATAGCTTCAATGTCGATATTACAGAGCCTTCTCTTCCCGCCGCCGCCTTCGGTATTCGTCACGGCGATGACTGCGGTGAGCACTTTGACGATGCTTAACGCCGGATTCAACGAGTTCAGGGGGAAGAGTATGCAGTACTCGAAGATGGTGGTTGCGAATAATCCCGTCCCTAAAATCCCTAGCAAGGTCGGCATGACAATGTTCTACTTTCCGGCTTTTCTCTTCGGCGCTGCGTCCTTCTTCATCTACCCGGACTTGGACGATACTAGATTCTTGCTCATCCGATCGGCTCTCACTCTCCATTTCCTCAAGCGCGTTCTCGAGGTTTTCGATTCGATTTACTATCTCCTTTTCAATTTCGATCTTGAATTACTAGGTTTACGTAAGGGGCGTTCTTATCGGGATTTTTTGCTGAATTCGGTAGGTGTTTGGGTGAGAACTACGGAGAAATTTATCCAATGTAAGGCAATAGAATACTGAAAAGAGTCATGTACACCTCACTACTAAACTGTGCAAATAGAAATCCTTGATTGTGAGTTACCGTAGGCTGCATATCGTGAAAGGAAGTTCAACATTGGAATCGATCGTTACTGAAAGTTAAACAGTCTTGGTGTAACTTTAGTGCAGGATGTTGGATTAGGAATTTGGTATCTGTTGTATTCCATACACTATGTAAGTGTTGGTGTATGTTTAGTGCACGATGTTGGGATAGAAATTGCATCTGTTGGGTTGGGGAAGTTCCCATACACTATATAGTGCTTCGGTATAAAATAAACTGTTTGAAACTTTTCTAGTACATCTGTATGAACCCTAATATCTTATCTTTGAAGATAGATCGATGTTCATGCTAGCTAATGCTTCTGTGTCTGATTTGGCAGACATTGTTTGTCCACAAATATAGCGGGAAAATGACATTGGAAGCTGCTTTATCAGTTCCCTTAAGCTATTTCTTGGCAACTCTCACTACGATCTACACCCAGTATCTGTCACTTGGTCTCCCCGAGCCATCTATTGACTTGAAGTATGTCGGGGCAGTCTTGTTTATGATCGGAACATGCGGTAACTTCTACCATCATTACCTTCTCTCGACTCTGAGAAAGAGTGGTGAGAAGGAGTATAAGATACCAAAGGGTGGATTGTTCGATGTGGTGATATGCCCACACTATCTGTTTGAAATACTCTCCTTCTGGGGGTTCACTTGCATTGCTCAGACTTTGTATCCCCTCGGGTTCACTGTGGGCACTACTGTGTATTTGCTGGGCAGGAGTCGCGCAACAAGGAATTGGTATGCTTCCAAATTCGAAGACTTTCCTGCACATGTCAAGGCTGTAATTCCATACTTATTCTAGCTTCAGGTTAAGCAATTTACCGTATGAGTTGTTTTCCTATATAAGTTATTGGAGGAGCATCCTCTGACTACGTAGTTCTATTTGCACCACACAAAAGCTTGGATAAGCATATGTTCTTTACATTCTGATTTTATATATTTATTTATGATGTCATTATTGCTATAAATATGAATAAAAAGCCTAACAGGAAGGCTTGAATGAAATTGTGACACGTCTCAAGACATGAGCCATTGATTTATAGCTGCCATGAGGAATGAATAATGGAGAGAGTAGTTACCCAAAATATGGGGATTATCATGTTTAACCCGCCATCTTCATGGCTATTAACAGCAGTGACTGTAATGAACC
Organism: Fagopyrum tataricum; assembly: GCA_002319775.1. NCBI lineage: Eukaryota > Viridiplantae > Streptophyta > Magnoliopsida > Caryophyllales > Polygonaceae > Fagopyrum > Fagopyrum tataricum. Next base: position 60,056,944 of record CM008279.1, read on the forward strand.
TGGTTGCTGCTGTGGTAACTGGTGTCATGGAAGTCAAGGGAAGCAGTATGCAATACTCGAAGCTGCTGAAACCCGAATCTAAACACAACCCAATTCTTGTTCCTAGCAGAAAAGGCATGTTTATTTGTTACACCCCTGCTTTTCTTCTTGGTGTTGCCTCTTTCTTCATCTTCCCAGATGAAGGCCTGAGATTTCTACTGCTGCGTTTGGCTCTCACTGTCCATTTCCTAAAAAGGCTCTTTGAGGTATGTTTTTCGATTTCATGATGGAGTTTGCTCATGTGGTTCTTGATTTGTGTGTTTTTCTGGGGAAATCTTACTATGCAGGTGGTAGATATGTTTATTGAATTGTCTGTTTGAGATGTATATACGAAGTTGAAGGAATTCTTACAGCAATGTGATTGTATCCTAGGTCTAGATGATGAAATATATTATCTTGTATTATTATATAGAGGTGGGCCAAGATTGTGGGATGTGTGGAATTTTACACACCGTCTTCCTGTTAGTTGGTGGAATTGAAGTTGTGCACTGATTCAGGGTCAGTTCAGCACTTTTTTTTTCCAGATTATTCTGGGGATTATTATTTTTAATAATCTCTATATAATAGATATTACTATTAAAATTTTTGGTTACCTCTAATAATCCTCTGAAATGGGTTTGCCGAACGCACCCTTAGTGATTTGGCCTAGAGCGTAAATTTACTTGATTATGGGTACAGGTGAGGTGCATCCACAAGTACAGCGGCTCGATGGCTCTGAGTTGTGTGAAGACGATTCCTCTGGGATACTTCCTAGCAACATTGCTGACAATCTACTCACAACATCTTTGCCGCGAATTGGCCCAACCAGCTGTGGACACTAAGTTTCTTGGATCAACAGTGTATCTTGTGGGGATAAGTGGTAACTTTTACCACCATTACCTACTTTCAACCTTAAGAAGCAGGGAGGAGAAAGAGTACAAGATCCCAAGAGGTGGCTTGTTTAGCCTCATCATATGTCCACATTACTTGTTTGAAGTTTTGGTATTTTGGGGCATTGCTTTCATTGCTCAAACTGCGGTTTCTTTTAGCGCCGCTCTCGCCACTTCTGCTTATGGGAAGGAGCTGCGCTACAAGGAAGTGGTACGTCTCTAAATTTGAGGATTTCCCTCTGCATGTTAAGGCTATGATTCCATATGTTCTTTGAAACTATATATCAATTAACTCATACATGTTTAACTCTTGCTTCATCAAGTTACAACAAATTCAAATTTCATTTTCTTGTAAATGTAATGACACTTGAGAGGATACCAATTATGTTCATCGGATTCGGAGATGAAACCCATCAAATGAGGATGCACAACTTCTGAACTGCCCTTCATCCAGCTGCTGCTTCTTTGCTACATGAACCCAATGCATGCCATGATATCAAGATTGACGATTCAGAGAGCACAGTTTACAAACGCGTTCACAATGCAAGAACCTCGAGGTTTCTTGTTGATTCAGAACTGACGCTTCCATCCTACCAGAGGTTTAAATTTATAAGAATGATGTGGAGATGGTAAATAAATATAGAGAAATTATCTATTCCTTTAAAATGACTATTAACAATAACTAGCATATAATATTTTCTTTTTTTAGCTCAAGGTATAATCCGAAAAATTCTAAAACTCATGGGCACCATCCGAAAATTGCGAAAAATTCAAAATACAAGACACTATCTGAAAGTTTCAATAAATATATCACTAAAATAAATCTGCTTAAGCTGAAATGTACTGAAACTCAGTGCCAAACTGAAAGAAGATATTTCCCCCCAAAAAAACTGAAAGGAGATATACAGCTAATCTAGACGTGATGTCAACGCTTGGATTATACCTTTCACATAAAAAGTGACAAAAACTGAGATTGCAAGAATGAGCAGGAAGGAACTTCTTTGGGCACCTGTTAAAGCCCTGCATTCAAGAAACTCGTTAGTGGTTATTAATAACAAGGAACATAGTGTTAACAAGATTCGATCTTCTTTACCTTGCCAAAATGGACGATGTAGTAAGTCCGTATCCATAAGGGAATAGAGGATCATAATGTGAATCTCCAACGTTCATAGGAAGTTGATCAACAGATTTGAACCAGGTCTGTGAAAGCTTCCCCGTGAAAGGATAGTCTCCGAATAACACATCAGTGATGCCTTGAGCTTCTGAACCAGGTAACCATGCTGCCACCAAGGCATCAATGGATTGAAGGTACGGCTCCATGACAAGCGGTCGTCCTGAAATGACGACTACTACACACTTTACAGCTCCACACACATTGCGGATTACTGTGGGGCCAGGATCTGCTATTTCAAGGGTATTACTGTCCCCATCTGTTTCGGCATAAGGGAATTCACCGACAACAACAATGGCATAAGCAAACTCGTTGGACTTGACAAAGTCTGAATTAGGATTCTCACTGAATAAGACTTGAGTGTTGGGATCAATTGAGGATTTTACAGCACTTAAGAATGTAGTTCCTCTTGTATAGTTGTTTCCTTTGAAACCCTGCCAGTTAATTGTCCAACCACCACACTGATAACCCAAATTGTTAGCATGAGTACCAGCAACAAGGATTTTTGATGCTTTCTTAGGGAGTGGAAGTAGAGAAACATCTCCGGTCTTTCCGTTCTTCAACAACACGAGAGTCTTTCTAACGGCTTCTCTTGCTAAGTCTCTATGAGACTGTTGAAATAATATTATAGAGATCAGATTGCTAGAGAATGCAGTGAAGGTTCATAAATGTAGGTATGTAGAGCATAAACACATCCCCGGACAAATAAATCAGATAGAAAAAAAACATAAAATGGACTGAGAAAAGGTCATCAGGAATAGGGGTGAGCAAAACAAATCCGAATATATCCGGTAGTGGGTGATCCGACTCCGATACGATCCGAGAATATTTTTCGGATCATCAGATTGGATATGGATCGAGGTTTTGAGAAAAAAGTCGGAACGAATCGGATATATCTGACTAGTCATACGGGTCGGATTTACGATCCGGATAAATGGGTCGGACATTCAGGAACTCTCGGATCGGACTTTTATGAAATTATCGAATCAGATATCCGGAAATGCCCACCTCTAATCAGGAAGCTTATATTTGACAGTAAGAGAAGAGGAAAGCAAAGAAAACCAGCTTACCTGACTACCAAGCTCATTGAGTAGACTAAGATCGGCCATAGGGTTCTCAAAGACACCCATAGTGAACTTCACTCGTAATATCCTTTCAACAGCATCATCAATACGAGCCATGGGGATGAAATTGTTCTTGACAAGGTACTTTAGATCATCGATGAACTCTGTGAAATTATAGGGAATCATGAACTGCAAAAACACCAACAGTAACTGAATATCAAAAAGGTGTTATGCTGCATACTTGGCCTGAAGTAAGTTTATCATCTGACATAAATACTAAAACAATGGTTGTCGAAGAAAACGGATAACCAACCATGTCAATTCCAGCTTGAACTCCAGCCATTAGTGAGTATGTATAGTTGGCATGATATGGCCATGTTATTCTGTCAATGCCCTGCCAATCTGAGATGACAAAACCCTAACAAACCAGTAATTACATATGAGAAATCACTTTTTGTGAAAATATCTTTCTGGATATAAACATATTGTTTCTACACCTTAAATTTAAGAGTGCCCTTGAGAAATCCAGTGATTAAATCACGATTAGCATGCATCTTTACTCCATTCCAGCTTGAGAATGAAACCATGACCGTTGAAACGCCTTTAGCTATAGAATCATAATAGGCTGGCATATGAATGCTGAGCAGCCCATTCCAGTCAATAACAGTATTGTTCTCATTAATGCCATTATTTGTACCACCATCCCCCACAAAATGCTTAGCACAAGCTGCAACTTTGTCCCTGAGAAACATAAAACCCAAAATTAAGAAAAATAATGGAAATTGTTCTACTGAAACAATATCTAGTCATAGAAGTAATCTAGCAATTTTATTTTTCTTGATCAAGTCTCAGCACTCATAAAGCTACCAAAGTTGGCAGCAGGAACATTTGCATAAATTAAGGGCCCGTTTGGTTTTAACTCTGGAAATGGAAACAAAATGAAAACGAATTTAGTCCATATGTATACCCTTATCATGAATTTTTTTGGAATCATTCCTTATTGTTTGAAATAATTGGAGTAGAATTTGATTAATTTTGCATGAAACCACAAATAATGATTCCAAAATAATCATGAACAACATACATATGGACTGGATTAAATTTCATTCCGTTTCCGGATTTGCAACCAAACGGGGCTAAAAGAATAACTGATCACCATCTAAAAACAACAACATTTAGTAAGAAGTAGTATCCGTGTATGCATACTTTCCACCGACGTAAGGAATGCCCTTCTCGGACTGATTAGGATTTTGTCCTTGTAAACCATATATGATATCCGTCATTTGTTGCACAATCTTTGGATCCTCACTATAGCTTTCATAACAACGACCCCATCTTGGATCTCTACAGACCTGTTCACGGGGTTGACAGCAGTGAGTTGAGGGCATTGCCTGCTAATTCTGATTAAAACACTTGTTAAGGAAAAAAAAAAAAATCTCTAAATGTTTACCGCTATACAAGGAGCAAACGTATATCTAATGCCTGTGGCTCTGACTTCAAGAGCAGTTGCAGCACCGATCCTTTTTACCAGTTCTGGATCCCTGTCTTCAAATTTCAACATGATTAATCAGCTAAGTTTTTCTAATACAGACATGAATAATACAATGTGTGATATAGTTTAGAAACAAGCACACATAGGAATAATGTATCACAAGATACTTGAGTATGATATATAATGGTTCCCTTGCCTGGTTGCTCCAAGACCAATATTGTGTGGGAATACTGTTGCATTATAGACTTGGTTGTGTCCATGAACAGCATCAATTCCATATATCATAGGGATAGCCAGCCGACTAGACAATGCTCCTTTCTGAAATTCATTAATCATTTTAATCCAATCTGTAGCAGTAGCTTGTGGAAGAGGTGTACTATCACCACCACTTAGCACACTCCCTGCAAAATACAATCTTATCTTACAGCCAAACCTGTGAATGAACTCATACATCTAATTTAGGTTAATGGGTAATCTGGAGCTATATCAAGAGGGAACATGAACACGAGTTTATCAGTTTGTAATATGTACTACGGCTGTGTTTGCTAAGCGTTGTGTTTTAAAAACACTTATCACCGTTTGCTTGACTTAAACTAGTGTTTTGACAATTTTGTCTTTTTGAACCCAAAACGCTAGTGTTTTAATGCAAACCGTGAATTTTATCTGTGTTTCCAACACCCTAAAACACTAAACATTAATGTTTGTAGCTTAGCAAACATAGCCGCAGTGTATGAAAGCCTCAGTTATCTAAATTAAAACAAGCAAACAAGTCATTGTTGGCACAAATGCACAATGATTGAAATAATAACCAATTTATTTAAAGAAATCTGAATAAACTAAAATGAAGATCACAAAATGTAATTGAAAGCAGACTATTAACATGAACAGATTACCAATTGAATAGGTCTTCATTACATGGACATTGGCAACTTCTCGATCAATCTGAGTCATTTGGCCAATCTTTTCTTCTAAAGTCATTCGATCCAAAAGATCCTTGACTCGAACAGATACCGGCAGGTTCGGATCTTTATACTTGACATACTCCGAATCCGCCATAACCCTCGAAATCCCACACCACAGAAGTGCATTAACAGTCAACCAAAATATCATCCTCCACATCTTCCAACCAGTATCTTCTATTCAGACCTAAATCCTGCTAAAAGCATTAACAATAACACGCCACTAATTCAGCATAAATCCTGCTAAACACAATTACGATAGAGGAAAAATTATCAATACGCCTATTACTGAATCTGGTGAATATTCATCCCCAATCCACATTCAAAAGCAAAGGAAATCGTGATGTAATCGGGGCAGACCAACAACAATCGAAGTAAAATCAACTTATGCATTAAATTCAAGGTAAGGACGCAGTCGATTTGATCTAAGGTGATATGAAAAGTAGATTCACATACTGAAATTGCGAAGAATAATTGCAGAAGCAAGAATGTAGCAGAAAAAATCACAATAATTCCGAATCAGCAGTATTCAACCTAGAAATAGAAGACGAGGAAATTGATCAGCAAGTAGATCCAGTCGATTAGTCGGGAACCTATAACGCAGTTTTCAGCTTTTCACTGTAGCATCTATCTCCCATTTCAGCAGTCGATCACCTCTCCTTCTCTCCCCAACGTGGCAAACTGCAAAAGTTCCCAACACGCTCAACCATGTTCGTGCAAGCCACGGATCACTTGTACAAGTTGCACTTCGATATTTTAACTGTAAATGCACGACTATGTCAATATGAGTGTAGATTATAGCTCGAGATCTCAAAAGACGATGTGTATTTTTATTGTTCAATCGAAAAGGTTTGAATGTGTAAAATGAAATGAAAAGGGTAATCAAGGGATTAAAATTTTGGGTTAAGGTAACAAGTATCAAATAGTTCAAATATCAATACGAGAGAACACAAGGTTTAGGGCTATTACTCCCAAACCATAACTAGTAGCCTGATCAATCATGTTGTGTTCAATCAATGAGGTAAATATAAGTTACAAATACTAAGATAATATTTGTCAAGACATTTGACTTGTATGACTTAGTATATTTAACATGGTGTTTGTTATTTACACACTAGTTGATCAAGCTTAACAACAACTTATAATTACATTTGACAATGGAAGGATCACTTGGTGTTTGCTATTTTCTTGTGCCGGGACATTCACAACACAAGTATGATGGTCATCCTCATGGCTCTAGCCATCAACACTCTAGCAATATAAATATCATAACATTGCACAATCATCCTTGTATTACTTATCTGTAACACCCCAAATCCGTAGGACTCGGAGTGCTACTGGGCTAGGATCTCACAATGGATCCTGACCCTAGCCTGACAACAAGTTCACTGAATCTTACAACAAGGCACCGATAGATTAAATACAAAACACCAAACTGTTATAAAAGTATCAAAAGGTTTATACAACGCTGCTGAGTACAAACAAAACATAACATATATTCATGATCAAAATATCCCGCAACCCACGAGTATGACCCCATTGTACGGAGCCCTCAACAGATCACCCACTCTGGATCACTCTACAGTTCTCCTAACCTGCAAAAGATCTACAACACGGTATGAAACCGTTAGCTAACCATACACATATATAAGAAGATGCTAGAGCACAAACACACATCAGAAATACTAAACACTTCAGCATGATATCAAACATTTACCCGGTTTATTATCTTTAATAAGTCGAATCACTTAATCGTATAAATAGATATATATGAAGATAGGTGACACGAGGAATATAATCCCCGCCTCTGAGTACTCTAACCAGCTGGAGTAGTATCAGCACACCTCCCGTGTACCCTGTGGGAATGGTGAGGGGCCTTCCTTTATACCAGATCTGGCTTGACTACAGAGAACCTCCCAGACTCCACTATGGGATGAAAGGGAAAGGTTATCACGGCCACTACAATGGGCGGTCAATATAATATAGGTCGGTGACTATCATAAGCATGCTATAAAGCATATAACAAACACCACTCAAGCATACATCCAATATAAGGATAGTAGCTAAGTAAGTCCTATGGACTTACCTCAACCTCGGGAGTCTCAAACTCAAACGGCTCCGCTCTGGAGATCAACTCAGCCTAAACAAGGTATAACACATAGATCACACTCATATCCATAACAGGGGTCACACCTAGACCCAAGGAATCCATAAGGATCATAGATCACACTCGTTTAGAACCTACCATTCCTTCAGCACCTCTGGTCGGCTCAGGTTGTTGTCGCTGCTGTTGCTGAGGTAACCTCTGTCCACCCCCAGCTACCCTAACAGGAAAAGAACCCGGCTGAGACAAAGCTCCACCATGTCTACAGAAAATATGTCTGTGACCTCGTCTGCCACAGATATAACAAGTCACTGTCTGCCTCGTGCATCTTCGTTGCGTATGTCCATACTTACTACAATTAAAACATCGCTGTCCTTGATTTGTAACTGGTACAGGTGGGGGTTGATTCTGGCGATTCTGTCCTTGCCCTGAGCCAGCAACCCCACCAGTATCACTGATATGTCCTGTCTGCTGTCTCTTCCCAGACCTTCTATGCTCCCCTGAAACTCGGGTAATCTCAGCAGCACGTGCCGGTACAACTGGCACCTAATTCTATGCAATCCTTCAAATGATTCCCTCTGTACTGGCAGATCAGGAATACGTTCACCTGCTCTAGCAGCCTCTTCCACTTGTCTAATATACGTACGGAAATTTGGTCCCCTCATAATGACATAACCCGGGTCATCTGACTGGACTTGCTGTGGTATATGTCTCTCAGCTATACCATTCCCAGTCCCCGAGGCGGCACTCTCAGCCACATTCTCCTGAAGCGCTACTGTTACCCGTACATCAGCAACAGGAATCCTACCCCATCCTCTACCTAGAGGGGGTCTACCTCTACCTCTACCCCGTCCAGCTGCAGGTGCTCTAGTCTGAAACATCTGTAGAGGACGTAACCTACTCAAGAGGCTATATATATGCCGTATGTATAGATATATAGATCACACCTCCCATCAAATAGTATCTATCTATATATATATATACCTATACTGTCGAGATCTTCAGAGGGTGATAACTCACGTACACGATAACCCAAAACATTTGTACTCATTTCAAAACCAAAATCTTTTGAAAAGTCAGACCCCTTTCGGGTTCTGTTTATTTATCTATTCGAACTTTATTGCAGATTACTAGTGCCATTGTTGTCAACCTGGGCTTTGATACCAACTTTGTAACACCCCAAATCCGTAGGACTCGGAGTGCTACTAGGCTAGGATCTCACAATGGATCCTGACCCTAGCCTGACAACAAGTTCATTGAATCTTACAACAAGGCACCGATAGATTAAATACAAAACACCAAACTGTTATAAAAGTATCAAAAGGTTTATACAACGCTGCTGAGTACAAACAAAACATAACGTATATACATGATCAAAATATCCCGCAACCCACGAGTATGACCCCAGTGTACGGAGCCCTCAGCAGATCACCCACTCTGGATCACTTTGCAGTTCTCCTAACCTGCAAAAGATCTACAACACGGTATGAAACCGTTAGCTAACCATACACATATATAAGAAGATGCTAGAGCACAAACACACATCAGAAATACTAAACACTTCAGCATGATATCAAACATTTACCCGGTTTATTATTTTTAATAAGTCGAATCACTTAATCGTATAAATAGATATATATGAAGATAGGTGACACGAGGAATATAATCCCCGCCTCTGAGTACTCTAACCAGCTGGAGTAGTATCAGCACACCTCCCGTGTACCCTGTGGGAATGGTGAGGGGCCTTCCTTTATACCAGATCTGGCTTGACTACAGAGAACCTCCCAGACTCCACTACGGGATGAAAGGGAAAGGTTATCACGGCCACTACAATGGGCGGTCAATATAATATAGGTCGGTGACTATCATAAGCATGCTATAAAGCATATAACAAACACCACTCAAGCATTGAATCATAGATGAATTTGATCCCTCTGTATGCTACTAAACATGCATTGATTCTCCATCAATTCATAAACACAACATAGTACACACTAATCTAGCATAATTTGAGGATTTTCACCCCAAATCCTAAAACGCCGTGTATGGACTTTACATTGCTTCGAAAATGCCATGAAAAGTCTACCGCAACGACTTAAAGATACATAACAACATGTATACAGGGTTCCTGTATTGTTCTTGAATATGATGAAGTCGGTAAACAAGCTTTTCTTCACAATTTGTTTATCATTGGTCATGGTATATGTTGGTGTATGGGTTCATTCCAAATGGAACATTAAGGTATCACCTTTATGGTATTCATGATCATTTCATCAATTATGGATCTCCTCTTTGAATTTAATTTTGTGTCTTCTTTTCTTTTTTTATACTTTAATGATAAGTAAAAATAATGAGAATACCGGAGTTCCAAGCACCTTTCCTACACCGGAAGACTCAACTTACCCAATTTGTTTATACGGCATTCAAAACTATCATAATAACGTCTTCTTATTTCCTATGTCTGTTGTATGTAAGATTAGTAGCCTCCTTCACTCCTTCCTCTAGTCCGGAAACACTTCTAGTCGCCGGAATCTTTTTGCATAGGACAAACTCTGCAGACCACATAATGAGGGTGGACTCGGCCTCAAAGAAATCCTTTACGGGAATAAAACATGTCTCGTAAAGCTGATCTACGAGCTCAACTCCAACCACAACACAAGCCTATGGACGCAATGGGTTAACTTGCACCTTCTCCGTTACCACACCATTTGGACCACTCCTTCATCCACCACCCAAAGTTGGATTTGGCGAGCCATACTCCAAATCAGAGACTCTCTTCTCTCCATACATCCACACACCTCACTCTCACCACATGGCCGGACCTAACAACACCTACCAAGCCAACAACATCTCCCTCAGACCGCCTATACCGATTGTCTCTTAGAACACCTCGATCTAGGGTCAATTTAACTCTCCTAAGTGTAGCCCCACCTCTTCGCCTATTGCTCATGGTAAACTCCTGACTAAATCCAATCTCTACACTTAGGGTATCTCCAATGTCAATGCTTGTCTCGTTTGCAATCCTCTAGAGGAGACCGAGGACCACATGCTCTTCTATTGCCCTACTTCGAAAACTACCCTCAACACCATCCTTCTTTGGCTCCGTGTCTCTCAAAGAACGCAATCACTTCGAGGATGGATCGATTGGTTATCCTCTACCACCGCCAGAAACAACTTCTAAGTTCAATTCATCACAACCACATTTGCAAGCTTCATCTACCACATATGGAAAGCTAGAAATGAATTCATCCTAAAAAGACTTCTCATCTCCGGAGCTTAATATTTTGGCTTGTCACAATTAGCACCAAAGCCCAATATTGATTGGAGTTTGGCCACTAATGTGTTTACTGTGGTTAAGTGAACACCGTTATCATTAAGAACTTTGATCGTCACTTGAAATTTATTTGTATTAGTTTATTTGTAAATTGCAAGAAACATGATTAAATGCATGATAGAACTACAACGTCTCTACCAATTGAAAACTTATATATTACCATTAAATTGAGATTGACCAACTTATTATTATTTTTTTGATAATACAAGGTAAGAGATTAGGAAAGTCATCTTCTCGAAGATTTCTTCCCTAGCGCATCCTTGCCGAGGAGGTCGTCCACCGACGCCATAGACGAACTAGAAGCTATCCCAGACTCGTGGCCCATCTGCGCAAGCCTGTCTGCAACTCCATTGATCTCCCTAAAAACGTGTTGGATCTTGACCTGACAGAAGCCTGCTAAAATACTAGAAATATAAGACATAATCAAATCAAGATCCCATGGAGGTTTCCACACACGTTTAATCGAATTGATGAGCTTGAGGCAACCTCCTTCGATTTCAATATTGAAGAAACTCAGATCATAGGCCCTAACCAATCCTTCTCTTAGTGCACATGCTTCAGCATGCAGAGCAGATATGTTGCCACATTGCCCAAAACCCAGAGAAACTGGCTTAGCCTCGTGATTCCGAAGGATAAAACCATAAGCTGAATTACCAGATTCTATTTTTGATCCATTAAAATTAATTTTAATAAATTCTTTTTCTGGTCTTGACCAATATAAATTCTTTGTTTTTCTATTCCCTTTTTTCCGGTTTTTTTGTGTGTTGTTTCGACATTTTACTAAAGCGGTTCCAATCATTGATTTGGTTCCGAACTAGCAATTCCAAGTTTTGGGTTTGATCCTTTTTATTGATGATCTTCTGATTCCTAACAGTCCACACGTTCCACCAGCTCCAAGAAAGATAGATAAATTCAAAATTTACCAGATTTCTCCAAAGATATGAAATTTTGTCCGATACTTTTAGGTTTCCTTCATTAGTTTGTCTAATAGAACTCTCAATTCTATTATTAGACAACAAGTCTATAACAAACTGACATTTAAAAAATAGATGGTCTGCAGCTTCAAAAGGGTGATCACACAGACAACATTTCATCGGCACCGGGATTTTTTGTTTCTCTAAATTTTCCTTTGTCGATAAACCGTTAATAGATAGTTTCCATAGGAAGTTCTTAATTTTCGGAAGTAGATCCAAATCCCAAATCCAATCATTTTCACAGACCTGGATACCGCTTCTCTCATAAATAAAGTTGAAAGCTGACTTTGTAGAGAAATTTCCATTCTCCGAAGGGGCCCAATAGAGATGATCTTGAATGAAAGTTTTAGGGAGTTGGTAATCGTTGATTGATTTGATAATATTTTGTGGGAGAATGTTATCTAACTTCGTAGCAATTCTACTACAGTCCCACCTATTCTCATTTATGAAATGTTTAACTACTGTATTAGTATTAATTTCATCCAGGTTTGTACACCACTTAATGAGAGGATCTTTATCGATCCAACGATCCTTCCAGAAGTTCACAGTACTTCCATCACCCACATTTCAACTAAAGTCTTGTTCAAAATCTGTTCTTAACTTCATAAGTTTCTTCCATTGCCAAGACGAATTTTGTTTGACGTTATACTTCCACAATACCTCTCCATTCAGGTATTTTTTTTTATTACTCTAACCCAGATATTATCAGGTTCATTCAGGATTTTCCATAGTTGTTACATCTGGAGTACCTTATTAACTTCTTGGTCTTTCTAATGCCAACACCCTCAAACTTTCTAGGTCTACAAATGCGGTCCCAAATGATAAGGGGGTGAAAATTTGGGCCCTTGTTCCAGAAAGTGAATAAAACAAACATTACGAGTGGAAGTTTTTTTCAAAGAAAAAAAAAGTTAGTTGTTATGGATTCATTTAAAGTAATTGCTCAAATGATTAACCACACGGTTAATTCGTTCAAGTTGCTTCTAGTGGTGTTTGTCAGCAGTGGCATAGCAGCGGTAGGGTCATAGTATTATGTTGTTCGCGGTGATGTTTGTTTAGTTTGATTGCCTCATTCAAGCTAACATTACAACAACAACAAAAAAAAGATTTGCGATGACCCTTTGCGTTGGCAAGTAATTGCCGTCACTAATGGGGTGGTTTTTGCGACGGTCGTACGACGACAATTAATGTCGTCGTAATTAACGGGTTTATTTGCAATGACTGTTGGTGTCGTCACAAAAGGTAGGTTTTTGCAATAACACACGACGAAAATTGATGTTGTCGCAAAATGTGAGTTTGTTTACGATGACACTTGATTCCTTTACCAAGTATTGTATATGTCTCTCAGTATATGTTTTCACGTCTCAACCTGAATCTCTCTTTCTCAATCTCTACTTTGTCTCATAGAAAGACTATGACATACAAGTCAATCCATCTATGCTCGCATAATCTCGGGTTGCAACTTGCTTCCACACAAACTCATTTAAGATTGTTCGATCAGACCTAGCATTTTTCCTCTTTGTCTTTTTTTATGTAAATCATCCCTTTTAATTTACAAAATTCCTTCCAATAAGTTTGTTCTTGTTGATTGATTACGTTAGATTTATATTCTCGAACATGGTTAAGATTTTGAAAGTTAATAAGTTAAAATATTTTGTTACTTGAAATATATCGGAAGATATTGGTATTTGAGATACTTCATGACGCTATAACCATATTTGGACCTAAGTTACTTATAATAAATTTAAATATATTGATGTCTTTGATATGAGTCTTGATTTAAACTTTTCTTTTCGATTAATTCCTATAAACTTTGATATCATTAGTACACATAATGAGTTCTCTTAAGGACAATTAAAACCCCTATTTATTAAAATATTTTAGGGAGTTTTTTTTTAAATAACCCTAAAATTACATTTTATTTTATTTTTAAAAAATATATTTTATTGGGTGTTGACATGCTTTAAAAATCACCTTTCACATATTCAATAATGGGTCGAGGGAACTTCATCCCCTTGTCTGGGGCGGGGTAGACGGAGACGCCCCCGACGCAAACGGTGTGATATTCCACATTTTTTTAGCATTTATTATTTGATCTAGTCTATTAATTGAGGGTTACATATTATCTTAAAAGTTTTATCATTAGAGATATATTCTGTAGTCTTTTTTTTTTTGGAAAAAGTAATAACTTTTTTATATATGTGATTTGTTTTTTTGAAAACAAGAGAACGAGATCTTATATTGGATTTTAAAATTTTAATATTGTATATTTAAAACCTTTATCTTCAAATAAATAAAAGTACTACCCTTCTAGTTAGGTTTAATAAGAACGATTCATAGAAACTTAGAAGTGAATTTGAATCAAAATTTAGATGAAACGTTGGTGATGAGAGTACAGTTAAATTCTGGATGGATTGTTGGATTAAAAACGAACCGTTAATTAATGAATGCCTGGATGTTAATTTTGTTGAGATTAACATTGAGGTTAATCATTTCATCAACGAAAATAAATGGGACATGGGTAAAATTGATATGGAAATTGGGCATATCCTACCTTTTAAAACAATTAACGCTATCAAGTCTTATCAACTTCCTAAAACCTTCATTCGTGACCGTTTATATTGGGCTCCGGCTGAGGATGGGGACTATTCTACAAAGACGGCCTATAACTCGATGTATTTGATTAGGGGGTTACATACTGGTTTGAATGATTGGATCTGGAATCTTAAGGTTATCCCTAAGGTTAAATTTTTTTTTTAGAAAATGGTAATTAATGGATAACCTACTAAAGAGAATCTAGAAAGACAGAAAGTCCCTATCCCATTGAATTGTTGTCTCTATGATCACCCATTTGAGTCAACAGATCATCTATTCTTTAAGTGTCACTATACTTCTGAGGCTTTAGGTCAGAATTCAATCAAACAATCCCTGGTAAAGGCTAACCAATTGAAATTTAAAGTTGCGGATAAAATAGAATGGATTAAAAATAATTTAGCAGAATCAGAACTTACCTATCTAGTTATTTTTTGGTGGAATATCTAGTTTGCTAGAAACCAGAAAATTTTCTCTAATATAAATACTCAGAATATAGATGGGATAGTTTAGAAACAATTAGTCGATTGGAACCAAAACAATAAGGACAGTAATATGAATATGGGAAGTTCAAGGAAGAGAAAGAGGAAAAAGAAGAACATTCAATGGAAAAAACCTGAAATAGGTATGATAAAACTAAATTTTGATGGATCAAAGAAAGAGTCTGGTGAATCTGCCTTTGGATACATCCTTCGGAATCATGAGGCTAGTACGATTTCTCTTGACTATGGGAGATGTGGAAACATATCAACTCAACTTGCTGAAGCATTTGCGCTAAGAGAGGGTCTAGTCATGGCCTTTGATCTTGGTATCAGAGCAATTGAAATTGAAGGAGACTGTCTGGTTGTGGTTAATGCAGTCAAGAAGATCTGGAAACCCCCCTGGGAGTTAGATCTGATTTTATCGGATATCTCTAATATTTTGCTGGGTTTTCTTTAGGTTAAAATCCGTCGTGTGTTTCGTGAGGTGAATGGTGTGGCGGACCTGCTTGCTGAGTTGGGCCACGACTGTATCTATTTGTCAAGGTCGTCTACTGTTCAAGTCGACGGGATGCTCTAGGATGGAGAGTCTCGAGGAGATAGACCACCCTAATTTCTTATGTCATAGTATAAAAAAAAAAAAAGAACGATTCATATCCTCCGACTCATTTTTGTTTGTCAACCTTCGCCGCTGACCGACTCCCTTACGTCTCTCATGGCCCCCAATCTCGAATTAGAAATCTATGAAATCACGACTCTCACTCTCAAATTTCGGCTTGGCTTCCTTTTTTAATCTCGTCTCTCGATTGCTCTACTCAACTTTGAAGTCTTCTTTCAATCTCGACTACTGCAAAGGTATATTAACTTCACCATTTTTACCATTCTTCTTATTAGGGTTATCTTGGTCAGGGTTTTACATTGATTGATGGTTTGCATCGTTCTTGTAGACTTGATTTATCCCGCCTGCATTGCAGCACCGCTACCAACTACATCAAAGGTACTGAATTTTTGCTTCTTGTATTTGAAACGCAATTTATCAGTATACGTATGTCAATGAATGGTGCCATGAATTTATCATTTATGTAAGGTACTTAAAGACGTTTTCTTTTTGATTACACTAAAGACATTTTATTTTACTTAGTCACAAAATACTGTTATGCTATATCTTCAGTTTATTAGAAATTTGTTTCATTATTGTGCTCAAATAATATACTAAACTTGATAAATAAATGAATTTGTTCCAATGTTTATTAGAGTGGGCTAAATTAATCATCAACTACTTTAGACTTTAGATCCCATGCCCTGCACGGTATTCATAATATATTATATATATAGGGTTGATTCGGGTAAATAGGTATTTTGTTAAAATAAACGCATTTAAAAAAAAATTTATCCTTAGCTACTGAAACCTTAGAGTGTCACGTCAGCAATACGTACACTACCTTAGTTATATATAACAAATACGGGAAAATAAAAATTCCATTGACAGTATAATTCTGAACCGATAAACAAGATAAATTTCTTCTCCAAACCTCACTTATACCATCTTAAAGTTATCAGCTTATCATTCCTAGCAATATTGTAAGTATTTTACTGTTGTTGTAAATAAACCATAACATTAGTAGGAATTCCAGTCAAAGTCTGGATTGGCATTACATAGAACTCTTGTTGTTTCTAGTTGATCAATCAAAGTCTGGATTGACATTACATAGAACTTGATGAATTAAGCCTTTAAATAGCTGTTGTTGTAAATAAACCATAACATTAGTAGGAATTCCAGTCAAAGTCTGGATTGACATTACATAGAACTCTTGTTGTTTCTAGTTGATCAATCAAAGTCTGGATTGACATTCGTGCAGTAGAAGAAGGAGGGTGCCTGCATGACATCAACATATATCTCAGTCCTTTTGAGAAGCTATCTAATTTGTGCAAAGCGGACATACTTCTTTGTGAATCGAGAGGAGGTATTCCAGTCATCCTTTTAGTGTATTACTTTCCTATGTGGATGCAAAATATTTAAGTATCTTTGTGGCTATTTCATGCCTATGCAGATAATCTGGACACAAACTTCAGCAGAGAATTAATCTACATAATAGATGTATAAGGAGGAGATAAGATTCTCCGAAAGGGTGGTCATGGCATTACGCATTCTCATCTCCAAGCTAGTACGGTTAAATATTTTCTTCTCAACTCGCATTTCCTCGACTCAAAAGTGATAAGCATGACGCTCTTCGATTCTGCAGGTTATATAAACAAGACTCACCCAGCTCAATGGGGAGAGACGCGCTTAAGATGCGTGATGGAGTTCTTTTTGTCTTTGTTCAAGTTTGTTTATTATACTTTGTACAAAATCAGAAAAGTTACATATGTTATGCTTATCATATTACCTTAATTCGAAGCAATCTTGTGTTACTGAAATAAACACTCAGTACATTCATTTCAAATGTGCAGGTGAAGAATGGAGTTGGAGTAGCATCTTGCAGACTTGGGAGGTAGTGACTAGACAAAAACAACATTAATGCTCGTTTCCTGTTAGTGATCCTTAGCTATGTTTTATTTCATGTTCAAACTTGTCCAATTTTTTGCTTATGGCGATATTTTATTTCATGTTCAAACTTGCCTTATTTCCTATTGACTAGACAAAAACAACATGTGTGATGCAACATATTGATAAAGCATGAAGGTGTCTAGTTTTCTTGCATATTAGGGCTTATAATTATTGTTATTCTAAATTTTTTCTTAGCCTTCAATTTTTGTTTCATCTATGAGTAATGGGATATTTTATGAGTTCTTTGCAATCTGTCAATGTAGGTGAAAATATGTAGTGGGCAAGTACTTATGATTAAGAAAGAAGTTATAAACAATCCCAGTATTTCAATTGAGAACTGGGATAAGCTATTTTATATACTAAAAAGTCGGACTTTATAACCCGGACATTGTTTGTCGTGTTATAAAGTCTTAACTTTTTTTAAAAAAAGGCTTTTTTGCGACGGCCTCTACCATCGCAAAGCTGTCACAAAAGGTTATGCGACGATTTGCCGTCGCCAAAATCTTTTGTGACGCCTATCATACGACGAAAGAAATGTCGTCGCAACGCCGTAAAAGATCTTTTGCAACGGCATACTAGACATTGGCGACGACACATGCCGTGGCAAATCGATTTTTTTTTTGAAGAGGTACGTAGATCACCCGGTTCAATCGGCTTTGCCGATCTACATCCGGAGTCGGGTAATTAGATTGTGGCCCATTGCTAGGGGATACCCTCCCAATACCAGTTTCTCCATACATGCTGCCAAGAGGATTCGGACTCGAGTCTAGCACCACATCCCACTAGACCAACTGAGTATTGGTAAATTGATTTTTTATTTATTTTTGTAGTGCATGTAGATGTAACAAGCCTAATTTTCATTATAGGGACATAATTCCTTTTGTGAGCTTACAAAGGTAAAATATATTTCGCTTCAAAAAAAGGTAAAATATATTTAAGATAGGCATGTTCACGACAATAGTAATTATTGGAGATAAATTCGTGACACAAGAAACATATATATTTTGGGATTCGAACTCACTTTTATGTGTTTGACATATTTTATTTTAGTGTTTGAGCTAATAGGCTAAAAATTGAAAAGTATAAATATTGTGATACTCTTAGTTGCTTATCTGTTATTATTTCACATGATTGTAGTGCTCAAAATACATGATAGTGAAGCTTGTTAAAAATTAATTAAAATTACTTCACAAATTGTAACAAACATTTGAGCAAAGTGTAACCCTCCAAATTTTCGGAACTCGAGGTGTTACGGATTAGGACCTCATAATGGGTCTCGACCCTAACTTGACAATAATTTCACTAGATCTTACAACAAGACAAAAATGTAAATAAAACAATGGAAAAACATATTAAAATCATAATGTTGTTGAAGCTTAACATGAGGCAGCCTTGAACGAGACAACTATTAACATCTTGAAACAAATGAACCCTTTAAATGAATGCAATATTTGAAAGACCACCCAATCTATATGAATACATGGACCCAAATGACCATTTTCTCCGGATCACTTTGCGACTTTCTTATCCTACAAGAAATCTAACATCATAATGGAAAAATCGTTAGCTAAAAATCCTAAGGCATCATCTAATACTATAATAGCACAATTACACGTCAATGCGGAAAGTAAACACAACAACATGCTTGCACGCAAAACCTTGTTATTATCTTTATTAGGTGATTCACTCTAGATTCACAAAAAATGACAAATAAGAGCGGAACAAATTCAAACCGAGTTGGGTTCGGTTTGATTCAGTTGAACCTGATCAACCTGTATCGAGTTCCTGAAAAAATAAAATTTCCGAATATTTACATCAGTTCCCTTTTAAAATGAGTTTCGCCCCGAAACTTACGTATAAGAGGGTCATCTAACTAAAACAATAATCATGAGGTATACATAAAGACTATCCATGAAGGTGTTATCCCGTCGACTTTGAGGTCGAAACTAACTCTGCATAATGCTTAGAGTATGTACTCCTAATACCGTCATTGGTCTCCCATATGGCCTCAGCAACTCCCCGTCTAGATCAAAATCCTCAATATTGGGGTAATCTACCACAACCACCATCTCATCTCCCTCTCTTTAAGCAAGCATCGGGTGTTGCACGAAAAATGGACTCAACTATTTTCATAAACCAAATAACCAACCACTTGTAGGATATCCGTATATACTCTCCCAACCGACACCATGACACTGGAACGAACATTGTCAAGTGTATGTGAAAGGTTAACCTATTGACAACTTTTCCAACCTGATCCAAAATTCAAATGGTGTCACATATCTAGTTCCACTTCTTTTTAGTGTCAAAATGTCTAACACTTCAGATTGGAGAAACTCTTAATCTCATATGCACATCAATCCTTAGTTCCGGGGTGTCATGTCGATTATCTAGGTACAAATTCTAATATCTTGAGAAATCGTTAATTTATGTTTGTGGATGAAAGCTACCCAAGTGACGTCATCCCAAATCCATCTTATAACAACTCCTCATGGCATTGAAGATTCATCCCCACTAGCAACATACAACCCTTTAGTCCTTATCACTTTGTATTCAAATAATCAAATAACCATATGTAATAAATGTTATATATGTTTGTTCCTTTTATTGAGTGCATTTTATTTCAAACAACATGAATTTCACATTCATTTATATCTAGAATAATGATCTCAACAATTCTAGATATAAAGAACAAGTAAAAAGGTGGAATTACACAAATCCCACATCACGTTTTTGTAACACCCCAAATCCGTAGGACTCGGGGCGCTACTGGGCTAGGATGTCACAATGGATCCTGACCCTAGCCTGACAACAAGTTCACTGGATCTTACATCAAGGCACAGATAGATTAAAACCAAAACGTCAAACTGAAATATATACATATCAAAAGGTATACAAGGTACCGCTGAGTACAATCAAAACGTGTATCATACATCATAAAATGTCCCATAACCCTCGCAATAACCCTAGTGTACGGAGCCCTTAGCGGATCACCCCATCTGAATCACTTTGCAGCTCTCCTAACCTGCAAAGGATCTACAACACGGTATAAAACCGTTAGCTAACCATACACATATATATAGAAGATGCACAAGAACAATCACACATCAGAGAATAATAAACACATCATCATACTATCACACATTTACCCAGTTAATTATCTTTATAAAGTCCAACACTCAAATCGTAACTACATGTATATGAATATAGGTGACGCGATGAATATATAATCCTCGCCTCTCGGTGCTATTGCCAGCTGTAGTGGTAATCTGGTAACACTTTCCTGTATACCCTAAGGGAGTGGTAGGTGCCCGTCCCACTTCTAGATCTGGCATGTCCGCAAAGAACCTCCCTGTCTCCAAGCGGATAACAGGACAAGTTATCACAGCCCTACAATGGGCGGTCACTAAACCATAGGTCAGTAATAATCAATCATCACATGCTATCAAGCATATATATCAAACACCACTCATGCATATATCCAATATAGGGATGGTAGCTAAGTAAGTCCTATGGACTTACCTCAATCTCGGAATAACCTCAACCACGAAGTACTCTCAAACACGATCCACTCCAATCTGGAGGACAACACTGCCTAATAACAACGCATAAAGAGATATCAAACCTCCTATCAATCAAAGGGGTCACACCTAGACCCAAGGGATCCATAAGGATCATATCCAACTTATAACCTCGATAATCTACTAAACCTCAAAGCCATAACCGGCAAAAATCGATATCATACTCATCATCATTCTATCTTCATACACATACCTAGAATTGTAAGAGCCTTGATCTTTTGGAGCAACTTTGGCCTTAGCCGCCCCCGCGGGTTTGTAGAGCCCCCCCTGCGGCTGAGCCATGATCCGCCCCTGCGGCCAGGAAACCCGCCCCTGCGGTTTCCGGCGGCTGCAGCCGGCTTTGTTGACCCTTGATTTGTGCTTTACTCTTTTCCCTTCTTATTCTTTCCTTGTCTCGTGATCAAGGGTTCCTATTCCTCTTCTTCAGCCTTCCTATGTCCTTCTTGGTTCTCCTTTCTCCCTCCTTGGTCTTGTGTTGTTCTCTCTTGGAGTTTGGAAGAGTTTTGATGTGAGTTTGATGATGTTGATGATGGATGTTCTTGTTGCTGAGCTTGGAAGCCAGCTGTTGTGTGTTTTGATCTTCCTTGCAGCCTAGGACCACAAGTGTGTTAAGTGATCTTGGTTCTCTTCTCTTCTTTCTTCCTTGATTCCACCTTCCTTACCTTAGGATTAGATGATTGGATATAGATTGATGTTGGTTTATGTATGTATATATATGTGTAACTTTGGATGAGAGAAGACGTGAACTAATCACGTGAAGAGTGAAAGAAGAACCGCGGGATCATCTTATGGACTGTCGCCGCCCCCGCGGTCCAACGAAGCGCCCCTGCGGGTACCTTGTCGCCGCACCCGCGGCCAGAAGCCACCGCCCCGCGGCCACTGTCCCAGCGCCTGCGCCGTGCTTGCGTTGCCTGCGTTGCCTGCGGCCGTTGTCACCGCGCTTGCGTTGCCTGCGGCCGCTGTCACCGCGCCTGCGGCTGAGTCTTGCCGCGCCTGCGGATTGCCTATTCCGCCCCTGAGTCCTTCCGTCACACAGGTGCGTCTTGTCCCGGATCTACCTAGAGTTAGGTAGATCCTTTCCTTTCCTAGTATGAGCGGTTTAGTGGCATGCTAGGTATGCGTATGAGGTTAGAATGATGAGGATGTGATATATCTATATGCCGGTTATGACTTTGAGGTTTATGAGTTATGATACGATCCTTATGGATCCCTTGGTTCTAGGTGTGACCCCTATGATGGATATGAGTTTGATATATGTTGTGATGCCTTGTTTAGGCAGTGTTGATCTCCAGAGTTGGAGCTGTTTGGGTTGAGACTTCGAGGTTGAGGTAAGTCCATAGGACTTACTTAGCTACTATCCATATATTGGATGTGTGCATGAGTGGTGTGTGTTATATGATAGATAGCCCGAGTTATGTTGATTACCTACCTATGGTTTAGTACGCGCCCACTGTAGAGCCGTGACAACCTAGCCCCGTCATCCCACTGGGAGACTGGGAGGTTCTCTGCGGAGTGTCCAAATCTGGTACACGGAACGGGCACTGTCTCCACTCCCTCAAGGTACACTGAGGAGTAGTCCCGGTTGACCGCTCTAGCTGGCGATAGCACCGAGAGGTGAGGGTTATATTCCTCGTGTCACATATATTCATATTCAGATATATATATATATATATATATATATATATATATATATATATATATATATATATATATATATTTATACGATTGAGTGATTGGACTTATTAAAGATAATGAACCGGGTAAATGTATGAAAGCATGATAATGTGTTACGATTCTTGATGTGTGTTTGTGCTCTTGCATCTCTATATATATGTGTATGGTTAGCTAACGGTTTTATACCGTGTTGTAGATCCTTTGCAGGTTAGGAGAGCTACAGAGTGATCCAGAGGGGTGATCCGCTGAGGGCTCCGTACACTGGGATTATTATCGTGGGATATGGGATATTTGATTTACGGATATATGTTTCTTTTGTACTCAACGGTACTTATGTACTACCTTTTGAGATTTATATATCAGTTTTACGTTTTGTATTTAATCTACCGGTGCCTTGTTGTAAGATTCAGTGAACTTGTTGTCAAGCTAGGGTCATGATCCATTGTGAGATCCTTGTCCAGTATCACCTCGAGTCCTACAGATTTGGGGTGTTACAAAGTTGTTATCAGAGCGAGGTTGACAACAATGGCACTAGTAATCTGCAATAAAGTTCGAATAGATAAATAAATAGAACCCGAAAAGGGTCTGACTTTTCAAAAGGTTTTGATTTTGAAATGGGTACAAAATGTTTTGGGATATCGTGTATGTGAGCCATCGCCCCTCTGAAGATCTCGACAGTATATATATATATATATATATATATATATATATATATATATATATATATATATAGATATTCTGTTGTGATTGATTTGATATATACATACGACATATATATAGCCTTCTCAGTTAGGTTTATGTCCTTTGCAGATGGTTCAGACTATAGCCTTACCTGCAATTGGACGAGGTAGAGGTAGACCCCTTCTAGGTAGAGGATGGGGTAGGACTTTCGCTGGTGATCCACGTGCAGCGGAAGAGGTTCACGAGGACGTTGCTGAGAGTGTCGTTCCTGAGACTGGGAACGGCGTAGCTGGGAGACAGGGTCCACAGCGAGTCCAGTCAGATGACTCGGATTATGTCTCCATGGGAGGACCAGAGTTTCGTGACTATATCCGGCGAGTGGAGGAGGCTGCCAGAGCATGTAGACCTATCCCGGATATGCCAGTACATGAGGGATCATCTGAGAGATCCCATGGGGTTACACAGGTGGCAGCTGCACCGGCACCTGCAGCTGAGACTGCTCGAGTTATAGAGGAGCATAGAGGGCCTAGACCTGACACTTGGTTGAAGGCATTTCACCAGATGGGTGTACCCCCTTTCTCTGGGAAAGTGGGACTCGAGGTTGAGCTGTGGATTGGACATGTGGACTCAACTCTGGAGTCCATTAGATGTCCAGCAGACAGGCAAATAGAGTTGGTGCAGACTCTGTTCAGAGACTTAGCACAACACTGGTGGAGGTCTGTACGAGCACAGGTTGACAGTTATGATTAGATGCGGACCATGATCAGAGAGCGTTTCTGCCCTGCCTCACTGAGGAGGGAGAAACTACGAGATTTTGTGGAGGCTGGGTTTGAGGATGTACCAGTCTCCGAGGCTATCAGGAGATTCCAGGAGGAGCTGACATTGCTAGGACCAGCTGCACCTTCTGTGGATCAGCATGTGTATCTGTTTTCCCGACGACTGAGGGATACTACCCGGACCTATATGGCGGGTTTCCACTGTGAGTCTCTGATGGACTACCAAGACAGAGCTTCCGACTATGAGAGGGAGCGGGCTAGTCAGAGGAGAGCTTCTCAGACCGGAGGGTCTGAGAAGAGACAGCGTACTAGGGCTGAGCATCTGTTCAAAACCGACCCGAACCGACCGAAACCGAACCGAACCGAAAACCAAAAATTCAAAAAACCTGGACCGAAAACCTAAACCGAAAACCTCGGTTCGGTTTACGGATGAAACCGAAAATTTTCGGTTTCGGTTCGGTTAAACCGAAATATTGAACGTCGACATCAAAAGCCACAGTTTACAGAAAGAACAAAACAAGTTGACGATAGATCCAAATCGAAACTAAAATCACAAATTCTTAATATCCTCAATTCGAAACAAATAGGTAGATCCGTTGATGATAGATCCAAATTGACACATACAATACATATTCGTCAACATTTTTTACAGATTCAGGTTCAAGAAATTGATCGAAAAAGAAACGAGGTGAAGAAAAACGAGATCCATACGTGATACGTCACAAATATTGTTCAGTGTTCACTTAGAACATTTAACAGATCTAGATTCGAAACAAATGTTCAAATCCGAACTAGGAACGCCGAAGTCCGAACGGGTGGCTTGATGTCTTTGTTGTTGCATCGCCGCCTCGCCATCGACGAATTGAACACCGCCTCGCCTCGCCATCGACGTACTGGGCAGAGCAGTGGTGCTCGTGGGGCTACTAGTGCAGGGCGAGGTCAGAGTCGCCAGAGTCGTCCCTCTTCTGCATCAGTTGCAGATAAGGGAGTACAATGTTACAACTATGGTAGGTATGGACATATGCGGCCAGAGTGCACAAGGCAGACAGTAATGTGCTACACTTGTGGCCGGCCAGGTCATAGGGCTGTTTTTTGCCGACAGGGCGAAGCTTCATTTCAGCAGAGTCCTTCTCCTGCCGGTGTAGCGGGAGGTGGGCAGAGGCCACCTCAGCAACAACAGATACAGGGACAACAGAGAGTCTTAGATCGTCCTACCACTCAGGGATCTGGTCATGGGTTGGTTAGAGGCAGAGGTCGTGGTGGGAGCACCACTGACACCAGAGGGCCACAGGGCCGAGTTTTTGAGCTGAGGAGTGCAGAGGAGCCAGCTGCACCGACTGTTACAGGTACCATTCTGATCCATGGTTTACCTGTTAGATTTTGTTTGATACTAGAGCTATGTCTTCTTTTATATCTGATGCTTGTATTGAGTGTTTGAGTCTAGATACGACTGAGGGGATACCCTTTAGTATAGGGTTATCCGATGGTAGTAGGGTCAGAGGTACCCATGAGATTCGTGACTGTCTCATTTCTGTTGGGATCCGTGTTTTACTAGTTGACTTCTCTGTCATGCCATGAGAGCATGAAGAAGTCATACTAGGTATGGATTGGATGGATAGACTTTCTGCAGTCTTAGATGTAGGTAGGAGGACTGTTACCCTCTCTACCGAGTTAGGACAGATAGAGGTTTTCCGAGGTTGGGACTTTGGAAAATTTGGCATGGTTATCAGTGCGATACGAACAGCTAGACTGATTGCACAGGGTTGTGAGGCCTTCTGGTGTTATGCCATGAAGGAGGGAGAGAGCCCATCATTAGAGGATATCCCAGTGGTCTGTGAGTTTGCAGATGTGTTTGCTGAGCCGTCCAGTTTTCCGCCTCAGAGGAGTGTGGACCTTGGTATCGAGTTAGAGCCTAGTACGAGACCGATCTCAAAGGCCCCATATCGGATGACGCCTGTTGAGATGTTGGAGCTGAAGAAGCAACTCGAGGAGTTGGCCGAGAAGGGTTTTATTCACCCTAGTGTATCTCCATGGGGAGCACCTGTACTCTTCGTACGGAAGAAGGACGGATCGTTGAGATTGTGTATAGATTACAGAGAGTTGAACAAGGTGACTATTAAGAACAAGTATCCATTGCCGCATATTGATGACTTGTTGGATCAGCTTCAGGGAGCGACAATATTTTTCCAGGATTGACCTGCGCTCAGGATATCACCAGCTGAGGGTGAGAGAGCAGGATGTGCACAAGACAGCATTCCGGACCAGATATGGCCACTACGAGTTTGTAGTGATGCCATTTGGGCTTACGAATGCCCCAACCGTCTTTATGGAGTTGATGAACAGTATCTTCATCGACTTCCTGGATCAGTTTGTGGTGGTATTCATAGATGATATTCTAGTGTACTCTCGCAGCCGAGAGGAGCATGCAGGACATCTGAGGACTGTATTGCAGGTTTTACGGGATAGAGTACTTTATGCTAAGTTTTCAAGTGCGAGTTTTGGATGCCAGAGGTAGCATTCCTGGGTCATGTGGTATCAGCTGCAGGAATTAAGGTGGATCCGGCCAAGATTGAGGCAGTATCAGCATGGATTGCACCGACTAACGTCAAGGAAGTACGTAGCTTCCTTGGCCTAGCCGGTTATTACAAACGCTTTGTGGAGGGATTTTCTGTGATTGGCCGTCCACTGACGAGTTTGCTGAGGAAGACTGCCAGATTTGTATGGTCTGATCAGTGTATACAGAGTTTTGAGGAGCTGAAGAGACGTCTGACTTCTGCTCTTGTTTTGGCACAACCAGAGGGTACAGAGGGATTTGATCTGGTTAGAGTTAGACATCCAGTTTCAAGATGAGGATGCCCAACTGCGTACGTTAGAGGTTCTTCCTGATCTGTTGGGTGAGATCCAACAGAAGCAGGAGACATGCCCGACACTGATGAGGATACGAGATAGGATGTCTCGAGATGAGGCACCACAGTTCCTGCTAGGAGCGGATGGAGTATTGAGGCGCCGCGGTCGCGTCTGTGTACCCGCTGATGCGGATCTACGTCAGAGGATTTTACAAGAGGCTCACTATACACCTTACTCTGTACATCCAGGTACGAGTAAGATGTATCAGGATTTGAGACGTTTATATTGGTGGGGAGGGTTGAACCCCGATGTGGCCAAATTTGTGGCATAGTGTGCGACCTGCCAGCAGGTCAAGATAGAGCATTGTAGATCTGGAGGTGAGCTCCATCCACTTCCTGTTCCACAAAGGAAGTGGGAGGATGTCACCATGGACTTTGTGACCGGGCTGAGACTGAGCCGGAGTTTTGATGCTATTTGGGTTATCGTAGACAGATTGACGAAGACGGCACGTTTCATTCCTATTCGGGAGACGTGGCCGGTGAGCAGATTAGCTGAGGAGTACACTAGGCAGATAGTGAGACTCCATGGTGTACCGGGGACGATCGTCTCAGACAGAGATAGACGATTTACCTCGAGGTTTTGGCAGCAGATTCAGACTGCCCTGGGGACGAGTTTGCACTTCACTACTGCGTTCCATCCTCAGACAGATGGTCAGTCAGAGAGGACCATTCAGACCCTGGAGGATATGCTACGAGCTTGTGTGTTGGATTGGGGACAAGTGTGGACGGATCATCTCCCACTTGTTGAGTTCTCATACAACAACAGCTGGCATGCATCTATTGGGATGGCCACATATGAGGCACTGTATGGACAGAGATGCCGTACTCCGTTATGTTGGGATGAACATAGCAGTGTTAGTGGTCTGACACCTGATCAGATTCAGGATGATGTGGCTCGAGTAGCACTGATTAGAGAGCGGATGTTGACTGCGCAGAGCCGTCAGAAGTCTTATGCTGATAGGAGGCGTAGACCTCTGGAGTTCAGAGTTGGAGCCCATGTGTGGCTGAGAGTGTCCCCGACACGAGGTGTTAGACGTTTTGGCATTAAGGGGAAGCTGAGTCCCCGATATGTCGGACCGTTCGAGATTTTGGATCGGGTTGGGAGTGTAACATACAGATTAGCCTTGCCTTCGAGATTAGAGGGTGTTCACCCTGTATTTCACGTGTCTCAGATGAAGGAGTATATACCAGATCCGACACATATTGTGAGTTATGATGATTTAGTGGTTGAGCCGGACCACACCTTTGTTGAGCACCCGATTGCAGTCCTAGAACGAGGTATGAGACGCCTGCGTTCGAAGGACATTCCTATGCTGTGGATACAGTGGTCGAGACGAGGACCTGATGAGGCTACATGGGAGACTGAGGATAGTATCCAGAGGAACTATCCAGAGTTTTATGCCGAGATAGATGTACCAATAGGATCGACGAGTAGATCTTAGTACTATCTTGGTGATGTTATGCTTATGTGCTTATATGCCATGATGTGTTTATTTTCGTACTAGCTATGATGTGATATGTGATCTTAGTAGATCTTGTTGTGCTAGTACGACTGATATTTATAGCTGGAGATGGCTCTTTCCTCCATGCTATTGTGATTCGTGTAGGATTTAGCTGGAGATGGTTATTCCTCCATGCTATTTTGAGGGACATAGTGTTGCTGGAGATGTTTTTCCTCCATGCCTTTCTGTTATGAGTATGATACGGCTAGATATGTGATTCCTCTAGGCCTTGTGATGTGTTTATGGTTTGGATAGAGATGATTTTCCTCTATGCCCTGGATAGTGTTTTGTTGCTGGAGTTGACAGTTTCCTCCATGCTTATGTTTGAGGTTATAGAGAGAGTTGTACCTCGGCTTGTGAGTCTGAGTGGTTTGAGGATTTTACAAGTTTCGGGACGAAACTTGTTTTTAGGGGGGGTGAGGTGTAAGAACCTTGATCTTTTGGAGCCACTTTGGCCTTAGCCGCCCCCGCGGGTTTGTAGAGCCGCCCCTGCGGCTGAGCCATGATCCGCCCCTACGGCCAGGAAACCCGCCCCTGCGGTTTCCGGCGGCTGCAGCCGGCTTTGTTGACCCTTGACTTGTGCTTTACTCTTTTCCTTTCTTATTCTTTCCTAGGCTCGTGATCAAGGGTTCCTATTCCTCTTCTTCATCCTTCCTACGTCCTTCTTGCTTCTCCCTTCTCCCTCCTTGGTCTTGTGTTGTTCTCTCTTGGAGTTTGGAAGAGTTTTGATGTGAGTTTGATGATGTTGATGATGGATGTTCTTGTTGTTGAGCTTGGAAGCCAGCTGTTGTGTGTGTTGATCTTCCTAGCAGCCTAGGACCACAAGTGTGGTAAGTGATCTTGCTTCTCTTCTCTTCTTTCTTCCTTGATTCCACCTTCCTTAGCTTAGGATTAGATGATTAGATATAGATTGATGTTGGTTTATGTATGTATATGTATATGTGCAACTTTGGATGAGAGAAGACGTGAATTGATCACGTGAAGAGTGAAAGAAGAACCGCGGGATCATCTTCTGCACTGTCGCCGCCCCCGCGGTCCAGCGAAGCGCCCCTGCGGGTACCTTGTCGCCGCACCCGCGGCCAGAAGCCACCGCCCCGCGGCCACTGTCCCAGCGCCTGCGCCGTGCCTGCGGCCGCTGTCACCGCGCCTGCGGCTGAGTCTTGTCGCGTCTGCGGATTGCCTGTTCCGCCCCTGCGTCCTTCCGTCATGCAGGTGCATCTTGTCCCGGATCTACCTAGAGTTAGGTAGATCCTTTCCTTTCCTAGTATGAGCGGTTTAGTGGCATGCTAGGTATGCGTATGAGGTTAGAATGATGAGGATGTGATATATCTGTATGCCGGTTATGGCTTTGAGGTTTATGAGTTAGGATATGATCCTTATGGATCCCTTGGGTCTAGGTGTGACCCCTATGATGGATATGAGTTTGATATATGTTGTGATGCCTTGTTTAGGTTGAGACTTCGAGGTTAAGGTAAGTCCATAGGACTTACTTAGCTACTATCCATATATTGGATGTGTGCATGAGTGGTGTGTGTGCTATATGATAGATAGCCCGAGTTATGTTGATTACCTACCTATGGTTTAGTATGCGCCCACTGTAGGGCCGTGACAACCTAGCCCCGTCATCCCACTGGGAGACTGGGAGGTTCTCTGCGGAGTGTCCAGATCTGGTACACGGAACGGGCGCTGTCTCCACTCCCTCAGGGTACACGGAGGAGTAGTCCCGGTTGACCACTCCAGCTGGCGATAGCATCGAGAGGCGAGGGTTATATTCCTCGTGCCACATATATTCATATTCAGATATATATATTTATTCGATTGAGTGATTGGACTTATTAAAGATAATGAACCGGGTAAATGTATGAACGCATGATAATGTGTTACGATTCTTGATGTGTGTTTGTGCTTTTGCATCTCTATATATATGTGTATGGTTAGCTAACGGTTTTATACCGTGTTGTAGATCCTTTGCAGGTTAGGAGAGCTGCAGAGTGATCCAGAGGGGTGATCCGCTGAGGGCTCCGTACACTGGGATTATTATCGGTGATATGGGATATTTGATGTACGAATATATGTTTCTTTTATACTCAGCGGTACTTATGTACTACTTTTTGAGATTTATATATCAGTTTTACGTTTTGTATTTAATCTATCGGTGCCTTGTTGTAAGATTCAGTGAACTTATTGTCAGGCTAGGGTCAGGATCCATTGTGAGATCCTAGCCTAGTAGCACCTCGAGTCCTACGGATTTGGGGTGTTACAAGCATGCTACTAACCCTCATACTAGGAAAGGAAAGGATCCATACTACTCTAGGAGATATTGGACAAGACGCACCTACGTGACAAGAGGAACGCAGGGGCGAAGCCAAGGCAACCGCAGGCGCGGCGGCACACTAACGCAGGAGCGGTGACCGTGGCCGCAGGGGCGGAGGCTTCCGGGCGCGGGTGCGGTGACAAGGTCCGCAGGGACGGCGACGCTGAGGCGCAGGGGCGGCGACGCTGCAGAACGTAACCTCCCGACTTCTCTTCCACTCTTCACATGATCAAATCATGTCTTCTCCATTCCATATCCAAACACATACATACACATACACATTCTAACATCAATATGCATCCAACACATCTAATCCTAAGCTAAGGAAGAGGAATCCAATGAAGAAAGAAAGGAAGAAGAAGCAAGAAGCTTACCAACTGCAATGGTCTAAGCAAGGAATGATCACAAACACCAACAACTGGCTCCCAAGCTCAGCAGTACACATCCACACATCAACATCCACCAAAACCCACACAACAACTCTTCCACACTAAGGAGAAACAAGAGCAAGATCAAGGAGGAGAAAGGAGGCAAGAAGAAGCTCGTGAGATAGCTGAAGTGAAGAACCCTTGCTCAACAAGCCAAGGGAAAGGCTAAGAAAGAAGGAAAAGAAAGAGAGTAAAGCACAGTCAAAGGGTCAACAAAGCCGGTTGCAGCCGCAGGAAACCGCAGGGGCGGTTCCCTGAGCCGCAGGGACGGAACACTGCACAAGCAGCAGAGGCGGCTCCACGGACCCGCAGGGGCGGCTAAGTTGTCTCAGCTCCAAAAGACTAAGGCTCTAATAGTTTTAGTATATTTTCATTGATCGCAATCAGGATAAAAACAATTCTAATATTCTCAATGTCAAAAACAAAATGTAACAAATTCTTATAAAATATAATTCAAAGAATTACAATATATTCTCAATGCCAAACACAAAATGGGACAAATACTTTTAAAGCATAATTTGGTGATTCGGTGACTCGGTGACTTCAAAACTTACTTTGTCAAATGTAGTAATCACTTACAATATCAAATCAAAATCAAAATTAGACGGTTCAAAAGTATATATAGTTTCAACATAATAAACAAAAATGATATAAGTGTAATAATTATATAGAAAGATCATGACCTACAAATCAACGCTTCACATAAGAAAGAAAAGAAAAGGAACGTCGTCGTTTCAGTGCGGTTGAGATTTCAGTTCAGTTCCAACTGTTTAGTGATCTCTACAAAATGAATCACTTTCGTCAATATCGTTCAACGCTTCGCATCACTTTTTCCTTTCGGCTACTGTCTTTGTCCAAGAAACGTCAAATTCTATATCATTCTATCAACTACAATGGAGAGTGACGAACAAATGGAGCAATATCTCAGAGAAATGCTCCAGTACATCTCAAGGAAAAAGAGGAAAATCCTATATGCGTACCCAGGGGAACCAAGCTTCTGCGTACCCAGGGGAACCAAGCTTCAACGATAAGAGCAATCTGCAAGATCCGATCAAGAACAGGATGGTCAAATCGGAAGAATATGATGAAATAAAAACACTTGACTTGTTCCCTACTAAAATTGAGAATTCTAAGGCCGCGATCAAGAAGGATATCAAGAATTCGACTCGGTTTTGTTTTGATATTGGGACCTTCAATAGAGCTGATTGAATCTACTTGCACCGGATTCGACCTTTTTGGTTTTAATAGAGCTGCAATGTTGGATTCAACTTTAACTTTACCTGCACCGGATGATGATAGGAGTTGGAGATGAATGTCTCGGCTGTTAAGAAACGTCGGTTTCAAGCCCTTTGTTTTTTATATCGAGACCACCATGCTTACCGCTGATTGCGAATCGGGTTCGACCCTACTTGATTGCGAATTGGATGATAATAAGAAGTCGGAGATGAATCCGTTGGTTCCGGATCAGTAATCAAAATCTTATTATGATGTGTTATGTGTGTTACTGTATACATCCTCAACAAGGAATCAAGATTGAGTCATCTGTAGCTGTAGTTGTGCACAACCGGCGTCGTTTTGATGTTCCACTTACCAAAAATTAAGCAAATATACATTTTCTCGTATTAACAACCATTCAAAAGCCAGTCAGATCCTCTATTGCCAGTCATGTAGCCTTCTCCATTGCCTCAATCCCATTGGTCAATTTTAATTTTAGTTATTCATATTTATCAATTTTAACATAATAAATATCTTATATTATTTTTGTAAGAGATATCTTTTGTCCAATTTACATTCTTTAGTGGTTTAATTGTGAATGTATATTGAATCTAGCTTATAACAGAAAAAAGATAGTAAACTTTTGCTCTTACATCTTAAGAGGTTCACTTGCTAAGCTTTATCCAGCCAAATACAAGCTTCGTTCACGAGCAGAAGTGTACAAGATTAGTGATATATAGAACACTTAGCCGGCCTTTGAATGAGAGTGGGTCTTTCCGGGTCAATTGAAGGATTGGAGTTCACTAGAATGTCTCTTGTTCCTGAAACCGATTACACTCTTTTTTCAAGTAATTAGAAACCAGACCATGAGAAGGTATTGTTTATTATCTAATGCTCAGTGATCCTAAGGTTTTGGAGGAGCATTATAATTTCATTAAGGAGCAGGGGCTTGTTTCACCTCAAGATTACATTTCTATGCTTGTATGGAACTATAAAAGAACTGCTATTGGATTAAATCATTCTTCTATGGATAATACTTCTACCGGTTCTACCACGGGAAGTCTTGGAACTTTACTCTTGGAGTCAGGTCAGAAACATCACGAGACTAGAGATGCAATAGAGAATGATGAAAGGATATAGGTGGAACAAATGTAAGATATTAATTTAAGAAATTGGTGATTATTTTTGTGTTCTTACATTTACTAAAATAAATTCCACATTGTATAGGTTTTGTTTATCTCCAATGTTAGTATCTTGAATATGATTTTGTTTTATTTGTTTGTCAAGGTGTCGTATGATTGTTGCTTCCTTATATATAATCATTATAATTTGTAAATAACGTGTTTGATCCCAAGAATGTACTCATGCATGCTACTGATATGTGTTTTTTACTTGATCAAGTGTTGGGAAAGTATTTTAGCTGAAATTAGTCCACTTTACTATATACCGATTGAACAAAATGATTAGAGCACATATGATGTTATGTATTCTAGACATTTCAACCTGTCAAGTTTCTGACCATTGTGAAAATCGGATTTGCCGGGATTGATAACTTCATATCACCACACATCACATGAGGCTTGATTGGCATGAATATGCATTCCTCGTATTGACTTATGATCCATCCTTCTTGAGCCACGTGCGACATTCATGTAAGAGAACAAGCATAACCTCACTATATTGGGATAAAATAGAAGAATGGCAAGTTCTTCTGAGGAGGGCCTAGTTACAGGATCTTTTACGAATTAGTTAATTAAATTTGATAAGGAAACGTAGTTGAATTTCATACGATAGCTTATATTTCATCAGAAACACAAGCAAGAACAAGTAAAAAGGTGGAAGTACACAAATCCCACATCAAGTTGTAGTATATTTTCATTGATCGCAATCAGTATAAAAAACAATTCTAATATTCTCAATGTCAAATACAAAATGTAACAAATACTTATAAAATGTAATTTAAAGAATTACAATATTCTCAATGTCAAACACAAAATGGGACAAATACTTCTAAAGCATGATTTGGTGATTCGGGTGACTTCAAGACTTACTTTGTCAAATGTAATAATCAACTAAAATATTAAATCAAAATCAAAATTTGAAGATTCAAAAGTATATATATAGTTTTAACATAATAAACAAAAATGATAAAAGTGCAATAATTATATAGAAAGATCATTGACCTACAAACAACGTGCTATGTATGTTCGCAACTAATTATACAAAACCATCATCGAGTTGTACATGCAATGTCATGAATTCCGAATACACTATTCTTATTAACAAAACATCAATAACAATACCACAATAAAAAAAACTAGAATTTTTTTTATCATTATTATGTTTACCTGAGGCAAACTAGAATATATCTGCACCGGATTCGACGTATTTGGTTTTGATAGAGATGCAATGTCGGATTCGACTCTACCTGCACCGGATGATGATAGGAAGTTGGAGATGAAGGCCTCCGCTTCCAGAAACGTCGTTTCAGGCCCTTTGATTTTGTTATCGAGACCACCGTTCCTAGTGCTGATTGCGAATCAGATTCGACCCTACCTGATTGCGAATTGGATGATGATAACAAGTCGGAGATGAATGCGTCGGTTCCGGATCAGTAATTCAACTCTGATTATGTTGCGTTTTGTTTGTGTTCCCGTATACATCCTCAACAACTAATTCAATAATTTTGAAGAGAGTTTATAGATAATTAGAGTGTTACTTCTGTTTGGGGATTATATTTTGCTTGTGTTTTGTTGTTCTTAATTGGAAATAATTTTTAGATTTTTCCAAGTAAATTGTTTTGTTTGTAGAATCTTATTTGCTCTAGGCATGTGATTGCACTTGTGAATAATAGTGTTTTAATCTTATAGTATACTTTTATTTAGACTTGATTTTATAAGACTTCTTATTGTGTTTTAAGTTATTTTAGATGTAGAAAGTCTTTTAAAGCTTATTTGGTATTTAAAAGACTTATACTGTTTTAATTCCATAAAACTAGTTTTCTTTTAATTTTACAAAAGGCCTCTAGGACATATAAAAACCCTTCTCTAGTTGGTTGAAACTTAGAATATCCATGGTTAAGTTATTCTTTTCACATGAAATTGCAATCCAAGAGTGATTTCAGTAAGCACATTCATTGTTGTTGTTTTCCGGCTTAGTTGTCTTGTGTGTGTCAATCTTCTCTAAGATTGGTGTTCATAGGCTCCATGTACATCCTCTTCGTCTTTCTCAACATCAACTATTGAGTTGTGTGGTGTTGTATAAGGAAATATCATGGTTGTATTGTTTAGGTCTTTTATTCATAGATCAAAAGTTTTTTCAATTGTCTTCATTACAGTTCTATCATCTCTGCCCTTCCGTCTAATTTTGTGTCATCTCTTCTACTCACATCTCTTGTCTTTTTATTTGTGATTCACGACTAATCCTTGTTCATTGTGTCGATTGTTTGATCCATCCAAGTGTTAATAAAGACTTCATTGTCTAAGGATCATCCCAGTATCAGATTGGTTTTATAAAGGGAAATGGCTCTGCGAAATCAATCGATTAAATAACAATAAATCAACTGAATTTAGTAAATAACGAGATTAGTAGATATTACCAAGAATAGTGATGATCACGACTAACTTCTTTTTGCAAACTTCTTGAAAAATCTTAAAATTCTTGACCTTTTTATTTATTTATTTATTTTTTGTGGACAATGCAACTTTGATACCACTTTGATACATGGATTAGTTGTGGATAGTCCCGATCGTTCAACACCAATGATGGAAGACTCAAATTGGTTCCAAAGAAGATAACTAGCGGCGGTTTTGGTGGAGTGGGTAAATGATCCGGTGTTGATTTGGATCGATTGATGGATATATCAAAATCAAACACTGTGAACTTAGATCACCCTAGGGAAACAAAATCCCTACAACATAACTAAAAATGATCATAGAACCGTTATGCTACAATCTTACACAAGAGGGAAAACGATGGTCTCTAAAGCACAGGGAGGAGGCTTGTGAGCTACTAAAAACACCAACTGAATAATCAGAATTGACACAACACAAAATAATCCAAGTTATAGGATGAACGAGGCTTCACTCGATCACGCTTCGCAATAGAAGGAAAGTAACAAACGTGTTACATGTCAAATTGGATTCAATCAAAGGTCATTAACGTCTAATGCATTACAACCTTCTAATAGGAAATTTTTTGGTTGGAAAGTAAAAAAGGAAACCCTATGTAATTGTGTTTGAAATTAATCTAGAAGATTTAATTAAAATCTACTATATAATACTAAATCTGAAGTAAATTAAGACACGTGTCACCTTCACATTAAGTCACGTCGGATTTTTGTCATCTACTATATAATATATAATACTAAAACAGAAGTGAATAATGTCACTTGTCGACACCATATTACGCCACGTCGGATTTTGCCACGTGTCGTTCTCACCTTAATCCGCATATTTGGTAATTTTAATTATGGGAAGATTGTTTCCAATTTTAACTTACTTATTTTATCTTCACACAAATCTTTATTTTAAACAACAACCAAAAATAAACTATTGAGCTAAATATTTGAATATATTATAGAAAAAATCCATATTTTTAATTATAGTTTATAATATTCCTTAGTTATATATATTTTTATTTAATATTTCACATTCTTTAGTTGTAATGATTAATATTTTTATTTACAGCTCTTTACATAGCTCTTTACATAGATAGTTGATTATGTAATTTTTTTTTTTAATATAGTTTTGTTATTGTTTCATTCTAAGTTCTCTGTTTTTAATTTTTTGATATATTTATTTTTTCTTTTATATTACATATTATTTAAAATTATATATTTTTGTATAACTAACAATACTTTATTTATAATTAAAAAAGTTTAGATCAAATTTTTACAAATCCCGTGCAAGGCACGTGTACTAAACTAGTGTCTTATTTATATAAAGTCAATTGTTTTCATTTTCATTTTATTTTTCTACTCAATTAAAGGTATGATATGAGATATAAGAAAAGATTATAATATAACATAAATAACTTTCTATGTTTAACAAATATTATACTATTTATGTGTTAGAAGATTACATTATATAATTTTCTTAACTCAAGTTATTTTTAAACCAAGATATATGATTGTCATTTACTTTTCTCATTTCAAATAATCGGATGAATACACCTAAAATAATTTGATATTTGTTCAATATCACATTATTTATTTATTTCTTTTAGTAATTGGTTTATTTTATTTCATTTAAGTGTATTTTTTTTAGTCTATAAAATTATTACATTGAGTTATAAATTAGGCGGCCAACAAGCTGCGCCGCTAATCCTTTCTGAATAGCAAACCCGATCCTTCTAAACACTACATCTGAAGACCTAGGTGACACAAAATTATCATGCAAGACCCGTTGCACCCTCTTGAGAATCTTGACGGCATCCGGTGCTAGAAAACCAAACGTATCGAAAGCAAACGGAAGAAACACATGTTGGTTTTCAAGACAAGCCCTTTCATGTTAGCCACCTTTAAAGAGGCCATGTTGAGAGCCGCCTTACCCACCATGAAAGGCTCGTTATCCAAACCAACCAAAGGAGAGACTCCTATCAAATCAATACAAGGATGTTTTCTACCCACCCATCCAAAAACTAACACATCTGCAGGCCTCAACGTAGACCTTCTCTCACACGGATCAGTCAAGAAGGATATATGCGCCTCTTTCTTGGCCGAAATCCCTGCTCTCTTAAACATGTCACATAAAAGATCACGAACCAGATCATGCCTATATTTGAAGCCGGGTAATTCTTTACAATGTACCGCATGCTCCCCAAAAACATCCAAAGGCCTCCCACTATTAGGCATAGGACAAAACATACAGACGAGAACAAAGGAATCATAAGGCGATACTTGAGGATCATGCGATACTCAACGGAAGACATACATTGTCCAAGTCCATCAATAGGTATGGCAAGAAGGAAATCTTGACTATGCGGTGCCTGTAGACACTAAAAAAACACTTTTTGTCTAACGGTTAAACCAAAAGTTGTTTCCATCGCATGTACTGTCTTACTATAAAAAGAACTCGCCAAAGCATGTTGGGATTTAGGGGGGACGATGCTTTTTACAGTAAAACCAGAAAGATCAAGAATAGAAGCTTGAAGATTGCCCAAAGCTCCAAAAAACTTAGAGCTCATATCAACAACTCCACTGTCCCACAAAATGTGGTCTTGAAGGACCCAAGATTGAGCTCTAGAAGCCACAAAAGCAAAAGAAGAAGTATCAATAGCTGAGTATAACCCAAGGCCTCCACACCGTATTGGCAAAGAAGCTAGTCGCCACTGAAGATCGCCAAAATAAGCACCCCCACAAACCACAATATCCTCGACTGATTCACGGAGTCCCAAATAAAAAAAATAGATGCGTCCTCCCCATGTTCCGGTAAACAAGTCCTCAAGCCAAACATTATCTTAGCAACACCCATACATGAACGAAGCAAAAGAAGCTCACTCTGCGGATCCCGCAACTGCGGAAGAAGGTGCATCAACTCAATCGCCTTAACAACTCTTTTCATGACTAGCTCTCAAATAAACTCATCATCTTTTATTCACAGCCCCACCCAACAACTTAACACCTAGAACCGGCCTAGCAATTCCATGAGGGAATAAATCTTCTCTAAGCTTTGATTCATCACACGAAGGCCAAAAGAGCTCAGTCTTGCAAACATTCAACTCAAGACCAAAACTCGGGCCAACTTCTCTGATGATATCAAGCTCTCTAACCACTTCTTTTGTCCGACCAATAATAGTACCATCATCAAGATACCAACCATGTAGAAGAGGCTTGCAACAGTCTCTGATCCGATGAAGAAGTTGGTGCAAGACAAGGGAAAAAAGAAGCGGCCCCAAAGGGTCCCCTTGTTGCACACCAGTAGCCGACCAAATAATGTGATAACCAACATACAGACGGGCAGCCTGACCATACAAGAAATCAACCAAAAAGAGATTGAGGGACATCTTTCCCTTACTTCCCTAAGCAAAACAGTTATGTCAACCAAGTTGAAGGCATTAGAAAAATCCACTGTCAACATAGCTAATGAACCATCAGAGTGACGCTCACTTAAAACCCTGTTAACACTAAGTAAAATAGTCTCTGCACCACCTGAAATACCAACTCCAAACTGAAAATCTCCAAGATATTCCCTCATATCTTTACTCACTTCCTTCATGGCTACTTTGGACACCAAACATCTCCATATAGTACCTACTGCAATGGGACGAACCCCATTATCAGGCTTCAACAACGGCGTAAGAGACGCTGAAGCAACAAACTCAGCCAAATTCAGCGGACACTTACCTCCCAACCACAAGACCACGATGAAAGTGCTCTCAAAAGACTTGTAGCAACCGCAGAACCCTCACCACACAAAGCATCTAAAAGATGTTGTGCTCTGAAACCATCTCTACCACAAGAGGTTCCTTTGGGAAAGGACTTAATGCATGTAAAAATCAAATCAACATCAACAACGAGGGGTGGTTCGAGAAAAGAAGAACAAGGCTTAAAAGGAGGAGGTTTGAAGGGATGTTTTGCCTGCAACACCTTCAAAGTCTCATCACTATAAG
This sequence comes from Fagopyrum tataricum, assembly GCA_002319775.1. NCBI lineage: Eukaryota > Viridiplantae > Streptophyta > Magnoliopsida > Caryophyllales > Polygonaceae > Fagopyrum > Fagopyrum tataricum. The sequence continues at coordinate 60,097,254 of CM008279.1, forward strand.
GAGTTACTCTAGAGGAGCACAAAACTTTGACAACAGCCGTAAAATGTCCATCTGAAACCTTACGAAGACACTGCTTGATATTAGGGTTCCTCTCCCAACCTTCTTTATTATTTGAGTCACCAACAACCCTAACAACAGGTCTATGCTCTGAACTGTCTAGCAAAGCATGCATAAGCTTAGAAACACCACCAACTTCTCCCCAAGTAGACAAGGCCTGCAAAATCCGCTGATGTTGAATAAACTTCCTACCTCCTGATCTTCTATCTCGCCTACTCATAAGCCTGAACACCTGCAACGTACAACGAGGGAGCAAAACAACCTAAGCCAAGTAGCCACACAACTTGGCTCAACAACCACCTTTAAAAGAGCACCCAATAACGCTTGAGAAAAGCTTAGACGGCAACTTTGAGGGATGCTTTTCACAGTAGTGATAGGTGTAAGAGCCTTAGTCTTTCGGACCGAGATTGGACTTTAGCCGAGTTTAGCTTTGGCCGAGATTGGCCTAGCCGCCCCCGCGGGCATATGTGCCGCCCCAGCGGGTTTCCGCTCCTGCGGCCCAAAGAACCGCCCCTACAGGTTCCTGCGGCTGCAGCCGGTTTTGTTGACCGGTTGACTCGTGCTTTACCCTTTTCCCTTACTTCTTACCTTGCTGAGAAAGGGTTTCATTTCACTTCTTATTCCCACTCCAGCCCTTGCACGTCCTCCTTGCTTCTCCTTCCTCCATCTTGATCTTGTGTTGTTCTCCTTGGTTTTGGAAGAGAATTGATGTGGCTTTGATGATGATGATGCTAGTGATGTGTGTTGTTGTGCTTGGAAGCCAGTAAGGTTGTTGGTGATCAGTTCCTTAGCTAACCACAACTGTGGTAAGCTTCTTGCTCCTTGTTCTTCTTCTCTTTTCTTTGATTCTTCCTTCCTTAGCTTAGGATTAGTTGTACTGATCATAGAGTGATGTTGGTTTGTGTATGTATATGTATGGGTGTGAATCTGGAATGAAGAAGACGTGATTTGATCACGTGAAGAGCTGAAGAAGAGTCGCGGGATCACGTTCTGCACCGTCGCCGCCCCCGCGCCTGGAAGCCGCCGCCCCTACGGAAGCCGTGCCGCAGCGCCCGCGCCTTGCCTGCGTTGCCTGCGTCCCTTGTCACCACGCCTGCGGCTGCTCCCTGCCGCGCCTGCGGATTGTCTATTCCGCCCCTGCGTCCCTTGATTACGCAGGTGCGTCTTGTCCCAGGACTATCTATAGTTGGGTAGCTCCTTTCCTTTCTTAGTATGAGGGACTTAGTACCATGCTAGGTATCGGATGTTGATGAGTATGATATAGATATGCCGGTTAGGGCTATGAGGTTTACGAGTTGGATATGATTCCTATGGATCCCTTGGGTCTAGGTGTGACCCCTTTGTGTGATAGGAGTTTGATATATATTTGTATGTCTTGTATAGGCCGTGTTGTCCTCCAGTTTGGAGTGGACCTGAGTGAGAGTTGATCGTAGTGATACTACTTCTGAGGTTGAGGTAAGTCCACAGGACTTACTTAGCTACTATCCTTATATTGGATGTATGCTTGAGTGGTGTTTGTTATATGCTTTATAGCATGCGATATGGTTCATTACCGAGCTATGTTATATTGACCGCCCATTGTAGTGGTTGTGACAACTTACCTTTCATCCCGTAGTGGGGTCTGGTAAGTTCTCTGTAAGCTAGTTAGACTTGGTATACGGGAAGGGCACCTACCACTCCATATGGTATACGGAAAAGTGCGCTGATACCACTCCAGCTAGCTATTGCTCGCAGAGGCGAGGGTTATATACATTCCTCGTGTCACGTATATTCATATACATCTATTTATACGATTGAGTGTTTGGACTTATTAAAGATAATAAACCGGGTAAATGTGTGAAAGCATGTTGATATGTTATAATTTCTGATGTGTGTTTGTGCTCTAGCATCTTCTTATATATGTGTATGGTTAGCTAACGGTTTTATACCGTGTTGTAGATCCTTTGCAGGTTAGGAGAGCTGCAGAGTGATCCAGAGGGGTGATCCGCTGAGGGCTCCGTACACAGGGTTGATATCGTGGGATTATGGGGTTTTTATGTTGTACGGTTATGTACTTTGATTTGGTACTCAGCGGTTACTCTGTAATACCTTGTTGATATATATATATATATATATATATATTATATATATATATATATATATATATATATATATATATAGGGTCAGGATCAAGTAAGAACCATTGTTACGGTAAAAAATGAGAACTCATACCAATCGTCGGATGAAATGATCAACGTCTATGATTAATCGATCATATATGGAAATATTAATGCATAATAATGTAGAAAATTTTTATATGGTAACTATGAACTATATACCATAATGACAACCAAATTATTATTTAGTATACATTTCACTATGCACAATTAGATGATATAATTTTTTCTAGTTTGCAAGCAAAATTCTTTTTCTATATGTTATATAATTTTAATAATGTTTTGTATACGTGTTAGTAGATATATTTTATTGAATTTTTCACCTACTTTTAGTCCGTGCATCGATAAAGTCTAGTCGTGCTTCATATAATAATGTAAAACAATTTAATTAAATCTCAGTTATGTTAAATATATAGTATTTCTAACACGTTTTGTCTATCGAATATGTTTCTAGTTGTGTCCATATGTGCTTGTGCACGTTTAGTGCATACTTTCATATTCGTGCTAGTGTTGTGCTTTAAGGTGTGTGCACAAATAACACCATGCACGTACAGTGCATATATACTTTATAGCTGGCATGCAATTATAATACATGCATGATCCCACATATAATTAACATTATTTGGTCTAATATAAATAACATTTTGGAGTCGTGTATAATTTATGTTTGTAATAACCTAGTCGTGCAATATCCTCCCTACATTGAATAAAAAATTACCGGTGATTGATAGAAGATTTTGTTAATAATTGACGATATCTTAAATAGGAAATTAAGTATATGTCCTAACTCATATGGAAACATGTAATTTTACATTAAATATTGCCTTAATATAAATCACATCATATCCGTCAAATGGATTAGATCGTGCGGTCTAAATCCGTTCTCATTTCTTACCGTAACTTTGGTTCTCACCTGATCCTATTCCTATATATATATATATATATATCAGTTTTATGTTTTGTTTAAATCTATTGGTGCCTTGTTGTAAGATTCAGTGAACTTGTTGTCAGGCTAGGGCAGGATCCATTTTGAGATCATAACACAGTAGCACCTCGAGTCCTACGGATTTGGGGTGTTACAAAGTTGGTATCAGAGCCCAGGTTGACAACAATGGCACTAGTAATCTACAATAAAGTTCGAATAGGTAAATAAACAGAACCCGAAAGGGGTCTGACTTTTCAAAAAGGTTTTGGTTTTGAAATGAGTACAAATGTTTTGGGATATCGTGTACGTGAGCCATCGCCCCTCTGAAGATCTCGACAGTATAGATATATATATATATTCTGTTGTGACTGATTTGATATATATCTATACATATGGCATATATATAGCCTTCTAAGTTAGGTTTACGTCCTCTGTAGATGGTTCAGACTAGATCCTTACCTGCAGCTAGACGAGGTAGAGGTAGACCCCCTCTAGGTAGAGGAAGGGGTAGGACTCCTGCTGACGGTTCACATGCAGCGGGAGAGATACATGAGGAGGTTGTTGAGAGCATCGTTCCTGAGACTGGGAACGGTGCAGCTGAGAGACAAGGGGCACAAAGAGCTCAGTCTGGTGAGTCTAATCGTGTCTCCATTGGGGGATCAGAGTTCCGAGCTTATATCAGACGAGTAGAGGAGGCTGCCAGAGCCGGTAGACGTGTCCCAGATTTACAGGCACAGAAGAGACCATCTGAGAGATCCCACGGGGTTACACAGGTGCCAGCTGTACAGGCACATGCTGCTGAGATTCTTCAGGTTCGAGAGGAGCATAGAGGGCCTAGACCAGACACTTGGTTGAAGGCTTTTCATCAGATGGGTGTACCCCCTTTCACTAAGAAGGTGGGGTTAGAGGTTGAGCTCTGGATTGGACATGTGGACTCAGCTCTGGAGTCCATTAGATGTCCAGTAGACAGACAGATCGAGCTGGTTCAGACATTATTCCGGGACTTGGCACAACACTGGTGGAGATCAGTACGGGGTCAGGTTACCAGTTATGAGCATATGAGGACTATGATCAGAGGCCCTGCCTCACTGAGGAGGGAGAAACTGCGGGATTTTGTGGAGGGTGCTTTGAGGATGTACCAGTCTCTGAGGCCATCAGGAGGTTTATCTCTTTTCCCGACGACTGAGGGATACTAACCGGGCCTATATGGCGGGATTTCATTGTGAGTCCTTGATGGACTACCAGGATAGAGCCGCCGACTATGAGCGAGAGTGGGCGAGTCAGAGGAGAGCTTCTCAGACCGGAGGGTCTGAGAAGAAGCAGCGTACAGGGCAGACCAGTGGTACTGGCAGTGCTGTTAGTGGTTGTCGTGGTCAGAGACGCCAGAGTAAGCCCTCATCTGCACCGGTTGCAGATAAGGGACGTTAGTGTTTTAACTGTGGTGATCTTGGGCATATGAGGTCCGAGTGCACGAGGCCATTAGTGACTTGCTACACCTGTGGTAGGCAAGGTCACAGAGCTGTTTACTGCCGCCAAGGCAGAGCTTCATCTCAGCAGGGTTCTTCCCCTGCCAGTGCAGCGGGAGGTGGGCAGAGGCCACCTCAGCAGCAGCAGATTCAGGAACAGTAGAGGGTCCCAAATCGCCCTAAGACTCAGGTTTGTAACACCCCAAATCCGCGGGACTCGGGATGCTACGGGCGAGACCTCACAATGGGTCATGACCCTTAACTTGACAACAATTTCACCGGACTTTTCCAACGAGGCACAAATAAAGGCCAAAACTCAAAGCGTTTTTAATGTATGCGAAAACCGAACTGTAATGACTACAAAGTGGAAACTCAGCCGAGTCCTCAAAACAATATAACCCCGATACGAAAGTCTAAAACATGCAACAACATCCACAACTCAAGATACGAACACATGAACCAAACGTAACTCAACCCAAAAACAACCCCATCCTATAATGTACGGAGACCCCGGCTGCCCACTCCTCCACCTCACTCGGCGGCGTCCCTAACCTGCAAGTCATCTACAACACGGTTTAAAACCGTTAGCTCATATTCGAAGCATTAGAAAAGCGGTGAAGGCACAAACACATACATAGCACATAACATAAAACACACAAGTTTGGTTTATTATCTTTATATTATAAGTCATATCCCGTTCTAATTCAACTTCGGTTTGTGACACGAGACCACCGTGGTCTCGCCTCGATCCCTACTTACCGGAAAAGAATGGTACGGATACATCCGACCATCTAACCCGCCGGGCTAGTCGCCGAGATCCTCCTAAACTTCACGCAGAGCTAGGAAGAATGTCACCGCCCATTATCATACACTTGGGCCAAATTATATAAGGTCGGTGGTCCTATTTACCGGTTTAGTTGTTTATAACAAGAACATAAACACACACCACCAAACACACATCAATGCTAATACGTAAAATACGAGCTAAGTAAGTCCGGAGACTTACCTCGTCCCAATGCTAAATCACAAAACACTCTCGCTTCCCTTGGGAAGAAGCACACAACCTGCTCACAACAAGATAACCATCAAAACCCACTCAACTCAAGAAGTCTAGGACTTTCACACAAATGATCTACGCAAGATCATTTGACTCTCATTCTAGAACCGCATCCTAGAATCTCTCACACTCACATCTCACTCAACGCATGAGGAGATCTCTCATTCTAGGACCACATCCTAGAATCTCTCATACTCACATCTCACTCAACACATGAGGAGATATCTCAACAGCCTACTAACTCTCATATGATCATACTCAAAATCCAAGAACGAGTAAAAGCCTACTAGGTCTATCATGCTCATCACACTCGAGACCATTAACTACATCGAGCCTTAAGGGCTCCTAGGTTCACAACCACTAAGTGGCATTCTCAAGCTACTCTAGGCCATCCTAAGCATGCTACTAACATGATACAACTACAAAGTTAAGGAAGGAACGAAGAGGAAGGGAGAGGAGGAGCCTACTGTCGAAGAAATGCAACCGCAAAGTCAAGCTGGCGCCCCGGCGGAGCAGACACTGCCCCTGCGGAAGGCTGGCGCCGCCCCAGCGGCCTTCTGGCGGAGCAGGCACCGTCCCTACGGTGGCAGGAACCGCACCTGCGGCGGTCTGGGCCACCCCCACGGCTGTGGTCAGCCGCACCTGCGGCGGTCCGGCGTCCTGGAGCCCGGAGCCGCCCCTGCGGCTGTGTTGAGCCGCCCCCGCGGTTTTGGTGCAAAACGTCGTCTTCTTCGTTTTCGATCGTGGATCCTTGGCTCCAAAGTCCTACTTCTCTTGCTGGAACTTCTCCAAACACCCACCACTGGTCTTAGGCACCTCTCCTCGACCTAATCGAGCTTAGAACACAAGCATGCAAAGGACTTGAGTGAAAACCACTCAAAGCTTCATCCATGGCCATGGATGAAAGAGGGAAGAAGAAAGGGGTGAGCAGACATGGAGAGGAAGGAAGGAAGGAAGGGAAGAGACTTACCACTCCAGATCTGCACTTCTCCTTCTACAGCCCACACATGCAAGATCCGCAATCAACAATGGAAGAAGAAGAGAAGAGAGGAAGAGTGGAGATGGAAAAAGAACGTGAAAGAGAAGAGAGGAGAGAGAGAGAGAGGACAAGGGCTGCAATGTGGGGAGGGGAGCTCACCCCTTGTCACATCACCACAGAACGAGGGGTCGGAAATGACCCCTTGTCACTTCGACTCGGAATGGAGGGTCGGAAAGCGGAAAAAAGGAAAAAGGACGAGTCGGCTCGGAACTTGAGGATAAATTCCGGCACTAGGCACCTCGTGCCTGCGGGAAGATCTATAAAATGCTCTAAGTCCGGAATAAAATTTCCGGGCATTACAAGATCTGCTCTTGGGCCGAGTAGAGGCAGAGGTCGTGGTGGGAGCACCACTGATACCAGAGGCCCACAGGGTCGTGTTTTTGAGTTGAGGAGTGCAGAGGAGCCAGCTGCAACTACTGCTACAGGTACCATTCTGATTCATGGTTTACCTGTTAGAGTTTTATTTGATATTGGTGCTACGCACTCTTTTATTTCTGATGCCTGTGTAGAGCGTCTTGGTTTAGATACAGTTGAGGGGATGCCCTTTATTATCGGGTTACCCGATGGTGGTAGGGTTAGAGGTACCCGTGAGATTCATAGTTGTCCCATTTCTGTAGGGACCCGTGTTTTACTAGTTGACTTCTTTATCATGCCATTAGTGCATGAAGAAGTCATTCTAGGTATGGACTGGATGGATAGACACTCTGCAGTTTTAGATGTAGGTAGGAGGACTGTTACCCTCTCTACCGAGTTAGGCCAGATAGAGGTTTTCCGGGGTTGGGACCTTGGGAAGACAAGCATGGTTATTAGTGCTATATGGGCAGCGAGACTGATTGCACAGGGTTGTGATGTCTTATGGTGTTATGCCATGAAGGAGGGGGAGAGTCCAGCATTAGAGGATATCCCAGTTGTCTGTGATTTTACTGATGTTTTTGCTGAGCCGTCCAGTTTGCTACCTCAAAGGAGTGTGAACTTCAGTATTGAGTTAGAGCCTAGTATGAGACCGATCTCGAAGGCCCCATACAGGATGACGCCTGTCGAGATACAGGATGACGCCTGTTGAGAAGGGCTTCATTTGCCCTAGCGTGTCCCCATAGGGAGCACCTGTCCTCTTCGTACGGAAGAAGGACGGATCACTGAGGTTATGTATAGATTACAGAGAGCTGAACAAGGTGACCATCAAGAACAAGTATCCACTACCTCATATTGATGATTTGTTAGATCATCTACAGGGAGCAACTGTGTTTTCCAGGATTGATCTGCGTTCAGGATATCACCAGATGAGGGTGAGAGAGCAGGATGTGCACAAGACAACATTCCGGACTAGATATGGCCACTACGAGTTTGTAGTGATGCCATTTGTTCTTACGAATGTCCTAACCGTTTTTATGGAGTTGATGAACAATATCTTCATCGACTTCCTAGATCAGTTTGTGGTGGTTTTCATTGATGACATTCTTGTATACTCTCGCAGTGGAGAGGAACATGCAGGATATCTGAGGACTGTATTGCAGGTTTTCCGGGATAGAGAACTTTATGTTGAGTTCTCTAAGTGTGAGTTCTGGATGCCAGAGGTAGCATTCCTGGGTCATGTTGTATCAGCTGAAGGGATCAAGGTGGATCCGGCCAAGATTGAGGCAGTAGCAGCTTGGACTACACCGACGAACGTCAAGGAAGTACGTAGCTTCCTTGGCCTAGCCGGTTGTTACAGACGCTTTGTGGAGGGAATTTATGTGATTGCCCGTCCACTGACAAGTTTGCTGAGGAAGACTACCAGATTTGTGTGGTCTGATTAGTGTATGTAGAGCTTTGAGGAACTGAAGAGACATCTGACTTCTTCTCCTATTTTGGCACAACCAGAGGGTATAGAGGAATTTACAGAAGGCTCAATGTACACCTTACTCTGTACATCCAGGTACGAGGAAGATGTATCAGGATTTGAGACGTCTATATTGGTGGGGAGGGCTGAAGCCCGATGTGGCTATATTTGTGGCATAGTGTGCGACCTGCCAGCAGGTCAAGATTGAGCATTTAAGACCTAGAGGTGAGCTCCATCCACTTCCTGTTCCATAAAGGAAGTGGGAGGACGTCACCATGGATTTTGTGACTGGACTGAGGTTGAGCCGGAGTTTTGATGCTATTTGGGTTATTGTGGACAGATTGACGAAGACGGCACGTTTGATTCCTATTAGGGAGACATGGCCAGTGAACAGATTAGCTGAGGAGTACACTAGGCAGATAGTGAGACTCCGTGGTGTACCGAGGACGATCGTCTCAGACAGAGATGGACGATTTACCTCGAGGTTTTGGCAGAAGATTCAGACTGCCCTGGGGACGAGTTTGTACTTCACGACTGCGTTCCATCCTCAGAAAGATGGTCAGTCAGAGAGGACCATTAAGACCTTGGAGGATATGTTGCGAGCTTTGTGTGATGGATTGGGGACAAGTGTGGACGGATCATCTCCCACTTGTTGAGTTCTCATACAACAACAGCTGGCATGCATCTATTGGGATGGCCCCATATGAGGCAGTGTATGGACAGAGATGTCGTACCCCGTTATGCTGGGATGAGTAGAGCAGTGTTAGTGGTTTGGCACCTGATCAGATTTAGGATGATATGGCTCGAGTAGTACTGATTCGAGAGCGAATGCTGACTGCCTAGAGCCGTCAGAAGTGTTATGTTGATAGGAGGCGTAGACCTCTAGAGTTCAGAGTTGGAGCCCATGTGTGGCTGAGAGTGTCCCCGACACGAGGTGTTAGGCGTTTTGTCATTAAGGGGAAGTTGAGTCCCCGATATGTCGGACCGTTTGAGATTCTGGATCGGGTTGGGAGCGCAGCTTACAGATTAGCCTTGCCTCCGAGATTAGAGGGTGTTCACCTTGTATTTCACGTGTCTCAGCTGAGGGAGTACATACCTGATCCGAGACACATTGTGAGTTATGATGATTTGGTGGTTGAGCCGGACCACACTTTTGTTGAGCACCCTATTGCAGTCCTAGAAGGAGGTATGATACGCCTGCGTTCGAAGGACATTCCTATGTTGAGGATACAGTGGTCGAGACGTGGACCTGATGAGACTACATGGGAGACTGAGGATAGTGTCCAGAGGAACTATCCAAAGTTCTATGCCGAGTTAGATGCACCAGTAGGATCACCGAGTAGATCTTAGTACTATCTTGGTGAGTATTATGTGTTTATATGCTTATATGCTATGATGTGTTTATTGTCATACTAGCTTTGATGTGATTTATGATCTTATTAGATCTTGTTGTGCTAGTATGATTCTTGTTTATAGCTGGAGATGGCTCTTTCCTCCATGCTATTGTGATACGTTTAGGATTCAGCTGGAGATGTTATTCCTCCATGCTATTTTGATGGACATAGTGTAGCTGGAGATGTTTTTCCTCCAGGTCTTTCTGTTATGAGTATGATACGGCTAGAGATGTGATTCCTCTATGCCTTGTGATATGTTTATGGTTTGGCTAGAGATGGTTTACCTCTATGCTTTGGATAGTGTTTTGTTGTTGGAGTTGATGATTTCCTCCATGCTTATGTTTGAGATTATAGAGAGAGTTGTACCTCGGCTTGTGAGTCCGAGTGGTTTGAGGATTTTTCAAGTTTCGGGACGAAACTTGTTCTTAGGGGGGGTGAGGTGTAAGAGCCTTAGTCTTTTTTTGACCTAGCTTACCTTAGCCTCCCCCGCGGGCATGTGTGCCACCCCAGCGGGTCTCCGCTCCCGTGGCCCAGGGAACCGCCCCTACCGGTTCCTACAACTGCAGCTAGTTTTGTTGACCGGTTGACTCGTGCTTTAGTCTTCTCCTTACTTCTTTCTTTTCCTTGTTGAGCAAGGGTTCCCTTCATCACTTCCTAATCCAGTCTTTCACGTCCTCCTTGCTTCTGCTTCATCCTTCTTGAGCTTGATCTTGGATTCCTTAGATTGGAAGAGTTTTGTCTGGCTGTTGGTGGTTGTTGATGAGTTGTTGTGCTTTGCTGAGCTTGGAAGCCAGTTGAGGTGTTAGTGGTGATCAGTTCTTGGTTAGGACACAGCTGTGGTAACCTCCATCCTTCTTCTTCTCTTCTTTATTTATTTGATTCTTTTTCCTTAGCTTAGGATTAGATGTTTGAACATAGATTGATGTTGGAATGTGTATGTGTATGTATGTACTTGGTTTGGATGAGAGAAGACGTGATTTGATCACGAGAAGACCCGAAGAAGAATCGCGGGGTCACGTTCTGCACCGTCGCCGCCCCGTGCCTGGAAGCCGCCGCCCCTGTAGGATCCGTGCCACAACGCCCGCGCCGTGCCTGCGTTGCCTGCGGCCTTTGTCACCGCGCCCGCAGCTGAGTTCTGCCGCGCCTGCGGATTGCTTGTTCCGCCCCTGCGTCTTATGTGTCACGCAGGTGCGTCTTGTCCCGGGTCTACCTAAAGTTAGGTAGAACTTTTCCTAATATGAGCGGGTTAGTAGCATGCTAGTTATATGTATGAGGTTTGAACGATGATGAGTACGTTATCGTTTATGCCGGTTATGGCTTTGGGGTTTCTGAGTTAGGATACGATCCTTATGGATCCCTTGGGTCTAGGTGTGACCCCTTGATGGATATGAGTGTGATATATTCTTATGCCTTGTTACTAGGCCGTACTGTCCTCCAGTTTGAAGTGGACCTCATAGAGAGTTGAACGTAGTGAGACTACTTCTGAGATTGAGGTAAGTCCATAGAACTTACTTAGCTACTATCCTTAATATGGATGTATGCTTGAGTGGTGTTTGTTATATGCTTTATAGCATGCGATATAGTTCATTACCGACCTATGTTATATTGACCGCCCATTGTAGTGGTTGTGACAACTTACCTTTCATCCCGTAGTGGAGTCTGGGAAGTTCTCTGTAAGCTAGTTAGACCTGGTATACGGGAAGGGCACCTACCACTTGTAACACCCCAAATCCGCGGGACTCGGGATGCTACGGGCGAGACCTCACAATGAATCCCGACCCTTATCTTGACAACAATTTCACCGAACCTTTCCAACAAGGAACAAATAAAGGCGAAAACTAAAAAAAGTTTTTAAAGTATATGGAAACCGAAATGTAACGAATACAAAGTGGAAACTCAGCCGAGTCCTCAAAACAATATCACCCCAATACGAAAGTCTAAATCGTACAATAACATCCACAAACTAACGATATGAAACATAACCCAAAAACGCCCCCGTCCTATAACGTACGGAGACCCCGGCTGTCCACTCCTCCACCTCACTCGGCGGCGTCCCTAACCTGCAAGTCATCTACAACCACGGTTTAAAACCGTTAGCTCATATTCGAAGCATTAGAAAAGAGGCGAAGGCACAAACACATACATATCACATAACGTGAAGCACACAAGTCCGGTTTATTACCTTTTTATTATTAAGTCATATCCCGTTCTAATTCAACTTAGGTTTGTGACACGAGAACCACCGTGGTCTCGCCTCGGTCCCCACTTACCGGCAGGAATGGTACGGATGCATCCGACCATCGAACCCGCCAGGCTAGTCGCCGAGATCCCTATAACTTCACGCAGAACTAGGCAAAATGTCACCGCCCGTTATCATACACTTGGGCCAAATTATATAAGGTTGGTGGTCCTAATTACCGGTTTCATTGTTATAACAAGAACATAAACACACACCACCAAACACACATCAATGCTAATACGTAAAATACGAGCTAAGTATGTCCGGAGACTTACCTCGTCATCAAACCCAAGTCACCACACTCTTGCTTCCTTAAGGAGGAAGCCCACAACCTGCTCACAAGAGATATGCATATCAATACACACTCACTCTCAAGAAGTCTTAGACTTCACTCTTAGTGATCTATGCAAGATCACCTAACTCTTAAACAAGGAATGCATCCTAGGTCCCCAGTACTCACCACACACTCTTCACACATGAAACAGCCCACAACAGTTCATAATTCCACAAGATATTAATCCTCAACCAAAGAGGCACAAGCTAGCCTAGAAGATCCATCATGCTCACGTGCTCATATCCAACAATTACATCGAGCCTTAAGGGCTCCTAGGTTCACAACCACTAAGTGGCATTCTCAAGCTACTCTAGGCCATCCTAAGAGTGAAGGAGCCGCCCCCGCGGAACCAGGAGCCGCACCAGCGGTGGTTGCGTCGAGTGTCAGGCGCCGCCCCTGCGGCCGTGCCGAGCCGCACCTGCGGCGTGCTGAGCCGCACCCGCGGCCTTTGTTGAGCCGCCCATGCGGGTGGCTGCTACCGCGGTCGTGCTGAGCCGCCCCGCGGGTTTTGTGCAGAACGTCGTCTTCGATCGTGGATCCTTGGCTCCAACGTCCTTCTTCTCTTGTTGGATCTTCTCCAAACACCCACCACTGGTCTTAGGCACCTTTCCTTGTCCTAATTGAGCTAAGAACGTATGCATGCAAAGAGTTTAGCAAAAACTCCTCAAGATCTTCCTCCATAGCCATGGATGAAGGAGGGAAGAAGAAGAAGGGAAAACAACAAAGAAGAGAGGGGAGGAAGAGGAAGGAGCTTACCGAACCAAATATGTAGTTCTCCTGCTGCATTCCACACATGCAACTCCTCAATCAACAATGGAGAAGAGAAGAGAAGGGAAGAGAAGAGAAGAGAAGGAGTGTGGAAGTGTCTAAGGTGAAACGAGAGCAAGGGAGGAGAGAGAGGGAGACAAGGCTGAAAGGGAGGTGTGGGGATCAAAGGGTCAGCTGACCTCTTGTCCCTCACACGGACCAAGAGGTCGGAAATGACCCCTTGTCATTTTTAACCTAGAAAGAAGGGTCGGAACGCGGAAGAAAGAGGAAAAATGACGAGTAGGCTCGGGATTTTCTTAGGAATAAATCCCGGCACTCGGCATCTCGGGACTACTGGATAAAGGCGCTCTAAGTCCGGAATAAATTTCGGGCATTACAACTAACCCCCCTAAAAACAAGTTTCGTCCCGAAACTTGCTAAACCCAACACCCTCGGACAAACATATCACGTAACCACGTGGAACCTATAAAACGTCAACTATCGGCTCTAATCCAAGTCTACGTATAACAACACATCAAAACCTTGCAAGGTACACATATCTCAAAAAAAATCACATAATCACACAGAACAAACAAGGAAGATCTCAGGGCTACCCCAACGGTCCTATCGATGTCGCTAAAACTGCGTAAAACTCAGGATAGTTCATCCGGATACTATCCTCCGTCTCCTATGTAGCTTCATCGGCTCCTCGCCTCGACCACTGTACTCTCAGCATCGGTATCTCCTTCGACCGAAGGCGCCTCGTACTCCGCTCTAAGACCGCTATCGGGTGCTCTGTAAAAGTAGGGTCTGGCTCGACCACTAAGTCCTCGTGGCTAATGATGTTCCTCGTGCAAAATCCGCCCTCTCAACTCCTGATCTGACGGTACACAATTACGATGTCCCTGGCGTCTCGGTAGCCCGTCTGCTCCTATGATAAACTGTGGTGCCTCTCCTCGGGACACCCCGTCCCGGATCCTCCTCAAAATGGGAGATCCCTCTTGCTTCTGCAGGATCTCTAACTCGGACAAACAACCGTCTGTATCCGGGAACCGGATATCCAACTCCAAACCAATAAAATCCCTCTGCAATTGTGGTTGAATCGTAAGCCAAGCTATAGCTTCCTCTCGAGGTGTCCTCCTACTCAAAGCATCGGCGACTACGTTCGCCTTCCTCGGATGGTACAAAATCTCCAAGTCAAAGTCCTTAATCACCTCCAACCATCTCCTGTGGTGGTTATTCAACTCCCGCTGAGTGAATATATACTTCAGACTCTTATGGTCTGTGAAGATCTGGCATGTAGCCCCGTACAAGTAGTGTCGCTAGATCTTCAGGGCATGAATCACTGCCGCTAGCTCAAGATCGTGGGTAGGGCAATTCTCCTCGTACGGCTTCAGCTTCCGAGAAGCGTACGCAATAACCCGACCTCTCTGCATCAAAACGCACCCCAAGCCTAGCTTGGAGGCGTCACTATATACCACAAAATCCTCTACGCCCTCAGACTGGGCTAACACAGGAGCGGAGGTCAACCTCCTCTTCAGCTCCTCGAAGCTGTGCTGGCAAGGCTCGGACCAGACGAACCTGGTAGACTTCCTCAGCAAGGAAGTGAGAGGTCGTGCAATCACGGAGAATCCCTCGACAAAACGGCGGTACTATCCCGCTAAGCCCAAGAAACTGTGCACCTCCTTGACCGTCCTAGGAGGCGGCCATGCCAACCGGTAAAACACTTTCCCAACTTGCGCTCAGATCTCAAAAAGGTCCGATGTATCGGAGACTCAACTTCCTTCTCGGGTCTTCCTCACTGCAACACTTCCATCATGTTTCTTCTTTGCATGTCTCTAACAAAGAAGATCGAACTTCCAATTTACACCGTTGGCTTTGGTTCTTGTCCAACCAACCTGGGATGTTACATTTCCTCCATTCTTGTTGCAAGTTCTAAGTAACGAAGGAAATACTTTGCTTCTGACTACTTCTACTAACGGGACATGTATGCTATAACTTTTACATCGTCTCTTAATACTCAATCAAGACCATGTCTTGAAGAATTTACTTGTACACTTCAAACCGATCATACCTCGAGGCAATTTCAAAACAGTTGCACCAAAGAACCTCCTCTTAACTCTCAACAACTCCAATGTCCATTTTCGCCCCCCTCATTACTTCATCGTCATCCGGAGTAGGTTAACCATAGATGGTGTTACTTGGAGAATCCCTCCACTAATCCGGTAATGATCAGCACATCCAAGAAACTTGTAACTTCTTTCACGTCCTTCGGGGGTTGTCATCCCGAGACAACTGGTCATACAACTTCTCTCTTCTTCGAGAGTAGACCAGAGTGTCCTATTCGGGCATTAGTAAGCCCATATGGAATCACTACAACTCATAGTGACCATGGTTTGTCTAGATTGCCATGTTTGCACTATCCCAGTCCCGACTTCTCAATTGGCGACAATCAAACCTTAACTCGATTATAGAAGAGATCACCGACCCTTGCAACCGGTCGAGTAGATCATCTATACGTGGTAAGGGGGTACTTGTTCTGGATATTGACTTTGTTCAACTTCTGGTAATCAAAGCATAGCCTCCAAGATCCATCCTTCTTCTTGACGAAGAGGACCGGTGCACCTCAAGGGGAAACGCTCGGGTGTATGAAACCCCTCTAGGCTAACTCCTCGAGCTGCTTCTTCAGCTCCAGCATCTCGATCGGCGCCATGCGGTATGGAGCCTTGGAGGTCGGCCTCGTGTCGAGCTCCAACTCAATAGCAAAATCAACGCTCCTTTGCAGCGGTAGCCCGGGTGGCTCCCCGAAAACGCCCTCGAACTTGCTTGCCACATGAATCTCCTCCAACGACGGTCTCGTCTCCTCCTTCATGGCATAACACCAAAAGGCCTCGCATTCCTGCCCGATAAAGTCTAGCGGCTCGGACTGCGCTAATGACTATACCGGCCTTCCCGAGGTCCCAACCTCGGAAAATCACTTCGTGCTCGCCACCGTGGTAATCGTCGCGGTCCTCCTATTGATGTCTAAACGGCTCGATGGCGGTCCACCCATTCCATCCCAAGGATGACTTCTTCATTCACTAAGTGCATGACAAAGAATTCTGCTAAACAATCTCATTTCCCAAACGAATGGGACAACCGCGTACCTCTCGGGTACCCCTAACCCTACCTCCATCGGGTAACCCTATAATAGAGGGTCTCCCCTCTACCGTATCTGAGGACAACCTAACTACACAATCATCGGATAAAAGAGTGCGTAGCACCCGTATCAAATAAAACTCGGACCGAAAAGCCGTGAATCTGAATGGTATCTGGGGCTGCCCGCGCCGGAGGATCAATGGCACTCCTTAGCTCAAATACCCTGGCCTGAGTGTCTCTGGTCTCCTGGGTACCTTCACCACGGTCCCTATCTCGGCCCTGTCCCTGAGTTGATCCCTAAGTGCGGGCCTGAACCTGACCTTGGTCCCTGTGCTGAGACCCCTGTGACTTGCCCTGACGGAAAAAAGTGGCTCGGTGACCCACCTGGCAACAAGTGAAACAAGCCACGGGTGGCTTCCTACATGACGTCCTCATGTGTCCAAAGTCTCCACAATTGTAGCACTGACGTCCCCTGTCTGTGGCCTACCTCGACGTTTGAGGACCGGCGCGTCCCGGAGTCTGGCCACGTCCCTAACCTGCTACTCCGGCCCCTGAACCAGCTGGTACTGTCCTCTGTCTCTTGTCCGGTCCCCCGGACAGGGATGCCCTCCTAGACCCAAGGCGGTCTCTCTCATAGTCCGAAGCCCGGTCCTGGTACTCCGCTAGTAAGGCACAACGAAATCCCGCAAGGTAAGCACGGGTGGACTCCCTCAGTCTCCTGGAAAAGAGATAGACATGCTGCTCCACTGGAGGTGCAGCGGGTCCCTGCAAGGCTAACTCCGTCTGAAATCTCCTAATCGTCTCAATGATTGGGACGTCCTCGAATCCTGCCTCCACGAAGTCCTGGACTCTGTCTCTCCTCCGTGAATCCGGGCAAAAGGCCTCCCTAACAAGTCTCAGTAGTTGATCCATCCTGGTCACACCTCCTCTAACTGTCGTCCACCAATATTGGGCCTGCTCTCGAAATAGGGTCTGGACTATCTCAACCTGCCTCTCCTCTAGGCAACGGATCGCCTCTAAAGCTGACTCCACATGCCCAACCCAGTGCTCGACCTCTAACCCTACCCTCCCGTCGAAGTAGGGTAGATGATGCTGGTTGAAAGCGTTCAACCATGAATTAGGTCTCGGAGACCTCAGCTCGTCTCTCGCCCTTACAACCTCCATAACCGGCTCGGGTGCAACTATTGCCGGTGCAACTATCTCTGGTATAACCCTAATCTGAGTCACCCTCTGTGAGACCTCAGCTGACCCGCATGTGTAGGTGTAGGCACCGGTGGGACGGGAGGTAGTGCTCCAGTCCTAAATGCCTCCTCAACTCGTCGTACGTAGTCCCAAAATACAATAGCTCCAACGGACGCTTCCCCGGTCCTGACAGGTGGAGAACCCTGCGCCTCAGACCTCAAAACGGTCCTATCCCTAACCTCGGGAACAATGCTCTCCGCAACGTCCTCTACGGGGGCCTCGACTGCTGGTGCACCCACAACTGGCGGGTCCTCAATGGGGATACGTCCCCGACCTCTTGCTCCTAGAGGTCTTTCTACACATCCCTGCCCTCTCGGGATGGTAGGGGAAAGAGGGGGTCTACCCCTGGCGGGTCCTACGTAAGCGGTAGCTCTCGTACGTGCCATCTGATAGCGTGTAACGTTTACTTAAGTATAATTGCGTAGGTACTACTTATGATTTTGGTATGATAAATCTTCTAACGGCATAAGGTAAGCATAATCATAAAGCACATCCAAAACATTCAAGTCCAAAACATCCTAAGGCCACATACGTAGCTAGGTACATACAAATCCACAAACATCCTAAGGTCATATATATATAACTATGTATACCTATTTCTAATCCAGAGATCTATGTCGCCGAGGTTTGCGGAAGGAGTGGTGCTCCCCTACATTCTAACCCAAACCCGACTCATGCATATGATTTTGAAAACAAAAAGTCAGAACCCGTGTGGGTTCTGTTTATTCCTCATTCGGCCTTTACAAAGATTGCGAGTGTCATTGTCAACCTAGGGATCTGATACCACTTTTGTAACACCCCAAATCCGCGGGACTCGTGATGCTACGGGCGAGACCTCACAATGGGTCCCGACCCTTATCCTGACAACAATTTCACCAGACTTTTCCAACAAGGCACAAATAAAGGCGAAAACTAAAAAATGTTTTTAAAGTATGTGGAAACCGAAATGTAACGAATACAAAGTGGAAAATCAGCCGAGTCCTCAAAACAACATCACCCCAATACGAAAGTCTAAATCGTACAATAACATCTACAAACTAACGATATGAAACATAACCCAAAAACGCCCCCGTCTTATACTGTACGGAGACCCCGGCTGTCCACTCCTCCACCTCACTCGGCGGCGTCCCTAACCTGC